>JACEHZ010000675.1:0-600000 GCA_017893485.1 Hemerocallis citrina | reverse complement strand
CGGTGTATACCACTACTATTCTGCGATGCTCGCTTCGGTGGCATTTGCACCGGCGTTTTTATAAATGCCGGTGATATATTTCCCGACATTTTAAAATACCGGTGAAGATGAGAATAAACGCTGGGAAATACGTTGAATAAACATTAAATGCCATATTAGTGGGTTATGAAAAAATTAAAGATCAAGAGTCTTTGTAAGTGAAAAGCCAAGGGGTATAAGTGAAAAGCCAAGGGGTGGCAGAGTAGTTATTGGTCTTGTATGTTTTGTTTTTAGTTCTTACCTATTTAAAGGCCTTGTTGATTTTGTTTGAAAAATAGAACAAAAAACGTGAAATCACAAAAAGTTCTCAAATAAAGTTCTCAAATTGGTATCAGAGCCAATGGCGAATGTGATGGGTCAAATGCCGCTACCACGACTAACGAAGGCGAATTACGAGAACTGGAGCATTCAAATGAAAGCTCTTCTCGGATCTCAAGATGCATGGGAGGTGGTCGAAGAAGGTTTCGAAGAACCAACAAATACCACGGGATATACGGCGGCTCAAACCAAGGCGTTAAAAGTTACGATCGAAGGATAAGGCGGCACTATACATGTTCTTCCGAGCCGTTGACGAGTCGGGCTTTGAGAAGATTACCGGTGCAACTACTTCAAAAGAAGCGTGGGACACTTTAGGAAAAGTGTTCAAAGGAGCCGACCGAGTCAAGCAAGTGCGTCTCCAAATTCTTCGTGGCGAGTTGGAGAACATGAAGATGAAGGAGTCGGAAACTGTATCTGACTACATCACGCATGTACAAGCTGTGGTGAACCAACTCATTCGTAATGGCGAAGCGTTAACCGATGCGCGAGTTGTGGAGAAGATTTTGAGATCATTAACCGACAATTTTGAGAATGTTGTGTGCGCGATAGAAGAGTCAAAGGACCTTGCGACGCTCACAGTTGACGAGCTTCCAGGCTCTCTCGAGGCACACGAACAACGTAAGAAGAAAAGGAAGGAGGAGACACTCGACCAGGCACTTCAAACCAAGGCATCAATCAAAGACGAAAAGGTACTCTATTCTCAAAATTTTTGTGGTAGAGGGCACGGTCGTGGAGGTCGCAACAATGGTCGCGGTAGTGGAGGCCGCGATCGAGGTGAATATTATGAGAAAAAGGGGCATTCAAGCCAACAAAATTTTCGAGGTAGAGGACGTGGTCATGGGAGAGGCGGCCGGTCAAATTATTCAAAAGTCGAATGCTACAACTGCGGCAAGCATGGGCACTACGCAAAAGAGTGCAAATCAAACATCGAGTGCTATAATTGCGGTAAGTATGGGCACTATGTAAAAGAGTGCTATTCCGAAAAAAAGGTAGAAGAAAACGTGAATCTAGTCGCAGAAGAGGAGACAAGAGAAGATGGTGTTCTCATGATGGCCTACAAAAATACCGTTTCCGACAACGACACAGTGTGGTATCTCGATACCAGCGCTAGTAACCACATGTGCGGGCACAAGCACCTATTCAAGGAGATGCGAGAGGTTGAAGATGGACACGTTTCGTTTGGAGACGCGTCAAAGATCAAAGTAAAAGGCCAAGGTACGGTTCACTATTTACAAAAAACTGGCACGGAAGGGTCAATCGAGAATGTTTATTACGTACCTGATCTTAAGAGCAATATTTTGAGCATGGGGCAACTCATGGAGAAGGGATACTCGGTATTCATGATAAACCGGGTACTACAATTAAAAGATAATCAATGGCGTCTGGTTGCTCGAGTCGAGATGGAAAGAAATCGGATGTACAAACTGAATTTGAGAAGCGTGCGAGAAAAATGTTTGCGAGTCAACGTAGAAGACAAGGCATCGCTGTGGCATCTCCGCTTTGGTCACCTACATTATGGTGGTCTAAAGAAGTTAGCAAAGAAGAACTCGGTGCACGGGCTGCCAGACATGGACGATGAGGGCAAATTTTGTGAAGAATGTGTGCTTGGCAAGCAAGCAAGAACCTCGTTTCAAAAGAAGGCAGAATATTGAGCTAAACATATTCTCGAGTTGATTCATACCGACATATGTGGACCAATCACCCCCGAATCTTTCAGCGGTAAAAGGTACTTCATTTCCTTTATCGATGATTTCTCACGAAAAACTTGGGTTTATTTTTTGAAAGAAAAATCCGAGGCAATCGAGGTGTTCAAAAAGTTCAAAGTGATGGTGGAGAAGGCAACTGGTAGACACATCAAAGCCGTACGATCCGATAGAGGTGGCGAGTATACTTCGACGGCTTTCATGGAGTATTGCGAGGAGCAAGGCATAAGGAGATTTCTAACCGCACCATACTGGCCGAGAGGAAGAACCGGACTATTCTCGACATGGTTCGATCAATGCTCAAGAGCAAGAAGATGCCGAAGGAATTCTGGGCAGAAGCCGTGCAATGTGCCATCTATGTATAAAATCGATGTCCACATGTGAAGTTAGATGATCAAACACCACAAGAGGCATGGAGCGGTCAAAAGCCGACAGTTTCTCATCTCAAAGTGTTCGGTAGTGTGGCTTATGCACACGTACCGGATCAACGAAGAACGAAGCTCGAAGACAAAAGCAAAAAGTATATTTTTATTGGGTATGATGAGAAGACAAAAGGGTACAAGCTACTCGACCCGATAAGCAAGAAGGTGATGGTGAGTCGTGATGTGCGAGTAAACGAAGCAAGCGAGTGGGACTGGAACAATTCGACGGAGGTTATCATCGAAGTTGGAGAATCATCAGTCGTTGCACCAACAAGCATATCAACAAACTCTGAAACTACCGATAATGAAGATGAACCACGACAACCCAAAGCACGAAGTTTGCAAGATTTGTATGATTCGACAAATGAGATACACCTTGTATGTCTTTTGGCAGATGCTGAAAATATTAGCGCGGTGCGAGACAAGAAGTGGCAAACTGCCATGAACGAGGAGATTAAGGCGATTAACCGCAACAACACATGGGAACTAGCGGAATTACCGAAAGGAAGTCAGCCTATTGATGTGAAATGGGTGTTCAAGAAAAAGATGAATGCTGAAGGCGAGATTGAACGGTACAAGGCGCGACTTGTTGCGAAGGGATACAAGCAAAAGGCAGGAATCGACTATGACGAGGTATTTGCTCCTGTTGCAAGAATGGAGATAATTCGATTACTCATTTCACAAGCTGCTCAATTCAAATGGCCGATATTTCAAATGGATGTCAAGTCGGCATTCTTGAATGGTGTGCTCGAAGAAGACGTCTACATCGAACAACCACCTGGGTACATGAAAGTTGGAGAAGAGAAGAAGGTGCTAAAATTGAAGAAGGCGCTTTACGGGTTGAAGCAAGCGCCGTGGGCATGGAATACACGTATTGATTCATATTTCAAGGAGAACGGGTTCAAGCAATGTCCCTACGAGCATGCCCTTTATGTAAAGAAGAATGGAGGTAACATATTATTTGTTGCTCTTTATGTCGATGATCTCATCTTTATGGGTAACAATGATGAGATAATAGAAGAGTTTAATGTCACAATGACACGAGAATTTGAGATGACAGATTTGGGCTTGATGAAGTTTTTTCTTGGTTTGGAGGTTAGACAAGTAGAGATGGATATTTTTATATCACAGGAGACATATGCAAAAAGGATTTTGAAGAAGTACAAGATGGCAAATTGCAACCCGGTATCAACACCAATGGAGCCAGGTGCAAAACTCTCGAAGTTCGATGGAGGAGAACGTGTCGATGCGAGTAGATATCGGAGTTTGATAGGAAGCCTTCGCTATCTCACATGCACAAGGCCGGATCTTTCATTAAGTGTCGGCATTGTATGTCGGTTCATGGAGGAGCCGGTTCATTCACATTGGAAGGCGTTGAAGCGAATCCTACGGTACATCCAAGGAATGGTGTCACTCGGGTTGTTCTACTCAAAAGCAGAAGATTACAAGTTGGTTGGCTATTTCGACAGCGATTGGTGCGGAGATATAGACGATCGGAAAAGTACCTCGGGATATGTGTTCTTTATGGGAGATACTGTGTTTACTTGGCTTTCAAAGAAGCAACTGATCGTGACGCTTTCGACATGTGAAGCTGAATATGTGGCAGCATCTTGGTGTGTATGTCATGCGATATGGCTTAGAAATTTGTTGAGCAAGATGGAGCTAAAGCAACTTGGTGCAACCGTGATTCAAGTTGACAACAAATCAGCAATTGAGCTGGCAAAGAATCCAGTGAACCCTGAAAGAAGCAAACACATCGATGTTCGTTTTCACTTTATCCGAGATCATGTGAAGGAAGGAAGTGTGGAATTGGTGCATGTGGCAAGTCAGGATCAAGCTGCGGACATCTTCACAAAACCGCTACCGAAAGTACTTTTCGACAGATGCAAGAAGATGATTGGCATGATGGATGATAGAAGCATTTAAGTTTACAGGGGAGTTTTGTTGAATAAACATTAAATGCTATATTAGTGGGTTATGAAAAAATAAAAGGTCAAGAGTCTTTGTAAGTGAAAAGCCAAGGGGTATAAGTGAAAAGCCAAGGGGTGGCAGAGTAGTTAATGGTCTTGTATGTTTTGTTTTTTAGTTCTTGCCTATTTAAAGATCTTGTTGATTTTGTTTGAAAAATAGAACAAAAAACTTGAAATCACAAAAAGTTCTCAAATAAAGTTCTCAAATTGAATCACAGCGTTGAATAATAAAGTCCCTGCAGAATTATGTACGAGCGGCCTCTTTGATCATTTTCAAGTAATCCAAAGTTGAATACTCTCATAGAATGCCAGTAGGCATACAAGATGCCTTGTATAAATACTATCCCACGAACAACTGATGCACAAAGCACAAAACTCAAGAATGAAACTTTACTATGTAATACCTGAACTTACTACTTCTACGTAGACAATAGAATGAAACTTTACTATTACATGTAATACATGAACTCTCGTAGACAGCAGAGAAATGGAAAATAATATAGATGAAAAATTGAAGAAATTGGTGCCATAATCAATTCGAGTTGAGGAGGTGAGGTGGGTACGGATAAAGCAGTAAGCTCCTCTATTTCCATGGTGGGATCATTAAACATAAATGATCCTTTTGCCACAATTAACAATACATCAAAGAAAAGATACCTAACTTTCCAAAGAACAATTGATAGAACCACAACCTAGATACCATTAGTTTCTCATACCAATTACCATTTATATATCTAATTAAGGAAGATGAAAGAAAAAAACAAAGCAGAATACCAAAAGATCAACGTCAGATTAAAAAATATTAAAGCCCAAACCCTAATCACATTGCAAATGGATCTATATCTAAGAGCTAGTAAATTGATGGACGAAACCCTAGATTTTGGGATAAAAAACTCACCTAGGGTTAGGGTTCGGAAAACAAGGATGAAGGGACGGCGACAGGGAGGTGTTGGCGTCGGGGACAACGAGGGAAGAGCGAGAGAGGAAAGAGGGAGTCAATGGCCAAGGGTCTTTCGGCGACAAGGGAGGGGAGGCGGCGAAGGAGGAGCACGACGAGGGGGAGAGAGAGTCGGCGATGACGGCGAGGGCTGAGAGTGAGGGGGAGAAAGTGAGAGTGAGAGAGAGAGAGAGAGAGATTGGGGAAAATGAAAATTTGGGGCGGAGATTGAATTGTTTTATTTTATTTTTTTAAGTTCATGATCTATTGCGGCGGTTTTAAAATAAACTCCGGTATAGAGAGGGCTTCTCTCGACATTTTTTGAAGAAACACGGGAAAATGTCTAATCTATACCGGCGTTTAGTACAAACGCAGGCATAGATATGCAAAAATTCAAACCATGCTCTCTATCCCGACGTTTGGACCAAATGCTGGGATAGAGATGTCGTTATAGTCCTTGCAGTTTGTAGTGCCTTTTTCTGATATCCAAAATTTTAATTGATAAGGTGAGGGAAATTTCTATCATGCTTCAGTAATCATTGCATGTTGATATCTATACACAATTTTCTGATCATATGAGTGTCAGCTTGAAAATGGTAACAATCGCAGCAAATCAAGGTCGTACGATTCCAGCACAGATCTCAAAACTTCTACATACAGATTAATCATAACATGCCTCTTTAACAGGTACCGGCCTTCTCCCGGCTCCTCTACAAGACATGAGCCTCTTTTGCCCATAAAAGTAACAAATTATGCCCACTAAGAGAGACCCAACCCATGAAGGTAGTTAGTCAAATCTCTTATCCCCAAATAAGAGAGCTTATCTTTTGAGGGGGAGATTCGAAAAGGTGATAAGGAATTCATAGTCGATCTAATGGATTCATATCAATCTCATGTACTATTTCTTAGGCCTATAAATACCCCCCCCCCCCCCCTCCTCAGTCAGAAGGTAATCAATAGTTTTTCTTTCAAACTCTTTTTCTCTCTCTGGTTCTGACTTGAGCGTCGGAGGGTCTGTCGCCGGGGCCACCCCCGGTGTTTCAGGCTTTTTGCAGGTCCATTGGCCGTGTCAGCAACCATCAGATCCTGATCACGGTGCTCAATCAACGATCTGGATTCAATCTCAAGTGCTTTAACCGCATTTCATGACAAAGATCAAAGGTTATATTTTTAGTAGTTTCCATCAAATATTAACTCACTATCTGTTTTCTCCCACTCCAAAGTAAGCAGCAATAGATTGGCATCGTTGGTGGGAAACTACACAAATCTGACTTACCGCCATGCTACCAAGACTAAGAGGCAGAGCGACGACCTCAACCCGTCGCACCAACGCTTTTCTTCAACCAGCTCTTCCCGTGGAGGACCTAATTCCTCCTCATCAACTGGATCTTCCCTGACAGCATAGTCAAGCTCCCGTCAATGGAGAGGCATGGGGGGGCTCTTGACGAAGCCGTCATGAACAACATCCTCTGTACGACCGTGTCTCAATGCATAATGCTTCAACCGATTCAATAGCCTCGCGAGTCCCTCGGGGATCTAAAGATCTCTGCCAAATCATCAGCACCAAGCAATAAGGAACTGATCTACGAATCCACTTGGACAAGAGGCGCGCCCGAACTGAGGCCTCTCGCTCAGAACGTCAGGAAAATCGAAGAAGCAACTCTCTTCGACAGAGATCAAGGCATTCCTCCTCTCACAAGGGGCGTACTTAATAAAGAAGCCCGACGCATGAGATTCGAAAGCTTCCTGAGCGAAACAGAGAGAAAGAAGCCCCAATCACTTGGGGCGAACTAGAAAAGTTCAAGCTTGACGTCCTCCGAGCTATCCAAGATAGCCAAGATCTGGGTCAGCCCTCCACAGAAGAATCCGGTTACTCAACTGAGTCCAAGGGGAAGGACGACCAAGTCCTTCGCCGTATCTATGAGGTAAAAGATCATCTGCAACAGATGAAGAATGAGGGGAACCGCTCCAGCAGGACCTGCTACCCTAATCGACCTCCTTTTAGCAAATCCATCATTGATGCATCCATCCCAAAGGAATTCAAAGCACCTCAATTCGAATTGTACGATGGGGAATCAGACCCGACTGACCATATCGAGAGTTTGAAGACCCTCATGATGGTCTACAATGCCACCGATGTGCTCATGTGTTGAATATTTCCTGCAACACTAAAAGGCTCAGCAAGGGAATGGTATTCCAGCCTCACTCCAGAGTCAATATTCTCCTTCGATCAGCTCGAGGAGCTCTTCATAGTGCACTTCATTTTCAGCCAAAAGGCTAAAAAAAAATGCCTCCCTGTTGGAACTGAAGCAAAAGGACGGAGAACTGCTGAAAGAATTTGTCAAGCGCTTCACGACCGAAGCACGATCTATCTCCTTCCTAGACTCGTTAGTGGCGGCCGCCGCCTTCTGCCACAACGTCACTAATAAAGACCTAAAAGCCTCCCTCGCAAAAAAAAAATTGCCGAAAAATCTCACTAAGCTCCTAGAAATGAGTGACAAATACTTCAGAGTCGAGGAAGCTCTCAATCCACAAGCCAAGAAAGTGTCACCTTCCCGGAACAAACGGAATAATGTAAGCGAGGAAGCACCCAAGAAGTTCCAGAAAGATGGCACATGTCAACGCTGTCCACATGCAGCACCACGCTTTGAAAAGTTCACTCATCTCAACGCAAATATATCATCCATCCTCATAGAAGTTTAGAATGACGGAATAATCTGCCCTCTGCCCAAGATGTCCACAGTTACCAAGAGAATAGACAAAAATAAGTGGTGCACATTTCACAGAGATCATGGACACACTACTGACAATTGTTGAGCCCTCAAACAAGAACTTGAAGGCCTAATTCACCAAGGATATATCTCTCAATTTGTCCAGAAAAACAACAACGCCGAAACCTCTCTGCCACGGGGGGCTAATAAGCGTCAAGAGAGGCCCTTCGAATCGCGAGACTCAGAACATATGGCCATTCTCCACTCCATGAATGGAGGTCTGATGGGAGGATATTCTAACTCCTCTCACAAAGTATTTATCAGAGAAGTCAACTCAGTATCCTATCTACTAAGAGCACCAAGGTCCCGAGATCTTTCTCCGACAAAGACTTAGAAGGGGTCTGAACACCTCATTGCGATGCATTTATCATAAACCGTTGCATGGTGAATCATGAGGTACGACGCATCCTGGTGGACAACGGCAGCTCGGTAAACATCCTTTTCATGAACACTTTCAATGGTCTTAAGCTATCCCGAGACCGGCTTAAGCCAGTCGGCTATACACTCCACGGATTCTCCGGTGTCCCCGTTCAAGTAGAAGGAATCATCACGATCGATGTGACAACAGGAAAAGCCCCCACTATTCGAACAGAAGCAATAGACTTTATGGTAGTCGATGTCAAAGTCGTATACAACGCAATATTCGGTCGTCCCGTCCTAGCCGACCTTCCATGCATTTGCTTTCATCTTCCATATGAAAATGAAGTTCCCAACAACAGCAGGCGTAGGCCAAGTTGTAGGCGGCCAACAGGAAGCACGAGCATGCTACACCGCTATAATGGGAGGCTCGGTTCTCGCCCTCGATGCTATAGAACTCCCACCAGAAAGTAATCATAGTAACTCCAAGTTCGTGAACAAGCTTGAAGCTACTGTACAAGACAATTCTGCCAAGAACTTCCAAACCTACCAAATCATCCCCCACCAGGTCAAATCCATTCTCATAAGAATACATTAATAAACCTGAATCCTCTACCCGAAGCCACTCTGCTCATTCAACAGAAAGAACTAGTCTTACCTAAATGTATTGTGCATCAGAAGATCTTTCGGTCTCTATGTAAAACAATGGAGAGCTCGCTCCAAAATAGGCAAATCCAGGCAAGGTCTACCATATTTTTCGCCTAACGGCTCATCAACTTGAAGACCTGAGGGATAAGGAGATATTAGCAGGGACTTGGAAAGTAGGAAACCTTATTAAGTTGAACAAGGGTGTCTAAAGAGTCCTCTCTTAGTAGTAGAAGGCAAATTTTCTCAATTTGTAATAAATGCCAACCACTAGAGAGGCCATTTAAGTTTACTTTTCAATAAAGACCGCTTCCACTAGCGGTCACTACGTGTAATAACAGTCAACCACTACAGTAGCCGCTTAGTTTTATTTTTCAATAAAACTTTGTATTAATTTCTGCAAAATTATTGTACAACTCTACAGATGCGTACAATGAGTTGAGTTACAAACTTATACACAAAAATGGCACCAAAAACTCGTTAAAAGCGCTCTATAAGACGAGTTCAGAGTTCATACCTATGACTCAAAGTTACTCTAGCAATTTGCAACAAAGCAAGTTTAGAGTTTGCTTCGTCATTTGATATGCTCATGCAATCCATTAACACCTCGACGACAAGTTCGTAGTCCATACCTATGGCTCGATATTACTTTAGCAACTTGCAACTAAGCAAGTCCAGTGTTCAACTCGTCATTCGATCTACTTCTATTAATACTTAAACTAACCAGTTCGGAATCCATACCCATGGCTCAAAGTTACTTTAGCAAATTGCAATCAAGCACGTTCGGAGTTCAACTTGCCATTCGACTTGTTCCTAAAACTTGTTAAAATTTCTTAAAGATAGATTAGCGGTCCAAAATCGTGGATTGTAGTTACTCCAATAAAACTTGCAAAAGAAACACTTGGAGTTCAACTCGGCACTCGATGTGACTTTGACAATTTGTTGGAGGACCCATTCAGCAAGTTTGGAAAATAGCTCTCCCTTAGAGTTGCTCCTACAACTAGCTGAGTACAAGACAGATAAGTTCTGAACTCCGTCAAAAGCTACACAAGCACACCATCGACGACACGTTAGCTAAACACAACAAGTTTGAGGTCTTGTTAATTAGAAACAAAGAACCCAGTTGACGACCCATCAATCTTAACAACAAGTCTCATTACCACTGCAGAATTACGATTAGTCTACATGCTTAAGAATCGCTACAAAAGTCTGGCAAACAATGTACAACAAACTGTCCTGCAAGTCGTTCATACAACTACACACTAGAGAGATGCACCACCTAAGAGACACAAAACCTTTTTACAAGCCTCCCGCCAGTTAACAACTTCCTAGAGTCGCCTCAACTCTTAAGGATAAAATTCAAGATAATTCTTCCTCAGGCAGGCAAGCTTAAGATTTATCCTACCACCTTCACCAGAGCAGGCTCCAACTCCGTCTCACATGAAGCTTCGCACAAACATACGTGTCCCAATGCCACCAAGCATAGCGTATCACGAAAGTGAGTAAGGAGAAGAATGGAATCACCTCAACACTGAACAAACACAAGTGACTTCATTTCAATATCATGAAGATTCAGAACATCGACAAATCATTTGCTCCAAAAAAATGAGTTTGGCGCTCTGCATGCCACTTGAGTTCCACCGACCAACAACTTGTCAACTCCAAACAACGAGTTTGACACCTTGCGCTTTGCACAAAAACTCGTCACCTCCAAACAACGAGTTTGACACCTTGCTCTTCGTCGAGCTCCATCAACAACTCGTTGGTTCTAAATAACGAGTTCGATGCCTTGCTCACCGCTTGCACTCCCTCAGCATCTCATTGAATTCAAACAACGAGTTGAATGCTCCACTCACTGCTCGAGCTCCATCAATAACTTGTTGGCCTCAAACAACAAGTTCAACGCTCTACTCCCGGCTCGAGATCCATCAATAACTTGTTGGCTCCAAACAATGAGCTCAATGCTCTGCTCACCGCATGAGCTCTATCAATAATTTATTGGCTCCAAATAACGAGTTCAATGTCTTGCTCTTCGCTCAGGCTCTATCAACAACGTGTTGACTCCATATGACGAGTTGAATGCCTCATTCTTCTATTGAACTCTTTTAACAACTCGTCGACTCTAAACAATGAGTTCAACGCTCTGAACGAGTTTAGTGCCCTGCTTATTGCTCGAGCTCTTCCAACAACTCCTCATCTTCATGCAATGGGCTCGGCATCCAACACCGGCCTAGGAATGTCTCTACAAACTCATCGGGTGCAAACTGCGAGTCCAAAATGTCAACTCCGCCACCAGGAGTCTCTGCATAACTTTTTGGATGCAACAAGCAAGTTGAACGTCCAACTTTGTCTTCGAGTTGTCTCTACAAACTTGCTGGGTGAGAACATCAAGCCCTACAACCAACTCCATCTTAAAGTTGGCTCCACAAACTTGTTAAGAACAAACAATGAGTTCAAATGTCCAACAACATCTTAGAGTTGTATCTACTCACTTGCTAGGTGGAAATGGCAAGTCCAACGTTCGCTTCCATCATAAAGTTCTCTAAAAACTTATTGGGAACAAACAACGAGCTCAACATCAGCTCCGTCCTAGGTCAGCTCCCACAAACTTGTTAGGAACAAACAATAAGTTCAACGCTCAACTCAATCAAGGAGTTTCCTTTTCAAACTTGTTGGGCGCAAACGGCAAGTTCAAATGACCAATTTCGTCACACGGTTGTCCCTAGAAAATTGCTGCGACCAAATAGTGAGCTTAATGCCTCACTCCATCGTAGAGTTCTCTCTAAATTTGTTGGGATCAAACAGCAAGCTCAAACATTTAACTTAGTTATAGAGTTGTATCTCCAAACTTGATCGACTCAAACAACAAGTTCAATGTCCATCTCCATTTAGAGTTGTCTCTCCAAACTTGTCGAGCGCAAACGGCAAGCTCTACATCAATTTCATCTTAGAGTTATCTCTCCAAACTTACTGGGATCAAACAACAAGCTCTATGTACAAATCTGTCTAAAAGTTGTTTCCACGAACTCACCGGGCCCAAACAGCAAGTCCAAACATCAACTCGATTAAGGAATTGCCCCTCCAAACTTATCGGGATCAAACGGTGAGCTCTACATCGGATCCATCTCATAGTTTTCCCTCCTACAAACTTGCCCGGATCAACTAGTAAGCTCTATATCAACTCTATCTCCGAGTTGTCTTTCCAAACTAGCTGGGATCAAACAGCAAGACCATTGTCCGACCGCCTTCTGAGTTTGTTCCTGCAATGGCTCTTCTAGGTCAGCTACAAAACACTTGTCCAATGATGAAACGCTCAATCGACAAAACAAGCGCGCAACACAATGCTTATTCGATGAAAGAGTGGTTTAATAGAATGGATGATGAGATATTCGATCGACAAAACAAGCAAATGACACAATGTTTGGTTAAAAAATGAGCAATTTAACGAGGTAGACCGCTCAATGAAACGAGTAGACAGTCATAAGTCAAACCCATAAATGAAATCCAAGAGAAAAGAAGAAAATAGTACTAGAGCTAAACGGGTTCACGGGTGAGAAATCCAAACCCGCTAGCACAGGTTAAGGGGAAATCAGGTCCGGGTCCAACCCCAATACCATTCCAAAACCCAAATCCTAAAATCCAAAGCCCAAACCCTGGCTTCTTCTTCTTCTTCTTCAAAACTTCTTCTTCAGAACCCAAGCAGCACCCTACCTCCTCGCCACCGCCAAGTTTGAAGCTGACGACAAAGGCGCCGTCATCGACCAAGCTCCACCTCCTTCCTAATCAAAAGCTTCAGCTTTAGAGCGTCAACTTTGAAACCCCACTTCGTAACCAGAGCTTCAACTCAGCATACTTGAACACCAACTTTGAACTCTACTACAACCTGACTAAGGCTTCAATAGAGGGATGATTGAACACCAAAAGTAGTCTAAGTCCATAGCTCAGTGAATGATGAGTCTTATAGCTCAGCGGAATCAAGATCCCCCATATCTCGGCGGCGTTAAAAGCTTCATAGCTCGACGACCACTCTCTCATAGCTTGGCAAAGCCGATAGCTTGGCGAAATTGAGAGCTTCATTGTTCGGCGGCGTTAAGAGTTTCATAGCTCGGTGACACTTCACCCATAGCTCGGCAAAGAAGTAGCTTGGCGGTGACGATCCCCACAGCTCGGTGAAACAACTCGTCGAGATAGCCACCTTCATAGCTTAATGATGAAAAGAGCTTCATAGCTTGGCGAGGCGATCTCGAAGCTCGACGACTCTATCTCCACCCTTGGTATGACTGGAAGAGGTGGTTCGACAATCGAGAAGTCGAGACCAAAGCATTGCCAATGCCCGACGCAGTAGTTCAAAACAAAACGATCCCCAAAGCTCAGCGAAGTCAGTAGCTCGGTGAGAAGGGGTGCCTATAGCTTGGCGACGAAGCAACGCCATAGCTCGGACAAGTTCAAAGGCCCATAGATTGGCAAAATCGTCGGCCGAGCTAGGGGGCGCTCGCAGTGTTCGCGGATCGTCAGATCTCCAAGAAGGTTGTGCGCGCTCAAGATGGACGCACATGATTCATCCATGTCACCCTCTTCTTCCCTAAACGCTCCGCTTAATTCACAGCCTCGAGATCCCTCCAAAATGCACACTCGAGCGAGATCCACGCTCCAAATCACCACTCTCCCTTCTGCTCTCCTCTCAACCGCCCAAACCCATCAGCGGGTGAGCCCAAGACTAATTAGTGATGCAGATCACGTCAAAACTCGGGCCAAGGTTTGATAATTAATGTATAAAAAATCCCCTAAAATCCCTTTTAATTTGAAATATTGATTAAAAATACAAAAATAATTATTAAATTCGAGAAAATAATTAAATTTTCTTTAAAATAATTTCAAATTGGGTTTATTAATTTAAAAAGTTCAAAAATGTGATTTTAAAATTGGGGAAAAATTATTAAAAATCTAGAAAATTTTAGAAAAATCCAAAAAAATACAGAAAATTCCAGGAAAATATACACCGCCTTTAGAAGCCTCTAGTCAATTCCAGATATCTCCAATGCAACCTGAAAGCTAAGGTTGTATTCCAGAATCTAAAAATAAGGCAAACTACTCCGTGAAAGCCAAAAAAATTATCTTCTGGGAGTGAGGGGCTAATGATAATGGTAAAAATCATAGCAAATCAGGGCCGTACAATTTCAGCACAAATCTCAAAGCTTCTACTGGAAGATTAAACATAACGAGCCTCTTTAACATTTCAGGACATTCTCCAAACTCCACTACAAGACATGAGCCTTTTTCAAGCCCATAAAAGTGACAGATTAGGCCCACTAAGAGAGACTCAGCCCATAAAGGTTGCTAGTCAAATCTCTTATCTCCAAACAAGAGAGCTTATCTCTTGAGGGAGAGATTCGAATAGGAGATAAAGAATTCATAGTCGATCTAATAGATTCATATCAATCTCCTGTAATGTTTCTCAGCCCCCCCCCCCCCAGTCAGAAGGTAATGAACAATTTCTCTCTAAAACTCTTTTTCTCTCTCTGGTTCTGACTTGAGTGTCGGAGGGTCTGTCGCTGGGGCCACCCCCAGTGTTTCAAGCTTTTTGCGAGTCCATCGGCTGCATCAACAACCGTCAGATCCAGATTATGGTGTTCAATCAACGATCCAGATTTAATCTCAGAAACTATAACAACATTTCACGACAAAGATCAAAGGTCAATTTTTAGTAGTTTCCATCAAATATTAACTGACTATGTTTGCTTTCACACCAAAATAAGCAGCAACTTGCCAAAAGTAGACATACTATATTTTTTGATAATCCCACATCAAATATACTATATAAACTATGTCTTTTTGGTGTAACTATATAAACAGTGTTGATACTTCGTTACATATTATTAGTAATAAGAAAAGGAACTTCATATAAATATGAGAAAAGGAACTTCATATATTTATAATCCCACATCAGATATACTATATAAACTATGTCTTTTGGTGTAACTATATAAACACATTGTTGATACTTCGTTACATAGTAGCAAGAGAAAAGGAACTTCATATAAATATGAGATGATTTTCCAATTATAAATTTATAATTTTTCGGTGTGACCGATTATGGATGATTCATTCGGTTCATCTTTATTCTTTTGTAGTAGTATTTAATAGATATTAAAAAATCAAGTTGTTCAGATGCTTCTTAGATCAGTGGTTGTAAAATAAACCTTTTTCAATAATAAAAAGGGCGCCAGAGCCAAACGGAAATTTGCTAAAAGGAATACAAATGGAAAATGAAAAGAAAAAAAATACAAGAACAAGATAAATAAATCTTCATAGCACACAAGACCAAGAACTCCATCAATTCGCCATGCAAAAAAACTCCGACAACCCGTGCTGTAAAGCAAGGAGGTTCACAATGTTCCACTTAATACTATGTGCACAATTATCGTGCACCCTCCAAATATTTGATGTAGCATAGTTTTCAACCATCCATGTATTTGTAAACAATTCATGCAACAATTAGTAGAGATTGTGACACATCAATTTGTGGAATAAAATTTGTGTACAAATATTGTGCATATAGCATTACCCTCTCCTAATTATCATACTCACTAGCTTCTTCATTTTCAGGACTGACCTCGAAACTTCTCTTCTGGAAAAAGAGAACATTCATACTGAACTAGATAATCATATAAAGGGTTCAAGTTATCTTGACTAGTATTTTTCACGTGCAATGCACGTTTTAATAAGAGTTGGGAGATTTTCATATGCGATATCCATTTTAACAAATAGTTTTGGAGTTGGATATGCATTGCACATAATTGGAAAAATATTTTGAAGAAAAAACTACAATTTGTACGTGCAATGTACGTGTTTATAAATAGAATTTGAGTTGTACATAATGTATAAAAAATATTATAAAATTGTTTTGCAAGTGCGTTGTATGTTTTAAATAGGTAGAATTTTTTGTACTTATTTGTTTTTGTTGTAATTAATGGGAGAGTTGGAATTGCACGTGCAACGCATGAATTTGTATGTTGACAAATGACAATCCTAACTCTCCCATTATAATATTAGAGATTAGAGATTCTTCGTTGGACTCATTGTGGTAGCCTCCATCTCACCATTGCGTTAAACTTCAACATTCTCCATCTCTTGCCTGTTGCTAATGGTGATGGGAAGAGCAAATAAACGAGCTTGTTCTTTTTCTGGTTCATCAATCATTATCCCTTTGAGTTTCTGCTTCTTTTTACTTGGCTCCGGACCTATTTCATTTTGCGACATGTTTATTTGTTTTATTACCTTGAGAAATTCTTCTGAATTGGGGTTTGTTCTTAATTATTTCTCCTGATTAGCCACATGAAATTAATACTTTCTTTTACAAACATTTTGATAATGGTAAAAATTGCAGCAAATCAGGGTCGTACGATTCCAGCATAGATCACAAAGCTTTTACAGGCAGGGTAATCATAACATGCTTCTTTAATAGGTCAGGGCCTTCTTCAGGATCCTCTATAAGACATGGACATCTTTCAAACCCATAAAAAAGTGACAGATTAGGCCCACTAATAGAGACCCAGCCCAGGAGGGTAGATTCAAATAGGAAATAAGAAATTTATATCGATCTCCTAGACAGTTTCTCTAGCCTATAGATTCTTTCTCAAACAATTTTTCTCTCTCTGGTTCTGACTTGAGCATCTGAGGGTCTGTAGCTAAGGTCAACCTCGGTGTTTCAGGTTTTTTGCAGGTCCATCATCCGCATCAGCAACCGTTGGAATCAGATCATGGTATTCAATCAACGATCCAGATTCAATCTCAGGAGCAATAACCGCATTTCACAACAACGATCAAAGGTCAGATTTTTAGTAGTTTCCATCGAATATTAACTCACTATTGTTTGCTCTCACACCAAAATAAGCAGCAACAAATTGATGTCGTCTATAGGAAACTACACAAATTCGACTTACCGTCATGCCACTAAGACTAAGATGCAGAGCGGTGGCCTCAAGCCGTCACACCAACTCTCTTCGTTCAACCAGCTCCTCCTTTAGATGATTCGCTTCCTACTCAACAGTCGCCCGACAGCATAGTCAAGCTCCTCAACAGAGAGGTACTGGGAGGCTCTCGACAAAGCCATTATGAACAACATCCTCTGTACGACCGTATCTCAGTCCATAATGCGTCAATCGGCTCAATGGCCTGGTGAGGCCCCTGGGGATCTAGAGATCTCTGCCAAATTATCAGTGCTAGACAAAAAGGAACAGATTATGAATCTGCTTGGACGAAAGGTGCGTCCGAACTGAGGCCTCCCGCTCAGAATTTCAGGTAAACCGGAGAAGCAACTCTCCTAGAAAGAGATCAAGGCATTAATTTTCTCACAAGGGGCGTACTACAATAAGAAGCCTGACTCATGAGAGTTGAAAGCTTCTTGAGTGAAACAAGGAGAAAGATGCCCCGGTCACTAGGGCCGAATTGGAAAAGTTCAGTCTCAACATCCTCCGAGCCATCCAAGGTAGTCAAGATCTGGGCCAACCCTCCAAAAAAGAATTCGGTGACTCAACTGGATCTAAGGGGAAGGATGACCAAGTCCTTCGACGTATATAAGAGGTGGAATACTGCCTGGAATATATGAAGAATGAAGGGAACCACTCCAGCAGGGCCTACCACCCCCAGTCGACCTCCTTTCAGCAAACCAATCCTCGATGCATCCATCCCAAATGATTTCAAAGCTCCTTAATTCGAATCTTACGACGGGGAATCAGATCCGACTGACCATATCGAGAGTTTCAAGACTTTTATGATGGTCTACAATACAACTGATGTGCTTATGTGTCGAACATTTTCCGCAACACTGAAAGGATCAGCAAGGGAATGGTACTCCCGCCTCACTCCGGAGTTAATATTCTTCTTTGACCAGCTCAAGGAGCTCTTCATTGTGCACTTCATTATCAGACGAAAGGCTGAAAAACAAGTGCCTTCCTATTGGAACTGAAGCAAAAGGAATGAGAATTGCTGAAAGACTTTGTCAAACGCTTCACGGCCAAAGCAAGGTCGATCTCCTCCTTGGACTCTTCAGTGGCGGTTGCAGCATTCTGCCACAACGTCGCACATAAAGAACTAAAAGCCTCACTCGCAAAGAAGCCTCCTAAAGATTTTACTGAGTTCCTAGAAAGGAGTGACAAATACATCAGAGTCGAGGAGGCCCTTAATCCACAAGGCAAGAAAGAGTCACCTTCCGGGAACAAACGGAAGAATGCGAGCGAAGAAGCACCTAAGAAATTTCGGAAAGAAGGCACAGGTCATCGTCATCCTCCTCCAACAACCCGCTTCGACAAGTTCACTCCTTTGAATTCAAGTATGTCTACCATCCTCATGGTAGTTGAAAATGATGGGATAGTCGGTCCTCCTCCCAAGATGGCAACGACCAGGTAAAGAAGAGACAGAAACAAGTGGTGCGCATTTTACAAGGACCATGGACACACCACTGACGACTACCAAGCCCTTAAAGAAGAACTTGAGTCCCTGATTCGTAGAGGCTATCTCTCCAAATTCGTTCAGAAAGATAACAATGTTGAAAATCCTCCACCCCGGGGGCTAATAAGCATCAAGAGAGACCATCCGAATCGCAAGACTCTGAACACATGGCCATTCTCCACACTATTCATGAAGGTCCGATGGGGAAAGATTCCAACTCCTCTCGCAAAGTCTTCGTGAGGGTAGTTAATTCAGTACATAACGCTTCACCGGGAAAGAGTTTGGGCCTCTCTGTGTCATTCTCTTATAAGGATCTCGAGGGCTTCAAAGTGCCTCATTGCGATGCACTGGTTATCAATTTATGCATGGAAAATCATGATGTGTGATGTATCCTCGTAGATAACGGCAGCTCTGTAAACATTTCTTCTTGGTCACATTCGATGCTCTAAAGCTCACACGAGACCGACTAAAGTCTGCCGGTTATACACTCCATGGCTTCTCAGGTGCACCCGTCCAAGTTGAAGGAATCATCACACTCGACATGATGGTAGGAAAAGCCCCAGCAACTCAAATGAAAGCATTAGACTTCATGGTAGTCGACATCAAAGCCACATATAATGCAATATTTGGCCGCCCAGGCCTTGTAACTTTTCATGCAATTGTCTCTGCGTTTCACATGCAAATGAATTTCCTAACAACGGTAGGCATATGCCAAGTTGTATGGAGCCAACAGACAGCACGAGCAAGCTACACCGCTACATGGGGGGCTCGATTCTCTCCCTCAACGTCTCAGAGTTATAGCCAAAAATCAGTCACAGTAACACCAAGTCTGCATACGAGTCCGAAGCTACTGCACTAGACAATCCTACGAGAACTTCCAAACTAATCAATTCATCTCATCCCAGGGACATATTCGTCCTCACCAGAATACAATAGTAAACCTAAATCCCCTATCTGAGGCCACTCTGCTAAGTCGACAGAAAGAAATGGTCTTGCCTAAGATAATCGGCAAATCTAAAGTTCTCCCCTTACCCCTACAAAACAATAGAAGCCTCGCTCTAAAACAGGCAAGTTCTGGCAAGGTCTACCAAGTTGTTCGCCTAAAGGCTCATCAACTTAAAGACTTGGAAGGCAAGGAGATATCAGTAGGAACTTGGAAAGTAGAGCATCTCATGAAGTACAGCGAGAGCACCTGAAACACACTCTTTTAACAGTTGAACTTATAAAACTTGTAATAAAGGCCGGCCATTAGAGCAGCCATTTAGTTTACTTTTTCTTTCAGTAAAGACTGCTTTCACTACCGGCCAATGCGTGTAATAAAGACTAGTCATTAGAGCAGCCCATTAGTTTATTTTTCAATAAAATCAATTAGTTTATTTATAAACATTTTGTTCAACTCCATTAATGTAATACCCCGCATATTTTGAATTAATAAATAATTTTAAAATCAATTTATTTAATTATTTTGATTTTTTGTAAAATTGATATTTTCACACGTGCTAAACACGTGCAAATATTTTTGAGGTGCAAATTTCTACATTTAAATTTCTGAATAAATTCTCCTATTTATAATTGAGTATAGTCAAAATTTTTGATTTTTTCTGAATAAAAAAACTTTTTTTGTAAATACCTTGAAAGAAAAGGGTTTTTGTGCAAAATGTCGTTTGGAGGTATAATTCGAATTCAAAATTTTGTTTTTTTTTGTTTTGGTAGGCCGATCTAGCAGTGGTGAGATTGGGTGTAGAGATTTATCCCTCTGATTTGATTTGACTTGATTTTATTGCGTGAATAAATAATTATACAATTTTTGGATTGTTGGGGGACTAAATTGCAAAACTGTGATTAAAACCCTAATTTTCCAAAACTGGCTATATAACAGAGAGCATGAACAAAGGATGTATGGAAACCTATATATTTTCTATATTTTTATGTTTTATTAAGCATTTTTATGAAATCTATCATTCTTTTGCCCATGCAAAATACGCGCAAATATTTTTCTTGGGAAAAAAAAAGTCAGAAAATTTATTTGGAAAATCAAATATTTATTAGTAGATAATAATTCTAAATTTTCAGGAATTTTATGAATAATTTCTGGTATGTTTGCAAATATTTCAAAGTGAAGGACTCTTGTGTAAAATTGCCACTTGGAGGTAAATTTCGAATTTCGAAAATTTATGGCTGCATTAGGGGCCGGCCAAATTATGGTGATTAGGGGGAGATAAAATATTACCTTATTTGATTTAATTAACTACTTGATTTGGAAGATATATATATATGTAAATATTTACTTCTTGAGGGATATTTTTGTAAAAAGCTTCATATAACCCTAAAAGATTGACCGCCCAACCTAGAATAGATAGCAGCAGCCACTTCTTTTCTTTTGTTCACAAAATATTATTTTCTTTATCATTCTTGGAGTTTTGGAGGCTTGGATCTTTGGATTTTCGCAAGGAGGAGGATGAACTCTTTCTTTCTTATTATTATTTTCTTCAATTGATCTTCTTTGAGGTGGGTGATACTCTCTTATCTCTTGTTTTGCTATATGTTTATAGAATATGATGATTGTTTAAGACAGATGCATGTAAGAAGTTATATGGATATACATAATTAATGAAATCCTACTAGTGAATAAATCTCATTGAATGCATAGTCAAATAACATCTTCATGAATAAGAACCCTAATTGAGATGTGATTATCATGTATAAATTATTTATTGATGTCAGACATTGGTGATGCATGAAAGAACTTGTTTTGATTTACAAAAATACTTGTATGATCATGGAGTTTATAATAGATGATGGGTATTAGTTATGATAATTTATAGACCATTGAATACACACAAATTCATTGCTTGATAGATTAAAAAGTTGCAAATTTCATAAGTGGATTCGCTATTTCAATTAGGATTAATTTCATGTTATAGATTCTATGGTTTTTGTAACATCCCTCATTTTTGGAAATATATTTTTCAACTTTTGCACGTATAATGCACGTGCTACTTTCCATCTTCATTTTATTATTCTCATTTATCTATTTTTAGCATGCACAAGTTTTTTTTTTGTATTAGCTTTCTTTTAACCCATGGACCTAAAAATGAATTCTAGCCCACTAGACTAATTAATTAGTTGATTAAAAAGAAAGCCTATGAATCAAGCCCATTAATTAAAACCTAATTTAAGTTGAGCATGGACTAATACATGACAAGTTACAATTTTTAGTACACATTTAAAACTATAAAAAATTGTATTTATTTTGTATGTGCATGTGTGCATTTGCACACAAATGGTTGGCCGGTCTTGCACTAGGGGGGGAGGCCAGATTTTTTTGGTAGTGGGGGAGAGGAAAGGTTGGGAGTTTGGGAGTTAGGGTATTTGGAGAGTTTGAGGGACGAGTTAGGAAAGTGAAGGGATGGAGGATTTAAATGAAGAGTTATTAGGTGGAGAAGTTTGCATTTTAGACCCTAGCATTGTCCTATAAAAACTCCTCTTCTCTTCTCATTTCACACACCAAAGACAAAGCAAATAAGAGAGTAAGAGAGTTCTTGTGCTTGGAGGAGTTCTTGTTAGGAGAAGAAGGAATTGCTAGGAGCTAGGAGTTGTGCTTCCACCTTTTGTTCAATCTTCATAAGAGGTGGGTGTTCTCATACTTTCTAATTATAGAACAATGCATGCTAAGTAATAATAAATGAGTAGTATGAGAAATTTGTTGTGATCTATACTATTATATGTAGTAAGAATAGTAGTGAATCAAGGTATGATTAGTAAATTAATTTACATCATGTTAGTTGGAAATGAGAAAAAAAAAATAATTGATTAGTTTGTCATGAACTAGTATACATGAATGTGGAGATTTGATTATATTGTGAACTTTCCCCTTAGAATAAGCAAATGATTTTTTTTTTTGTAAAGAGAAATCGATGTTTATGAACTCATTGGAAGGCTTATAAGAGATACAATACACTATCCTTGATTAAATTAAATAAATGCAATATCATGTTTATCAGAAGGAAGAAATAAATTGAAAGTTAGAATTATTGTCTAGAATATGAATTGAAAATCAGTAAGTTACTGTTAGAGAATAAACTCAGATCATAAGAACTAATTTCAGTTTAATTAAAAACAAAAATTAGTTAGAATGAAGAATCGAGTTTTTATGTAAATAAAAGAAGGACAGAGAATTTGAACAAGAGTCGAAGGGGAGATTTGATATCGTTGGGTGCGTCTGGCCTGGTGGTCTGGCGTTGCGCTGTCTCCTTGTTCGGCCTGGTTCGATTCCTGTGGCCTACAATACTTTCCCTTGGCATTTTGTTTTAATTTCATCCCAACCCGAAAATCGTGTTTAATGGGATTTCGAAGTAGTAACTGAACACCAAGTCCATATGGAATATTTGGCTAGCGGCGACGACTTTGGGCGCTGGTTAGGTGGTCATGGGTTCGAAACCCAGTAACCACAAGTTTTATTTTTGGGATTTTTAATGATTTAAATGAGTTTATAATGCAAAAAAAAAGGAAAATTTGGAGGAAAATTTCTAGTATTCTTATAAAATGAAGTGGGGTTTATTAAAAATAGATTTAGAATTTTTCATGTGTATTTTGAGAAAAAAAAAAGACATTGAGATAGATTGAGATATTGTCTTCAAAATTAATTATTTAATAGCATGATTTATATCCTTACAAGAAAAATAAAATGTTGATATGAGAATTATTTGTCTTGATGGGATTATGCATTTATGTTGAATACTTGATTACTATATATGTTTAAATTGATAAGGAGTTTTAAATTAGATGAATTCATGAGAAGAATTATTGTTTGGAAAGGATTTAGAATGGATAAATGAATCATCAACGGTGTGACTTTGATCACATTTGTGAATAAGTTAAAGATAAGAATAATTTGAGTTTAAGACATGATATAATGAAGGGTATGAATACCCATGGTTTCTTGTACATGAAAAGGTTGTGATTTAGAGTTTAGTAAGACATCGGGTACCGACACTGTTGAGATAAAAAAATTGAGTTATTTTGAGATATGGCCATGGAGCTATCTCGGTAATTGTGATTAAGTCCAGTAGGGGGTAATACTAACTCTAGGTTTGATAATTTATTCATGTCTTGAATTTAAGAACTAGGCACATAAGTGAAGATGTAGTAAGACGTAGACAAACGTAAGTGGGGCACTCTATATAGTTGGGCGGTGGGCTTGTTGCGGCGGTTCATCGGGACTATAGGCTTAGTCGGGCAGTGTACTCTGGGACTGTGGTTGCCTCGTGGAAGACGAGCTTTTATTTTAAATCCGGGACTATGCGTAGTCGGACGGATAGTTTGCCGTACTCCATGTATATACGTATACCGGGGCTAGAGGGGCACTTGCGGAAGGTTTGCATGACAAGGAGTCTGTATAACAGTCGGGCGGGGGATTTGTTGCGGCGGTTCTCCGGGACTAGGATCCGTACTTGTGGAACGTCTTAACTTTGTCTTATTACTGGGTAGTTTCATGGCGAGGGATCGATCCCTTTATTGTGGAGTACGTCGGTGCTTGCCCTCGGACCTATGTAGTATGGGATGCATAGAATCTGAACAAGTATGCATTGGTGTCAACTTAGTATAAAATATCTGCATTAGGCATTAAGGCATGACACACACTTACATGCTTTGCGTAGTCAGAATTTAACACTTTATCTCATTCAAGTTATGTGATTTGTTAAAGTATGAAGATCGTTATACTGTCTTCGGCATAGAGAGGATAGCTGTGAATAACATTTCATCTGTGGTAATCAACTGATGTGACCACAGTTTTACATGCAGGTATTGGATTTCAAAGTGGAAATGTTGTTGTCGATTTATTTGAAAGTTAAAGATGTTGTAATTGTATTTTGTTGTAATCTATTTTTGTCTTCTGCTGTGTCATAAATGTAATGAACTCTGATGTATTATGAAAAGTTTAAATTTCCTTATAAAATTGTACGAAGTGAAGTGTAAAGATCATGTGGAATCTCGAATTCGGTCTTATTTGGAATTCGGGGCATTACAGACGGTATCAGAGTAGGCTTCACAAGTAGTACAAATTTATAAGGAACGACACCCTAGAGTGGACATTAGCGTGTGAGTTTCAACTTATAGAGATTTAAACTTATGTTTGTGTTGCTCTATAAAATGACATTTTTATCCTCTTTTTCCTATAAGATGGCCAATCAGCATGATCTCCAGAATGAGGCGCATTGGTTTGTCCCCTTCGAGGATGAAGAGGAAGAGCCAATGGAAGAAGAAGAAGAACCAGAGGAGGAGGAAGAAGAAGAACCAGTTGAAATAGAAGAAGAATTTCCCGAGTCTAGGGAGATTACTCCACCTCCTCCTGATTTACCCAAGGAACCCTCAGACGAAGAACCTATTCCAGATGACAAGAATGATGTTGTTGCTTCTCTTTGACAAGAATTGGACGCTCAAAAGTGGAGAGTAAACCACTTGGAATTACAACGAGCACTGGATAAGGAGCGTATTCAGGAGCTGAGTTTTCTAGTGTGCGAACTCAACAAGATTCAACACATGAATGATCGGCACTTTGCCAAGTTAGACCACCTGACTTGCTGGGACAAGGAAGAGCGATAGGAGAAATTTGAAGATATACAGAAGGAAATCCAAAAACTACCGGAAGAGCTCAGAGAAGCCAACAGAAACAGTAGAATCTAGAATGTCTTTTATTAAAGGATGTAATGGATGTATTGGAACAAAGTTATTCTTTCTGAATAAAGAGTTTAATTTTTGGGATGAATAAATTTTGTTGAATATATTTATTTGTGATGATTAATGATGAATTTTATGACTCGGAAATGGCACAAAGAATCCGAAACGGCGAAGGGTATAGCGATGAGAATGGGCTAGACTTGGAAACAGAACTAGCTCGTGTATATTAGACCCTAAATGCTCTCGCTGCCAATATCCCCAGGAACAGAGGACCAGGGCCAGCTATGCATGTACCCGAAGCAATCAAGCTGGTCGAATCGTTCAAAAGAATGAAGCCACCTGTATTTGAAGGCCAGACTAATCCAGATGCTGCTGATGATTGAATTAGGCAGATCGAGACAGTCTTCGAGGTACTAGAGACCCCAGAGGCAAGCAAGGTGAAATTGGCTACCATTCAGCTAGAGAAGGATGCAAGTGTTTGGTGGCAATCATTGAAAAGGAATTTGGGCAACATGCAGCTCACATTGGAAGAGTTCCTTGAAGAATTCAGGAGTCATTATTTTCTCCTGGATGTCCAAGAAAATAAGGCCATGAAATTTTTGAGTTTGCAGCAGGACAATATGACAGTGTGGGAGTATGAGACCAAGTTCATCCAACTATCAAGATATGCATCAGAAATGGTTCAGGATGAAGCCAAGAAAGCACAGAAATTTGAGCAGGGACTGAGGCCAAGTTTGAGGACCCGCATGATACCTTTTGGCATCCGGAGATTTGAGAAGCTAGTTAGAAGGGCTGCCGCAACTGAGTCTGACATGAACCAGTTTCTGGCAGTGCAAGTCAAGAGGAACAATTGGAACTTGGGCAAGAGGCCTGCAGCGCCAAGCAATTTCAAGAGTCAGCCCCCAGCACAATGCTTCAAACCAACTGTAGCAAATGCCATTGCAGTGACTGGAAGGATGCCCACCTGTTTCAAGTGTGGAGAATCAGGTCACTTTCTTCTGGGTGCAAGAAGTTGGAAATGGTCATATCAAGCCTTTTTGCCCTCAGCTTCAGCAGGGAGGACCGAGTCAGAAGCAGTCCAACCCAGAGCAAAGGCAGTTCTGGCAGGGGCGAGTATTCGCTTTGACCGAGGCAGATGCTGATGATGTGGACAATGTTATCACTGGTATGGGAGATGAAGTCTAGTTGCTTTGTTGCTTTTCCACTTATGTAATAAACTGTTATGTAATGAGGGTACTCATATGTAACAGGAGACATTCAAATAAATGGAATAAAAGCATCAGTGTTATTTGATATGGGATCTTCACACACATTTTTGTCACCCTCATTTGCAAAACGATTGGAAGTTGAACCTAAAATTTTTCCCGGCAAAATTCTATCTGTGGCTAACCTGTCAGGAGAAAACTTAACTACTGATCGATACTATGAAGGGTGCGATCTTGAGATCGGAGGCATGATCTTTGGCATCGACCTCATTGAGTTGGCAGTTTTGGGGGTCGATATCATTATTAGCATAGACTGGATGTCAGTTTACCGTGCCACTATTGAGTACAAGAGCAAGGAAGTTATGTTGAAAGCACCAGGAGGACCAGTAGTTACATTCCAAGGTAAGAGGAAGTGTAATCAGTTGGTAGCAGTTTTGTCAGAGCAGAAAGTTCCAGAAGAAGTGAAGCAGATTCTAGTTGTACGAGATTTTCCAGCTGTATTTCTTGATGATCTACCAGGGCTTCCCCCTCATCGAGATGTAGAGTTCAACATCACTGTTCAACCAGGGAGTGCACCTATTTCCAAGGCACCATACAGAATGGCACCGGTTGAACAAGATGAGATCAAGAAGTAGATCGAAGAGTTGTTGTGCAAAGGATTCATCAGGCCGAGTGCGTCACCTTGGGGAGCCCCAGTTCTTTTGGTGAAGAAGAAGGATGGATCAATGAGAATGTGTATCGACTATACAGAGTTGAACACGGTTACAGTATAGAACAAGTATCCAATTCCTCGAATTGATGATCTGTTCGACCGTTTACAAGGAGCAACTGTTTTCTCCAAGATAGACTTGCGGTCAGGATATCATCAAGTTCGAGTGAAAGAAGAAGATGTGCACAAGACGACATTCAGAACCAGGCATGGTCACTATAAGTTCGTAGTCATACTGTTTGGAGTAACCAATGCACCTGCTATATTCATGGACATGATGAACAGAGTCCTGCGGCCATTCATTGATTCTTTTGTCGTTGTGTTCATCGACGACATATTGGTCTATTCCAAGTCAGAAGAAGAGCATGCCGAGCACCTAGAAGAGGTATTGAAGAAGCTTCAGGAGCAGAAATTGTATGCTAAGCTGTCATGTGACTTCTAAAAAACCGAAGTCGCCTTCCTGGGTCACATCCTTTCTAAGAAGGGAGTGGCTACTGATCCACAGAAGATTAAGGCAGTGAAAGATTGGCCAATACCGACCACAGTGAAGGACATCAGGAGCTTTCTGGGTTTAACTGGATATTACAGAAAGTTCATTCAGGGTTACGCCTAGCTAGCTGTGTCACTCACAGGGCTCACAAGGAAGAACGTGAGTTTCAAGTGGTCAGAGCAGTGTGAAGCGAGTTTCCAGGAGTTGAAGGAAAGGTTGACTACCGCTTCCATTTTGGCATTGCCAAGAGTAGGAGTCGACTATGATGTCTACAGCGATGCTTTCCATCGCGAATTGGGCTGTGTGCTGATGCAGGAGGGAAAGGTAATAGCTTATGCACCTAGACAGCTGAGACTACATGAAAAGAATTACCCAACCCATGATCTGGAGCTGACAGCAATCATCTTTGCTTTGAAGCAGTGGAGGCACTACGTGTACGGGGAGAAGGTATTGAGAAATAAGACAATGCCTATGGTCAAGGTCATTTCGAGAAATCAATTTGTTGAGGAGGCCACCTGGGAATCAGAGGAAAAGGTGATGAAGGATCACCATGAACTCTTTAACTAACAAGTGTAAACTCTTTTATTTTATTTCCTTTCTTTGTATTTCTCACTCTTAAGTGTAGTTCCGATGATGGAACTATACTAAGGAGGGAGTGCTGTAACATTCCGTATTTTTTGAAATATATTTTTCAATTTTAGCACGTATAATGCACGTGCTACTTTCCATCTTCATTTTATTATTCTCATTTATCAATTTTTAGCATGTACAGGTTTTTTTTTGTATTAGCCTTCTTTTAACCCATGTACCTAAAAATGAATTCTAGCCCACTAGACTAATTAATTAGTTGATTAAAAAGAAAGCCCATGAATCAAGCCCATTAATTAAAACCTAATTTAAGTTGAGCATGGACTAATACATGACAAGTTACAATTTTTAGTACACATTTAAAACTATAAAAAATTGTATTTATTTTGTATGTGCATGTGTGCATTTGCACACAAATGGTTGGCCGGTCTTGCACTAGGGGGGGAGGCCAGATTTTTTTGGTAGTGGGGGAGAGGAAAGGTTGGGAGTTAGGGTATTTGGAGAGTTTGAGGGACGAGTTAGGAAAGTGAAGGGATGGAGGATTTAAATGAAGAGTTATTAGGTGGACAAGTTTGCATTTTAGACCCTAGCATTGTCCTATAAATACTCCTCTTTTCTTCTCATTTCTCACACCAAAGACAAAGCAAATAAGAGAGTAAGAGAGTTCTTGTGCTTGGAGGAGTTCTTGCTAGAAGAAGAAGGAATTTCTAGGAGCTAGGAGTTGTGCTTCTACCTTTTGTTCAATCCTAATAAGAGGTGAGTGTTCTCATGCTTTCTAATTATAGAACAATGCATGCTAAGTAATAATAAATGAGTAGTATGGAAAATTTGTTGTGATCTATACTATTATATGTAGTAAGAATAGTAGTGAATCATGGTATGATTAGTAAATTAATTTACATCATGTTAGTTGGTAATGATAAAAAAAATAATTGATTAGTTTGTCATGAACTAGTATACATGAATGTGGAGATTTGATTATATTGTGAACTTTCCTCTTAGAATAAGCAAATGAATTTTTTTTTGTAAAGAGAAATCGATGTTTATGAACTCATTGGAAGGCTTATAAGAGATACAATACACTATCCTTGATTAAATTAAATAAATGCAATATCATGTTAATCAGAAGGAAGAAATAAATTGAAAGTTAGAATTATTGTCTAGAATATGAATTGAAAATCAGTAAGTTACTGTTAGAGAATAAACTCAGATCATAAGAACTAATTTCAGTTTAATTTAAAAAAAAATTAGTTAGAATGAAGAATCGAATTTTTATGAAAATAAAAGAAGTACAGAGAATTTGAACAAGAGTCAAAGGGGAGATTTGATATCGTTGGGTGCGTCTGGCCTGGTGGTCTGGCGTTGCGCTGTATCCTTGTTCGGCCTGGTTCGATTCCTGTGGCCTACAATACTTTTCTTTAGCGTTTTGTTTTAATTTCATCCTAACCCGAAAACCGTGTTTAAGGGGATTTCAAAGTAGTAACTGAACACCAAGTCCATATGGACTATTTGGCTAGCGGCGGCGACTTTGGGCGCTGGTTAGGTTGTCACGGGTTCGAAACCCAGCAACCGCAAGTTTTATTTTTGAGAATTTTAATGATTTAAATGAGTTTATAATGCAAAAAAAAATGAAATTTTGGAGGAAAATTTCAAGTATTCTTATAAATTGAAGTGGGGTTTATTAAAAATAGATTTAGAATTTTTCATGTGTATTTTGAGAAAAAAAAAGACATTGAGATAGATTGAGATATTGTCTTCAAAATTAATTATTTCATAGCATGATTTATATCCTTAAAAGAAAAATAAAATGTTGATATGAGAATTATTTGTCTGGATGGGATTATGCATTTATGTTGAATACTTGATTACTATATGTGTTTAAATTGATAAGGAGTTTTAAATTAGATGAATTCATGAGAAAAATTATTGTTTGGAAAGGATTTAGAATGGATAAATGAATCATCAACGGTGTGACTTTGATCACATTTGTGAATAAGTTCAAGATAAGAATAATTTGAGTTTAAGACATGATATGATGAAGGGTATGAATACCCATAGTTTCTTGTACATGAAAAGGTTGTGATTTAGAGTTTAGTAAGACATCGGGTACCGACATTGTTGAGATAAAAAAATTGAGTTATTTTCAGATATGGCCATGGAGCTATCTCGGTAATTGTGATTAAGTCTGGTAGGGGGTAATACTTACTCTAGACTTGATAATTTATTCATGTCTTGAATTTAAGAACTAGGCACATAAGTGAAGATGTAGTAAGACGTAGACAAACGTAAGTGGGGCACTCTATATTGTTGGGCGGTGGGCTTGTTGCGGCAGTTCATCGGAACTATAGACTTAGTCGGGCAGTGTACTCTGGGACTGTGGTTGCCTCGTGGGAGACTGTATAACAGTCGGGTGGGGGATTTGTTGCGGTGGTTCTCCTAGACTGGGATCCGTATTTGTGGAACGTCTTAACTTTGTCTTATTACTGGATAGTTTCATGGCGAGGGATCGATCCCTTTATTGTGGAGTACGTAGGTGCTTGCCCTCGAACCTATGTAGTATGGGATGCATAGAATCTGAACAAGTATGCATTAGTGTCATCTTAGTATAAAATATCTGCATTAGGTATTAAGGCATGGCATACACTTACATGTTTAGCGTAGTCACAATTTAACACTTTATCTCATTCAAGTTTTGTGATTTGTTAAAGTATGGAGATCGTTATACTATCTTCGGCATAGAGAGAATAGCCGCGTATAACATTTCGTCGGTTGTAATCAACTGACGTGCCTACAGTTTTACATGCAGGTATTGGATTTCAAAGTGGAAATGTTACTGTCGATTTATTTGAAAGTTAAAGATGTTGTAATTGTATTTTGTTGTATTCTATTTTTGTCTTCCTCTGTGTAATAAATGTAAAGAACTCTGATGTATTATGAAAAGTTTAAATTTCCTTGTAAAATTGTATGATGTGGAGTGTAAAGATCGTGTGGAATCTCGAATTCGGTCTTATTTGGAATTCGGGGCGTTACAGTTTTGATGGATATATGCATGATGAATGAATATGATATTGATATTTTCATGGAATTATAACTCCATTGATGTTGTGATTATCATGTTAAAAGGAAAAAAAGAATGTTACTGATGTTAGGCTCATGGAAGAACTCATATTGACTTATGAAATTGTTGTATGACAATGGATTGCGTATTAAATAATGGGTTTTAATATTACGACTTAGAGATTATCACGAACATACATATACATATTTTTAATTGATAAAGATCTAACTTGGGGTCTATAAAATTGATTGATGATCATGAATTTAACTTGTAGATAATGGAGATTTGTAGCGATAATTACAACTTGTTGTGTACTCTTAAATTCACGCTTGATTGATTTTAAAGTTGAGATTTTTCCATGTTTATTCGCTATTTTAATGTAAATATAATTCTTGATGATAAACCCTAATTATTTATGCATGCAAAGAGTATATGGGAAGAAATATACCTAGAAAATACATTAAATATATGGGTGCTAGGGTTTGGAGGTCAAAACCCTAGGTTAAGGGTTGTTGGGTCTCGGGTTGAATAGTAACCCAAGGGTTATTGTTCAGACCCGAAATCTACTGTTGCTGCTAGTTGGGTCTGTGCTCGGATTTTGGAGTGTTTTTCAAGTGGGCTTTGTATGTGGCTTTGTGTGCTATGGTGGGGGAACCCTAATATACATATAGAATCGTATATAAATGTGTTTAAACTAATATTTATGAGAGATTTGATAGTTTTTATGAATTTTCGAAGTTGATAGCTTTCTGTTTTTTGGATAAAAGATAGTTTTCAGAACATGTTGAATTTAAACCCTTTAAATTAATTTGTTTAAGTCCAGATTTTTATGGCGAGTTCTTTGATATGTGCTGGATTTAAATTATTTTTTCCAGAATTTAATATTAAATTTGGAGTGTACTGTTTTGAAGAACAAAAAATTGTGTAACTTTCAGATTTAGTGAAAATTTATATTTTCGTACATGAAATGTGTTTCCATATATGAAGGAGTTCTTATGGCAGTATCAATTGATTAAAAAGGAATGTGGTTAATGAACAGTGTTCTATATAATGAAACCAAGTTGGGTTTTGATTTGAGGCTTAGATTTATGATGTGTACCTTCGAAAGATTATTGATGATATTTGAGGTATAAAACTCTAAAGGTTGGGTGGGACCCTAGCATGCTGGCAAATAAGATTTGGTTGGAATTTGGCCAGTGGGGTTTTTGTTTTGATTCTGTAAAGTTAAGTCCGGTAGGGACCAACTCTAGGGAGACCGTGATTCTAATTGAACATAATAAACATAAGGACATGCACTAGCTGGAGTTGTGATGAAATAAGAGCAAACATGGGTAGGGGGACCTCATATGATCAGAAGGTAGGAGATAATTCCAAGAATTACAGGGGTGTAATCACGGACGGTGTGGGATGTATCTTCAAGATTACCGGGGATCGGGGCGATGCTCATGGGATAATCGTGTGATGAGGTACCATCTGGCCGGACGGTGTGGGTTTCAACTTCCAGAATTATCGGGGTGTGGGGGAGTGTTCCAAAAATCACGGACGGTGGGAAGTTGATTCTCAAGAATTATCGGGGGCATGGCACTAAATATTCACACAATAATCTAAATTTTAGAGTATTCACCGTAGTAGGTTAGTTTCATAACGAGGGATTGAACCCAATAAAGTAGAGAACAATAAGGGCTTGCACCGGACCTATGTAGTATGAGATGCATAGAATCCGACAGGTATGCATTAGAAATAATCTTATGCATTTGTGTTTCTTGACTTGTTTTATGCAGGCTTGCTTTCTATTTTCATCTCATACACTTGACACTTAGCCTAGCTTCACTTGTTATTCTATGTTCCATTTATTATTTTTTATGTATCATTTATTATTGCTATATTAATATGCATCAAGTTTGTGATCGTGAGATGTAGAAGTATCACTATTACTATAGTTGACGGTAGTTGCATTTAACTGACGTGCCCACTTTCAGTGGACTTTTGCAGGGTTTTCAGTTATGGATTGCATCGATGTAAATAAAGCTTGGATTATAAATGTAAATTGAAGATTCTATGTGTTGTAAAGATTCGTAATTAATGTATTTAACGCCGCTGTGTTGTAAGAAGAAATGTTGTAATAAAAAGTTTTAACTTTTTCCTGTATTTGATATTGTGTTTATGATTGCAATTGAAGTTGATTCTGAAAACTGTGCCACTTATTTCTAATTTTATTTATTGAAAATACGGGTCGCTACAATTAAAGCAAACAACAAGTTAAACACCCAACTTACACCTAAAACGGCAATGAAAACTCATTAAAAGCTCCCTATATGACGGATTCAAAGTCCATACCCATGGTTCGAAATTACTCTAGCAATTTGCAATAAATCAAGTTCAAAGTCGCTTCACCATTCGATCTGCTCCTATAACCCATTAGTGCCTCGACAATAGGTTCAGAGTCCATACACATGGCTCGAAGTTACTCTAGCAACCTGTAACAAAGCAAGATCAGAATTCGTTTCGCCATTCGATCTGCTCCTACAACCTTTTAATACTTAAACTAACAAGTCAGGATCCATATCCATGGCTCGAAGTTACTCTAGCAATTTGCGTTGAAGCAAATTAAGAGTTTGCTTCGCCATTCAATATGTTCCTGAAACTAGTTAAAATTCACATATTGCAGGTCCAAAATCATGGATTGTAGTTACTCCAATAAAACTTGCAAATGTAACACTTGGAGTTCAACTCGCCACACAATGTGACTCTCACAATTCGTTGGAAGACCCTTATAGCAAGTTTGGAAAACAAATCTCCCTTAGAGTTGCTCTTACAACTAGAAGGGTACAAGACGGATAAGATCTAATCTCCGTCGTACACCATCGACGGATCGTTATCTATACACAACAAATTTGAGGCATTATTTATCTACACAGAACTCAATCGATAGCTCATCAATCTCAACGACAAATTGCACAACAAGGATCAAGCATATGAAAAGATTTCTTCAAATCACAAGAGCTATCGAGAACCTATATGTTCAGATCCAGTACCACTATAAGTATTTGCAAGTACAAAATTACGAGCCATACTACACGCATCGAACTACAGTAAATCTGCAAGTGAAAAAATCGATACAACGACACGCCGGAACATTAAACGGCATGGTAATCTCACAGCGCGACCTACAAACCGTCATTTCGGCTCAGTGAGCGAGGAACGTTATTCCTGACGGGAACCACTTTTCCTTGACCGTTGACATCTTTGGCAGAGAACGCCAACCCCATGGATTGAGTCTGTGGGCCAGCATCTGATGCACGCGATTCTCACCGGACAGAAGTTAAACTCGACAAGACACACCCCACTCTGAGCATCACCAGGATGATGAGGAGGCACATGCACCGTCAAGATCGCGCCCTGAACGGTCGACCCAGCTCCACCAGCCGTTGTGCTCCTTTTCACATTAGCCGTGATATCCTTCTTCACATCAACCATTTCTCCCTTTTTCGCCAAAAATGTGCAAAGTTCTAGCCGATCGTAACCCTCCAAGTCTCGCTTGGTGACGATACAAGTCCAAGTCTTTCTCAACAACCACTTCCCATAGTATAGCACACTCTGATACTGTGTTTTGACACCTTTGGGAGCAGTGGCATGCTGGCAAGATGGTCAGCATGCAAGAGGACTAACTTGCAGTCCCACTCGATAAGCTCTGACTTGAGGTAAACAGTTTCCAACCACTTGTCTTCCGACTGAACATGCAAGCGGTCGACAGCCAATTCTATTATGCATAGTCTTCTACGGAGATGCTCGATTTCATCACTACGGGGTTTCTCCCCCACCCCTACCATTATCTATCAACAAGTCGAAGAACATCATCACACAAGAGAAATAAGTGCCATAGTTAGAAGTCATCACAGAATAAAGGCAATAATAATGCAGGCAAATAGGATTTCGTCCACTAAAATGAAGATACATAAGTGCGGTGACCAGTCCACAATTAGGCATCATATAATGACTAAATCAAATGCAACTAAAGACTAAATCAGACGCAACCGAAGAAAGTGCGAAACATGAAAGGGTGAATCAAGCATCCACCTGTCTCGACATAACCAAGGAGCTCTCGGCGGCCTCCTTTCCTTTGCTTTTCTTTCCCGAACCACTCCTCGCAGCCCTCGTGGGAGTATTGCCCTCGCCACCGTCCTCCTTGCCTGTATCAAGGGCCTCCATGGGGTGAAGTAGTATGTAGTAACCCTTCCTATCAAAACAGGAACGCGCTCTACCACATGCGAAATTGCCGCTGCATAAGATTTAACCATCACCCCATGCAGCCTAAACTTGGCCTCGGCCTCAACATTGGCCACCCCAGTATTTAACTCCGAGGCCGCATCAGAGCAGGCCTTCTCTGTAACCCATATTCCCGCAAATACATATTCTGAGTATTTTCTGTATTTTGATTATTTATAAATTTAAATTTTTTAATGTTCGTTTTGGATCTTCTATTAAAATCTTTTCTAATCGAAAATTATATTTATTTTTGAATAATGGTGTATTTAACTTTATTTTCTATTCCTAATTGATCTACTGTTTATATTTTAGCCCAAATCAAATGTATTATTACTATTTGGATTATTTTAATAAATTTGCTAAACCCAATCCTTATTTTGTTATATAATCTTATTATTACTATTATTATTATTGTTACTGTTATTATTATTATTATTATTATTACTTTTGATTGTTTATTTATTAATAGTTCATCTTTTGTTATTTATTAATTTGTGAAAGCCTATCGATCTTAATATACATTTTATTATTACTGGAGTATGGATTTTATGTATACTATTTGATTTAATTAATTAATATGTACTACTATATTGCTATTTATTATATGTTAGCCAAATCAAATCCAATCTTGTTTATTTTTTGAATCCATACATTCGATTGAGTTTATTAAAAGTTGAGTATTAATGTAATGCATATTATTTAATTTAATTATTATATTATATTACTATTGATTTATTTGTTCAATTTTTAATCTAAATCCAATTTATTTTTCCCTATTGGATTTAAACCCAAAACCCTATAGCTTCTTCTCCTATTAGATTCTAACCCAAACTCGAAACCCAATAACCCTCATTCTACCCTATAAAAACACTGTAAACCCTAACCCTAGTACTATTCAACCCTATACTCCCCTACAACCGCCGAAACCCCATTCTCCTGCTCACCCATCTTCTTCCTTGTGCTTGCATCCTGAAAACCATCTTCACCACCTTGCCACTGCCATTGTCGAGCTTCTCATCCCCCGAGAACCCACATCACCATTGTCTTCTTCTTCCGCCCTCGAGTTCTTCCGTCTCCACCTCTGCAGCCACCAACTGCCGCTTGCCGATAGCTGCTATCCCATCACCGCCGAAGCCCTACTTGCTGTTGTGCTGCCTCGCATCACTGCTGCCATTGCTGCTGTTCACTTTGTGCATGTGTGTGCACATACAGCTGTGTTGGCCACTTTTGCTGTTGACGCCAATGCAACTGTTGCTGTTCTGCACTCTGGATGTTGGGTTGCTTTGCCTCGCACGTGTTGTGGCGGGCTAGTGCATTGTACGTGAGTTACACGTGTTCCCGCCACTTTTTGTTCGTTCGCTCATAACTAATCTAATCAAGACAAGTCACTTCACTCTTGAATTGCATATTGTGTCAAATTCAAGGTTTTTATTGAAACTCTGCAGGTAGATCATGAATTGTTTATCGTATTGTTATACTGTTTATCTTTCGTTGAGTATATTGAGGGTTTACACGAGCTAACCTAAGATATTCTTGACTTCTTGCCATTATTGACTTTAAAATATTGAATCTTTCATGCATTCATGTAGTATTGATAATAGAAGTTATTCATATATGACACCGCACAAGTAAACTATATTAGAATTGATTATTAGGTTGTTGTGCTTGAATGATTGATGGATGCCCCGTTGATGTTAAACTAGTGTATGGACGTATTCTTCATTGTACTTACCATGTTATTGTGTTTACTACGCGGAATATAAGATTTGTTAACTATTGAGTTGAAGTTCCTCATATTTAGATTGCTTTTGTTTATGAAATATTTTGAACCCTCACTGTCTGCCTGGAATTTGTGAGACCTTTTTGACCCAGTATTTGAAATAAAACATTATAAATTTCTAAACGAAAATTATAGCCCTGTGTTTCTAGTTTCCAGAATATCTAAAATATTTGAATTCCGAGTTTTATTGCAAGAGTTATGGTATATTCACTACTGCTGCTTTTTTACTTGCAGAATTTCTAATTCATGTATTTCTTCATGTTTAAGTTATTAAAAGGATAATTCAAAGTTAGAATATTGCCCTAATAAATTTCAGATTATTATTTAACATGATTAGGAACTTAATGAATATTTTTTATGAATTTAACATTGGGTTTTTACTGATTTTACAAATATAACACTTGATCTTGATTTTCGGTCAGAACATGTAATATGTAAAGAACGATGTAATTAGCCTATCTATTGTTAGCGTATTTCGTATTAATATGCGTTGGAACCGGGAAGGAGTATCCTTTCTAGAACTTTTGACGGATCCAGTTTTGGATTTCTGTGGCAGCGGGAAACTTGATTTGGGTATAATAACCTATTGCTGTCCAGAATTGTGTTTCCATATTTTCTTAATATAATTGTATATATATCGTTATATTGAATGGATTGAAGTGTATAAATTGCATAGCATGATCCTAATATACTATTGTCACCATTCTAATTGTCCCATTCAAATTGGTTGTCCTATTGTTACTTCTATTGATACCATCGTTTATCGAATTTCTCTAAATTGCATAATATATTGACTGCATTGATAAAATGTTTAACAAGCCGGGTTTAAGGGGTGACTTTAGTAATAGCCAATATAGAGACTGTACTCGGAGGAGGGGCCCGTGTTTTCCTATTTGTCGGTCATATGGGTCATCGATTGATTACAGATTACTGATTACAGTATCCCCATTGAATTGTGCATCAGTTATCGATCTTCATTCATTTAATCATCGGTCATTATTGTTCATCGTTGCCGAGTACATGATCTACAGAGTACGCTACTATAGTCTAAATGACATCGATTGCATGCACCGAACCTGTGGTATGGGACGCAGTAGTATGTGCACTAGTTAGGATAAAAACTAATAGACTTAAGGTGTAATACCTCAATTTCTATACCGGGAAACAGTGACATAAGCCAGAATTTTTTTCTTCAATTAGCCACAATACACAGAAAAACAGGAAAATTTAAAACTTTTTATTGAACACAAATGTATTACAAGTCCGAATGTTATAAAATTGCAATACATTACACCAATGTTACAATAATGCCATACAAGCCCAAGTGTTACAAACTTTCAATAAAAATTACAGCAGAGTACAATGAATAATATATAACACTTGGTACTTTCACTTTAATGCTTCTCAACATAAAATAATTTACAATAGATGTTACGATAAGAAGAATCAACACTTTGCTTCTCTTGCCTTGAGTCCTCCTGAATCTTGTACCTGTAGTTTTACAATCCAGTATCTATTGAAGTGGGGACATTAATACATATACTGACGCTTTATGATTGATAACTAGCAGTGATTCTCAACTTTAAACAAATAAATTGATGAAAAGGGAAAAGTGTATATATAATTGATGTGTCTGTGTATGCTATAACTTAGACTCTAATGCAAGATTAATGAATGCAATGATGCACTTATTCTAATGCAAGCGAGACTTTGGAACAGTATGCAGCCCATACTACATACATCTATATCAAGTCGTTTCTCCATATTTGGGGATTTGAACCCGCATCATGAATTTTACTCTTGTACTCATCCTGTTCCTGACAATACTACGTGACTGATGTGGTTGTAGATACTGTCTAGTTCCGCTACTACGGTCACTGTTCTAAAAATCAGTCTAGGCGGCCACTTAGGCGGCGCCTAGGCGCTAGGTGGTTCCCAGGCGCTAGGTGGTCCCCAGGCGACTCGTCTAGACCTTAGGCATTTGAAAAAATTGGTTTGGCCTATTGAGCGGGTCTAGGCGGGTCCAGGCAGGTTTGGGCAGGTCTAGGTGGCCTAGGCGGATCCGGATCATAAAATAGAGCTTAACCCGATCTGAATCAATCCGGACCCGTTTAAGAAGTTAGACATTTGATTCATATTAGTAGTAGTAGTAGTAGTAATAGTTCTTAGGTGGTGTCTTTTACTTGTAGTAGTAGGTGTGGTCTGGTTGTTGTTTCCATCTTGAGAATTTAGCGTTATTGTTCCAATATCAACTTATCAATGAAATGGGATGAATACAATCTTTCTATATTCAAAAATATATATACTTATATAGCTACTACATATTTAGACAATCATCAGGTTAGGAAGAGATGGCTTTTTTAATTTTTTCCCAAATTCATTTTTATAGAAGAACACACAACCTAACATTACAAATTGTAAGTTGGAGTTCACTAAAAACCACTAGTACAACACTGTTCACCTCCAATATATCAAATCTACCGATGCTTTTGATTATGAAAATATAAGTCAATCCATATTTCAAAAGAGATAGACTATAACTAGTATAATAGTTTATTTTCTCGATACATAAAATTAAGACATTAAAAATTCTGATGGGAAGCAATACCTTATCCTGACAAATCATTGCTCTACCCAAATCTGTTACCAAAACCAACACCTTGATGCAATTGTGTCTTTTAGACTTCATGAAACTTTGTGTTCTTTAGAACAAAATAAATGTATACAATTCTAGTAAAATTTCTTAGTTATAAGTTTCTCCAAAATATTGTATCTATAACCCTGAATTCTTTGAAATGTATAGTAGGATCGAAATATCAAAATACTGCCACTTGTTCAGTCTTGTAAAATTCATTATAAATTCATTTCTTTGTGAAAATTTGATTTCTTAGACTTTACAAAAAGTTTAACAAGTCTAATACAAGTTCTTCGTTTTGACTTTTCTCAAATTACTTCAATTACGATGCTGAAATGATCAAAAACCGAAATGTGTACAGATTTCCAGCAATTAGTTGACTTCCTGTAATGCCCTGATTTTTCATTTCATAAAAAATTATTTTATTTTGCACGTGGTGTGCACGTGCAATATTTTGGGTTCAATTAAATCTTATAATTATTTTCATTGTGATGGGTATAAATATTTAAATTTGTGCTTTCAAATTATTTTATACAAAAGCCTTCTTTTAAATGGATGAAAAGCCCTTTCTTTTAAAAAGCCCAAAATGTAATTCATTTATTTTATTTTATAATAATTATTTTGGCCCATAAATTAAAGTCCATGGACTATTTTTATACAACTTGTCATGTAGAATACAATTTAAAGACTATTTTATTTTTATACAAAAATTTAATGTACAACTTTTGGACCTAGTTGCATGCACGTGCATTGCACGTACACGTGCAAAATGCACTCTTCTCTAGGCCGGTTGTGGTTCTTTTGGAGGGAAATCAAATTTTGTAATGGTGATCATGGTGTGGTGGTTACTAGGTTGTGGGTAGTTAATGTAACTCCTACTTTCATCCTAGCCCTCCATCTTACAACCAACCAATTGATCCTAGCCCTCCATTCTCTTTGATTTTTAGTATAAATACCCCCCCCCCCCCCCTGGCTAGTTATTCTTGTGTAAAATTATTCTCTTCCAAATCTATAGTCTAAATTATATTTGTGTGAGTTAAAAGATTGAGTTGTGTGTGGGAGTTGTGCTTGCGTTCAAGAAGGAGAGAAGGCCGGCTATCAAAGGGAAGGAGCTCTCGGTTTTTGGAGTGCTTGGAGGCTTGTGCGCGCGTGTACAAGGAGGAGAAGCATTTCGTTGCAAGGACTTTTGTCTAGGAGGCTGCTAGTAGTGTTTGTTCTCTCCAAATTAAGGTGGGTAAAATTTTCTATATTCTAATTAGGGATGCATGCTAGATTAAATTGAATGAATGAGGCATGAAAAATATTAATAAAAGTACGCTTTTAATTGGACATTGACCTATGAATTGATTGGAATGTGGGTGTGCAAATTGTATGTGATTTGAGTAGTAAAAATCTAAGTTGTATGGATTAATTATGACCATGTTTTGTTAAAGAAGGTCTCATTATCTACACCACAATTATATATACAAAGTTAGTAGATTGGCAATACTACTTCATGTGAATAAATAGATCTTTTGTGTTAATATGGGCATGAATAAATTAAAATATGAGTTTGTATGTTGCATAAATGATTAAGGACAGAGAATTAATATAAAATTGGTTGATAAAGAGATTAGAATGCTAATTGCTAAGAAATGTCGAAAAGATAAGAAAATGTGGTAGGGATAGTTCATATTTCAAATTAATGGTATGGAAATATATTTTAATTGTTGAAAAAATTATTTTTTCATACTGATATGTAAATTAGACAAGAAATAATTAATCTGGAGTTATACAGTAATTTTTATGAAAACAAAATGAAATGGGGACTATTTGAACATCGAAACGTTTTAATAACAGAGAAAATGGTTTTAAAAAGAATTTCGAATTACTACTCGACAACCTGAGCGCGTAGCTCAATTGGTCGGAGTGCGCGACCTGTTTCTCAGAGGTCACGGGTTCGAATCCCCTTAGTTACATACTTTGCATTTTTTGAGAAAAAAAAGGATTAAAGTGTGCGGCCGAGAGTATTTATTACTCTCAGCATCCTTTATACCGTCTAGCACCTTGGCCTAGTGGTCTGTGCCTTGGCCGCTGTTCCTGGGGTGCTGGGTTCGAATCTTGCCATCGGCAAGATTGAAAATTTTATTTTTTTGAATGTTTCGGTGGCCAAAAAATTATGAAAAAATATGACTATTCTCCAAAAAATATATGGGACTTTATAAAAATAATTTAGGAATTATTTGCATGAAGTAAACTATGATTTGAGAATAAAATGCATAAATAGAACTATGGTTCTATATGTATACTTTGTGAAAAATTATACCTTGCTAAAAGAATTTGAAATGAAGGATTAGAAGATTAATATAGTCGAGAAAGAAATTTTATTTTGTGATGGTTATGAATTATTCTCATATGTGAATAGTGCGAAAAATATTAAATGCGAATATTCGTAGTGAAGTGAAATTTTGATGTGAAGTTGATAATCGATAAAGCATATGAATTTCATGTATAGTTATGGACTATTTGAACGAATTAGAAATCATGATTTGAAAAGAAATATACTTTTGAGTATGATGACTCAACATGGAAATTTATGAATTGGAAATGCTCATTTTGGAAATTGTGAATTGAAAATTGAAACAAAAGAGTAGCTAAGTCTCCTCCGGCATTTGGAAATAAATGAAATGATAATTTGAAATGAAAGACCAAGGTTGGTCATGTTTGAATGAATGAATAAGTCCGGTTTAGTGGAGAGGCTAACTCTAGAGATTTGATTTTTGTTCATGATTTTGATAAAAACTAAGGATTAGTACATAGTGGAGACGTGATGAAAGTAGGAGAAAAACGAGTATGAGGGCCATCGGATTAGCGGTGTGAGAGTGATCCACAGGCTGCCTGCTTGATGCGTCAAGACATGGCGTGGGCACTACTCCAGAATTATCATCCCGGTGGCGACGCTTGTGGGATGTTCGAGTGGCTATGAGTGGTGCCATTGTTCCATGGTGGAGGCTGAATTGTCCATAGGTTGCCTGCTCGATGCATTGTGTCAGTGCGTGGGATTCCCATCCAGGCTGCCTGGACATGGGCTCGTAGATCATAGGACATCTAAGATACCTACCATAGTTACAGTAGTAGATTAAGTCATGGCGAGGGATTGAACCCTACAAAGATGAACAACGATTAAGGGCTTGCCCTCGGACCTATGTAGTATGGGATGCATAGAATCCGAACAAGTGCGCATTAGTGTCATGCAATATAAATAAATGCATTAAGGATTAAGTGCACAATCACAACACGACATCAATAGGGTAGTCCCTTTAGTTTGAAATGTGACAAGTTTGTGTTTGCTAAATATGGAAAATTAAGTTATACTATTTCCGACATAGAGAGGATGGCCGTGTATAATGATCGTCGGTTGAATAAACTGACGTACTCACAGTCTTATATGCAGGTAAATGGCTTGATAAAGATTAAAGAGGGACAAATGCTTACAGATTACTCAATGTTGTTGTATATTTGTTTTCATTGTTGTAAAATTTTACTTCCGCTGTGCAATGTAAAGTGTAAAGTTTGATATAAACTCTGATGTAAAGTGAAAAGTTTAAATTTTCTTGTAAAATTGTACTAAAGGAAGCGAAAAGATCCTGTAGAACATCTCGAATTCAGTGTATTTGGGATTCGGGGCGCTACACTTCCAACCAGTCCTAAGTTTAGATTTTATTAAAATAGTAAATGACCTCCAAATGTTATGAAATTTTAAAGGGATGTTCTTGACATATACAAGATGCTCCCATAAATTTGTTAGTTCTAGATTCCAACTATTTTATTCACTATGATTTTCTGAAGTGCAAACAAAGCTCAAAACAGCAACTTTCTTTACATAGATTAACAAAGTTTGTGTATGAATTTATCCCCCAATTTATTTAATCTAATCATGATGTATTACCATGCACCCAACAACATCATTTCAACTTTTCTTTATAATAATTTTTTAATTTGCAAGCATTTTTTTTCATACTCATATCTATCAAATATTCCAAATAACATCATCAAAAAATTAACTACAATTCATATGAATTATCAATTTCATGTATCAGTATTCCTACACATGCATACTACTACATTTTAGGAAGTTCAAGAATCACCCACCTTAATAGAAGAACAAGTGGAAGAAGACTCCTAGAGAGTGGCTCCTAGCTCCAACACAAAAGCTCTTCTCTCCTAGCAAAGCAAGACCGAGCTTCCATTCTTGAAGAAATTCCGAGCTCTCTTTCTTTTCTCTCTTTCTTTTCTTCTCTTTCGTTTTGATTTTTGGTGCATTTATTCATGAATTAGGAGGGGATATTTATAAGGCCATATGGGTAGATGAAAGGACCCCCACTACCCTAAATAAATACTTACTCTCTCATTAAACACCCACTCCCAACCTCTTCCATTACCCAACCTATGGCCGGCCACCCCTTCAATTTCCCTCATGTGCACTTTTGTGCACGTGCACTCTACGTGCACGCACCCTCATTCACTTAATTATTTGTTATTTATTTGGTTGTATATGTTTGATACATACAAGTGTAGTATTTAAAAGTGTTTATTTAAAGTAGAATAAATTAATGCGCTTCTATTTTGCAATTAGTTTCTTTTGGGCTTTTAAAATAGATTAGGCATATGGATTAAAATCAAAATAAATAACTTAGATAAAAATGAGAATAGATATGCATAATTTTTATAAAATTTTAGAAATAAAATGCACATAAAAATTTACATGTAATGCATATCAAAATAAATATTCAAAATATGAAATAGATTTGATTAACGCGGAAATGTTTATGAATACTTGGAATATAACATACGAAAAATATTTATTTTGATAATGTTACGGATATTTCGCGTAACAGTGAAATTAACGTAATCGAGACATGTATTGAAAGTACGTGCAATGTACATAAAAACACAAAGATTAAAATTAATGTTTAAGTTGGCTAAAAATAGAATAAAATGAGTTTTGAGGAGATGAAAAATGTATAAATAATTAAAATATAGAAATACGTAGGAAAATACATTATGACTATTACCCGTAAAAATACAAAATACACGTGCGTAACACGTAGAGCAAAATTGTCATAATTTAATTTTGCGGGGTGTTACACTTGCAGACGTTTAGGGAGAACCGGCTGTATGGGATGCTTAGCAAGTGTGAGTTTTGGCTGGGCCGTGTTGCCTTCCTAGGTCATATTATCTCCCGCGATGGTGTTTTTGTTGATCCATCGAAGATCTTTACGTTCAAGGATTGGCCGGTTCCGAAGTCAGCATCGGAGGTGCAAAGTTTTCTTAGATTGGCAGGGTATTATCGGAAGTTCATTCAGGATTTCTCAAAGATAGCTGGACCCTTGACCAATTTGACGAAGAAATAGAAGAAGTTTATTTGGGATGGGGCTTGTGATGACGCTTTTGCGGAGTTGAAGGGCCGGTTTACGTCAGCACCTGTACTGACTAAACCCAACAATTCGGGCAGTTTTGTGATCCACTGTGACGCTTCGAGTAGAGGTCTGGGAGCAGTGCTGATGCAGCAAGGCTGAGTTGTCACCTATGCATCCAGGCAATTGAGGACTCATGAGAAGAACTACCCTACTCATGATATGGAGCTTGCAGCCATGATTTTTTCTTTGAAGTTGTGGAGACATTATCTGCTTGAGAATAAAATCGAGATTTTCACAGATTACAAGAGCCTCAAATACGTGTTCACACAGAAAGAGTTGAACATGAGGCAAAAGAGATGGTTGGAGTTGAACATGAGGCAAAGGATATGGTTGGAGCTTATGGCAGGTTATGACATCAACTTGCAGTATCACCCAGGCAAGGTGAACGTGGTACCTGATGCTTTGAGCAGAAGACCTGATGCTATGTTCTTTACGAAACAGAAGGAAATAGTGGAGGATATGAGAAGGCTAGAGGTGGATGTGATACTTCCTGGTTCCGCACAGTAGTGCATGATGTTGCAGTTGCAGTCTTCACTGGTAGAGCAGATCAAGGAAGCCCAAACGGGCGATTAGCAGTTGCCGAAGTTTCAAAGCAAAGTGAAAGCAGGTTTGAGAACCGACTTGGTCATTCATTCAGACGGGTCACTTCGGTTTGGAGCTAGGTTGTCTGTACCAAGAGGAGAAGTCAGGCAGAGGCTACTTGAAGAAGCTCACCGTTTGCCCTACCATATTCATCTTGGAGGTACGAAGATGTACAGAGATTTGAAGCGGCGGTGGCACAGTATGAAGAGAGCTGTGGCAAGGTTTATGTCATAATGTTTGATTTGCAACAAGTGAAGGCAAAGCCTCAGAGGACTGCGGGACTTTTGCAACCTCTTCCAATCCTAGAGAGAAAATGGGAGAACATCACGATGGATTTTGTGACAGCATTGCCGAGGAGTCCCTAAGGTCATAATGCTATCTGGGCGATAGTAAACTGGTTGACGAAGAGTGCTCACTTCATTCCTTTCAGAGTGGGTTAGTCCACTGAGAGTTTGGTTGAGAAGTACATTCAGAAGGTTGTGAGATTGCATGGAGTTCCTGTCAGCATCGTATCGGACAGAGATGTGAGATTCAAGTCTAAGTTTTGGGAGAGTCTTCAAAGGAGCTTGGGCACTAAGTTGAGCTACAATACACCGTTCCATCCACATATAGATGGACAGTCGGAAAGGACAATTCAGACCCTAGAAGACATGCTGAGATCATGCGTTCTCCAGTTTGGGGGCTCGTGGGAAGATCACCTGAACTTAGTCGAGTTCTCATACAACAATAGTTACCAGGCAAGTCTCAAGGCAGCACCATTTGGCTCTGTATGGGCGCAAGTGTAGGTCGTTGATCTGTTGGGATGACATTGGTGAAAGGAAACTTTTGGGGCTTGAGTTGATCACGAAGACTGTTGATGCAGTGTCTCAGATCAGGAAACACTTACAGGCTGCCCAGGATAAGCAAAGGAAGTGGGCAGATATTCATCGAAGGCCTTTGGAGTTCGAAGCGAGGGACCATGTGTTTCTCAAGGTGTCACCATGGAGAGGCGTCATCCGCTTTGGTGGTGGAGGCAAGCTAAGTCCCCGATTTATTGGGTCGTTCGATGTTGTGGAGAGAGTAGGCAATGTGGCCTACAGGCTCGCTCTACCCTCGGCACTGTTTGGAGTCTAAGATGTATTCCATGTCTCCCAGCTCAGAAAGTACATCAGGGACGTCAGTCACGTGATTCACAACTCGGAGTTGTCCGTGAGGCCGGACTTGTCCTGCGAGATTTGACCAGTCTCTATCTTAGACCGACGAGAAAAGGTATTAAAGAATAGAGTCATTAGACTGGTTCTAGTTTCTTGAAATTCCCACTCACCGGGTGAGTCGACTTAGGAGTTGGAGGAGGGGATCCGAAAGAAGTTCCCTCATCTGTTCGAGTAGCTTCTTTTGTTTTCTTTCCTTTTCGGGGTTACCCTATGAACCACCTATATGAATTTTGAGGACAAAATTCTTCTTATCAGGTGGGTAGAATTTGTAACCCCTGTTCTCAATTGTTGTTTTATCTTGGTATTATTATTCATTTCTTTTTCTTCTCTATCTTTTCTGAACCACTGTCATTTTGCTAATTGATAATAAAATTTGTTAGTTGCTTCCAATTCGATTTATTCTTCCAATCTATTTAATTTTATTTTCTGTTGAATCTTGGAAATTTTGTTGTGCAACCTATGAAATTTTTTTTGCTCTCAACACTCCAATTAATCTACCATAAATCCTAATTTTTCCCTATTGGACTTAAACCCAAACCATATAACCCGTTAACCCGTTACCCAAACCCCCTATCTTAATTTTCCATATAAATACTAATTATATACTAACTCTAATTATTACCCACCCTAATCATCATTAACCTAATCAAACCCCACCGCTCTTCTTCTTCCTCAGGTTTGCGCCGAACCCATCTCCAGTCGCCACCTTCGTCATCATCCCTGTCTGCGCCATTACCGCTGCCACCGCAACTCGAACCCCCATGCACTGCACCTCAACCTGCACCCACCGAAGCCCTCCATACACTGCACTCGACTCCCCTATTCACCACAACCACCGAAGTTCCATCTCACCATTACCACAACCTCCTCGACCATCGACGCCATCCCCTACACCGTCGACCTCTTCCACCGCTGCATGCCCCATGCCAGCGACCACCTGCCCCTGTGCACCACCGCCAGTCACCATCGAAGTTGGGAGCCGTTGCTGTTTACTGTGTTTTCGCCATTGTTGTTGTTGTTGTTGTTCACGTGTCGTCGTTTGCACGTGTGTACTACTGTACGTGGTTTACACCAGTTGCCGTTATCCCAAAGCTTGCACGCGTATTATTGCCGTCGGGACTTTCGTTCCATTCTTCTATCATATTCAATTAACTGTCGTGTAAGGCACGTCTTCTTGAACTCTTTCTTTTATTCGCGTTCAAGAATTTGGTTGATCCCCGCAAGTAGTTCATAATCCAATATTCATATCTGTATATGTTAATATATGTTCAATGGATTATCACGGATTCATCGGCGAAACCAAGTGATAATTCTCTTTTCGTGCCGTTATCTTTAAATCAAACCAATTCCCTATCATATATTGCATATGCACGTAATACATGAATACAATTAGAAACATATTATAGGATTGATTGATGATTGGAACATTCCTGATTGAATATGATTTTTGTGAATTAATCGCCATGATTATGAAATTCCTCGTTAATATTGAAATTTCATGCTGATAATTAAATAGAGCTTTTGTTATTTAATTTCCATGAAATTGCATGTTTGGATGTTTAAATTATTGATGATTCATATCTATCTATTTGCTGGCCTGCTGTCTGCCGCATTTTCCATTAAACTTTTGAATCAGTTTCTGTAGGAATTTAATGGAACTTTGTAAACAACAATTGTAGCTCTGTGTGTCTAATTTTCAGAACTTTTGACGGATCTGAATTCCGAGTCATAATCTGCACGATATCAGACTATAAGTACTGCTAGGTCTGGATTTCTAGATTCGCCATTATATGTAGATCAACATGAATAGTTAATGAAAAGAGAATATTAGTTGGAATTAAAATCTGAAATTATTTGATTGAGACTAGACATGATTAGGAGTCACCTTGGACTTTTTTGGAATTAATTGATAAGTTTTCAGACCCAATACATATATGTGAACATGACCTTTAACCTGCTGCCTAAACATAAAATCAGTAAAGAATAAGATTTTACACTTAGTTTCTGTGATTTCAATATGTCGTGTGTATGTGCGTTGGAACCAATAGAGAGTCTAGTTTCTAGAACTTCTGACGAATTCACTTTTTCTTTCCTATAGCAACGGAAAAACCTGTTTTTGTATAACAACGTCCTGCTGTCCATAACGTATGTTTTTGTATTGATTTAGTATAACACTTTTGCCTTGCATCTAATGAGTATAATTAGTCACACCTTGCATTACACAACTTTGGCATCTTCTTGCATGCTCACATTAGGATGTATTAAAATATTAACAAGCCAAGGTATTAAGGGTCGACTTGGTAGTGAACAATCGGAGACTGTACTCAGCAAGGGTCCCTTCTTGTTTGATTGTTTATTGTCATGAATTGTTTGCTATGTATTCATGTTTATTGATTGTTAATTCCTGTTTATTGTGCTGAGTACATGATCTGTAGAGTTCACCCTCACATTCTAAACTGATCACTGTTTGCATGCACCGAAATTGGGGTATGGGACACAGTATTACGTGCATTAGATAGGTTTATAAAATGAATAATAACCATAGATTGACATTGCATGCTTGATCTCGTATATTGTCATCGATATTGATCATGAATTGTAACTATTGATTATTGCATAATTAAATATAGACCCTTGACTTTATTGCTAACCGTGGTTTTTGTTTCTTGACTTTGATCCAGTCCTTTATTCTTGATATACCATGCTTTTATTGTTCTCTGTTTCCCACTACTTGATGTCCATGACTTGCTTTAACGGACATTATATTTCTACATTAGATAACAAGTATGCAGGTACTCAAGAAATAATACCCGAAGGACTTGGCGAGCAATAATTCTAAAGAATGAAGCTCAAAAGAATAGACTATATTGATTATCTCTTTATGCTATTTCCCTTGAACATTGCTATTATTATTGTACTTTGTTTTTGGACTTTTATAACCCGAAGTTTGTTTTATCCCAGATGTTGGATATTATGTTATAGATTATTTAATTGATTATTGAAGTTATTGTTCGTTTATGTGAGTATTTGCTCTTGTGTGGTTGTGATTGTTATTCATGTTGTTGAGTTAGACTGGTACAGCTTATGGATAATGTTTACATCATTCGCTGGGCCTTTGTTACACGCTCGTATTTCCGTATTTTGGAAAGTGGGGCGTGACAATAGTCTACACCATGAACTTGCTTGAAACCTTTAGCCACCAACCGCCCCTTAAAGGAATGCACGTTACCATCCATATCAATTTTCTTTTTGAAAACTCATTTGCACCCAATAGATTTTACCCATTCAGGTGAGTATACCAAGGTCCATACTTGGTTGGCATACATGGATTTCATCTCAGATCTCATGGCTTCAAGCCATTTCTCAGAGTCTAGGCCTTTTACATCTTCCTCATAAGTCATAGGCTCATCATGATTCATGAGCAATACATCACCATGTTGAGTCACGAGAAATCCATATGTCTCGGGTTGATGAAGTATCCTACTAGACTTACGTAGGCCTTGTGCTACATGAGCTGGTTGTTGTACCACAACGATTTGAGGAGCCTTCTCCATTTCCACCATTGGTTTGCTGCTACTTGGCGAAGTTTGAATTTCTTCAAGTTCTATCGTTCTCTCACCGGTTCTATTGGAGACGAATTCTCTCTCTTTGAACACAGTAGTCCATGTGACAAACACTTTGCCTTCAGTGGGATTATAGAAATAGTATCCCTTGCTTTCCTTGAGATATCCTACAAAGTAGCACTTATCAGATTTGGGACCAAGTTTATCAGATACTTGGCACCTTACATATGCTTCACAATCCCAAATGTTCATAAAAGACACACTAGGATGCCTCCTAGTCCATATCTCATATGGTGTCTCTCGAACCGTTTTAAATGGAACATGGTTAAGTGAGAAAACAGCTAGTAATAAAGCATTTCCCCAGAAGATATTGGAAGATCTGCATGACTCATCATGGATCGGACCATGTCTAACAAGGTTGGTTCCTCCTCTTAGAGACACCATTCCATTGCAGTGTTCCAGGGGGAGTGAGTTGAGACATTATCCCGCACTCTTTTAGATGATCATCAAAATCTTGGCTTAAGTACTCACCACATCGATCTGATCAAAGGGCTTAAATAATTTTACAAGTTGGTTTTGTACCTCATTCTTGAATTCTTTGTACTTTTCAAATAACTCTAATCTGTGTTTTATCATATACAAAAATCCTTATCTGCTAAAATCCTTAGTAAATGTAATGAAGTACAGAAAACCTCCTCTAGACAATGTGTTGAAAGGTCCGCAAACATCACTATGTATGAGACCTAGAAGATCACTAGCCCTTTCACCTTTTTTAGTGAATGGAGTTTTGTCATCTTTTCCAACAAACAAGGTTCACATATCTCATATGATTCAAAATCAAATGAGTCCAAGAATCCATCTTTATGGAGTTTGGATATGTGGTTCTCATTTATGTGGCCCAAACGACAATGCTAGAGGTAAGTTGACTTCGTATCATTTGATTTGAACCTCTTAGTATTTATATTATAGACGGGCATTTTGAGGTCGAGAATTTAAAGTTCATTACGCAATTGTGCACTAGCATAACAGATATCATTCAAATAAATAAAATAACTTTTGTTCTTTTTTATAAATGAAAAACCCTTCTTGTCCAAACAAGAAATAGAAATAATATTCCTACTAATAGCAGACAAAAAATAAATATTCTTTAACTCAATGATAAGCTCAGTAGGTAATGATAAATGACAAGTTCCTTCAGCTAAAGCAGCTACTTTTGCTCTATTTCCAACTCGTAGGTCAACTTTGACCTTAGCCGATGGTATACTCCTTTTAAGATCCTGCACATTTATACAAATGTGAGATTCACATCCAGTATTTAGTACCCAAGATGCAGAAGTACAAAAACTGACTTCTATAGCAAAAAAACCTGTAGTGGAAGTCTCACTTCCTTTCTCCTTCTTAAGCTCCTCCAGGTACTTATGGCAGTTCCTCTTCCAATGTGCGGTCTCACCACAGTCGAAGCATGTCCACTCCTTGACCACCCCACCCTTAGGTTTCAAGGTAGATGTGCTGGGCTTGAAATTGTAACACCCCGAATTCCAAAACACGTTAATTCGTAGCATAACATGATCTTTTACTTCAAATTCATACAATTTTACTAGAAATTTAAAACTTTTTCATACAACACAGTTCTTTTACATCAATGTAGTGGGATTAAATAAATACAACATGATAAATATAACTTTAACATAACAACTTAAATCTGAAAGCAGTCTTTAGCACCAATTCATATTTATGTCTTTTTGCCAATCCAAGTCCTGCACAGGAAAACTGTGGGCATGTCAGTTGCATACAACTGACATAATGCTATAAAAAAGTGATCCACACTATGCTGTAATACAACGATTCTTTTACTTTAACAACAACAAACTTGAATGCACTACAAAGTGTAAATGATTATCCTGAACATGTCAGTGTATGTTATGCCTTAGATGCCTAATGTTGATTTACACTACGATGCACTAATGCATACTTGTTCGCATTCTATGCATCCCATTCTATATAGGTCCAAGGGCAAGCCCTTATCGTACTCCTCAATATAGGGTTTAATCCCTCGCTATGAATTACTACTACGGTGACTAATTCTGTGAGTATCTAGTACCACCCCAATAATTCTTGAGCATCGCACTCCCACTTCAAAAGATTATGGAGACACTGCCTCACACCAAGTAAATCTGGAGGCAAATACCCACACCGCTAGCTATGACCCCGATAATTCTTGAGAATCGTCCTCCCATCGCAAGTGATTTTTGGCCATCACGCCTCACACCCTGATAATTCTGGAGACGAAACCCACACCGCGCTGTCATAGGTACCTCATCATACAAATAACCCACGAGCGTCGCCTTGATCCCAGTATTCTGGAGTAATATCCCCCACCGTGAGCCTCAACCCCGGTAATTCTGGAGATACCTACCACCGCACTATCTAGGCCCTCATACGTGTTTTTCCATACTTCATCACATCTCCCCTTAGTGCCTGACCTTAGGTTTTAGTTATAATCATCACAACCTAGAGCTAGTTTACCCAACCGACTTAAACCAACACCAGAGAAAGTCAGCCCAAACTGGATACTTCTCAAAGTGGGAGTCAACCCACACTGGTCACTCCTCAAAATCTCATTAATCACAAATGTCGGTTATTAGGTCTCGTCTAGTCTGTAGATTCCAACAACCATCTCACTCTAGTGATCAAATAGGTTGTACCCAACCTTAACATAAATATTTCAACTTCTATTCAACAATTCTCTTCATTCATGAAGTATTCAACTTTCATAATTCATTCGAATTTCTCATAAACAACTTTTAAATTAACCAATTAAACCAATCGCTTCCAAAGTTTTCTCAAAACTCGATTCTTCAAAATTAATCACTTTCAAACATTTATAGCTCTTTTCACATTAATATATATTTCAGTCAAAACTCATTTCTTTATTTTTTTAATTTCAAACTTATTTAAAATCATCACCAAAATTTTTTTATTTCCAATTCAACTTTACTTTAATTTCGTTAAAAATCAACTTTTAATATCTTCAACCATATACATGTTAAATTTGAACTCCAACTCAGCAAATAAATAAAACATGCCCTTTAGATTCTAAAAATATCTTTAGAATAGTGTAAAATAACTCCAAATCATTCTAATAATGTTTTTTTTTCATGAATTTTCCCATTAAAAAATAATCAAAATCCCCAAAAAAAAGTGTGTTATAAACTCAATTGTACCCCGTCCTGGCTCGAACCAGCGCCAGTGGACGGCAAACCAAACGCCCAACCACTGAGCCAACTTAGTGCTCAGTTATAAAGTGCTCTGATTGTTTAAAAACTCAACTACTTACTGTTCTAACCTTTTAAAAAAAATGTTTTGAAAATAAACAGAGCCAACCTCACTCGAACCCGCAACCACAGAGACCCCAACATGCCACATGGCAGCACGTAGGGACAGCGTGCATGCTCTAGCCACAAAACCAAACTCCGATTCTGATAATATAGGAGTTAGGAACTTTACCACTCTCGGTTCATTCCTCCCTTTAAAATATATACATTCAAATCAATTTTTATTAATTGTATCAAATTTATTTGTTTATATAACCCAATTCAAAAATACCAGTAACGAATTCTTACTGATTTTTCTTATAACAGAGTGATTCTATACAAAATAAAATGTAGATAGCAATTTTGAGAACATTCTTACACCATATGTCTTTCATAAATCATGAACACTACTCTATAAGCACATGTATTTATATATCCTTTTTCTTTTCAAAAGTTATTTAACATGATGGGGAAATTCTCCAAAATTATACTCTACACAGCTCAATTTTATTTACAATCCATCTACCAAATTTACTCATACTATATTAAAATTTTGCATGACATCACATAGAAAAATTAACACAACTATAATTTAACTACACATTGATTCTACATTATAATTTTCTATTTAAAATGCATTTTTCACATCCATCAATTTCTAGATTTCTAGATATCCATACAATATGCATCACACAAAAAGCATTAGAAGTGAAACAATTTATTCACATCTAAAATTCTAACATGAATCTACTACACATGCATTTAAAACACAATTAGAAAGGAAGTAGAGACACCGACCTATTAGAGAGTGTAATAGTATCAATCCCTTTCACAAGCTCCCAAAAATTTACAAAATCACCTAAGCAATCCTCCACCGAAAAGCACAGCAAACACCCAAGCATCCTCTATTTGGTTTCTTGATTTTTTGATTAATTAATTTGTGTATTGAATGGTTTAAAATGTAGATAATTATAGGGGTTAATTAGGTGGTTTCAGACGTTTTGCAGGTCCAACGGCCGCGTCAACAACTGTCGATTTCAGATCACATTAGGTCAATCAACGATTCAGATTCAATCTTAGGAGCTCTAACATTTTTTAACGGCCAAGGCACAGGTTTGACTTTTAGTAGTTTCCATCCATTATTAACTCACTATCTGTTTGCTCCCACACCAAAAAAAGTAGCAACAGATTGGCGCTGTCTATGGGAAAATACACAAGTAAGACTTATCATCATGTCACAAAGACTAAGAGGTAAAGGGGTGGCCTCCAGCCGTCACACTACCGCTCTTCGTCAACCAGCTCCTCCTATGGAAGATCAGATTCCTCCTTAACAGTCACCCCGACAGCCTAATCACGCACCTTCCAACGGAGAGGCACCAGGGGGGCTCCTGACAAAATCGTCCTGAACAACATCCTCAGTACGACTGCATCTCAGTCCACAATGCTTCAACTAGATCCCAAAAAAAGCACGACCAAGTCCTTCGCCGTATCCAAGAAGTAGAAGATCGCCTAGAGTAGATGAAAAATGAGAGAAACTGGTCCAACAGGGCCTACTGCCCAAATCAACGTCTCTTCAGTAAAACCATCCTCGATGCACCAGTTCCAAGGAACTCCAAAGCTCCTCAATTCGAATCCTACACTGGGGAATTAGACCCGACGGACCACATCGAGAGCTTTAAAACACTTATGATTTTCCATAACGCCACCGATGCACTCATGCGTCAAACATTTCCCGCTACATCGAAATGATCCGCTAGGGAATGGTATCCACGTCTGAAACCCGAATCCATGTTTTCCTTCGATCAGCTCGAGGAAATCTCCTTTGCACACTTCGTTACTAGTCAGAGAGCTGAAAATACCAGTGTCTCCCTACTAGAACTAAAGCAAAAAGATGGAGAACTGCTAAAGGACTTCGTCAAGGATTTTACAACTGAAGCAAGGTCAATTTATGCCTTGAACACTTCAGTTGCAACTGCAGCTCTTTCGCCGCAATACTTCGTTAAGCATTTTACAACTGAAGCAAGGTCAATTTACGCCTTGAACACTTCAGTCGCAACTGCAGCTCTTTCGCCACAAGACTTCGACAAGCATGTTACTACTGAAGCAAGGCTAATTTCTTCCTTGAACACTTCAGTCACAACTACAGCTTTTCGCCACAACATCACTAACAAAAACCTAAAAGCCTCCCTCGCCAAAAAGCCAGCCAAAGGTTTCACTGCGCTCCTTAAAAAGAGTGACAAGTATACTAGGGTCGAGGAAGCTCTCTATCCTCAAGGCAAGAACGATTCATCTTTCGGGAATAAACAGAAGAACACAAGCGAGGAAGAACTCAAGAAGTTTCAAAAACACGGGTGCAAGTTCACATCGTCCAACTCTAGCGTCACGCTTTAAATTCGCTCCTCTCACTGCAAGCATATCAGCCATCCTCATGGAAGTGGAGAAAGACGGAATAATCCGCCTTCCCCCCACGATGTCAACGTCAGAAAAGATTAAAACAAGTGGGGCTATCTCTCCAACTTCATTCAGAAAGACAACGATGTCGAAAATTCTCCGTCCCGGGGGGCTGATAAACATTAGCAGACGCCATGCGAGTTGCAAGACTCTGAACACATGAACGTCCTCCACTCCATTCATGAAGACCCGATGGGGGGAGATTCCAACTCCTCCTGCAAAGCTTTTGTCAGCAAAGTCAACTCCATAGATAACATTTCGCCTGCCAAACGGACCGGGATCCCGATATCTTTTTCCGACAAGGACTTAGAAGGCGTCCAAACACCTCATTACGACTCATTGGTCATAAACCTTTGCACTCTAAATCATGAGGTACGCCGCATCCTGGTGGGCAATGGCAGCTCAGTGAACAACATCTTCATAGCCACATTCAAGGCTCTCAAGCTCTCCCGAGACCGCCTCAAGCCAGCCTGTTATACACTTCATGACTTCTCTGGTGCACTTGTCTAAGTCGAGGGAATTTTCACACCCGACGTAACAGTAGGGAAAGCCCCCATTATTCAAACAGAAGCACTAGACTCTGTAGTAGTCGATGTCAAAGCTGCATACCATGCCATATTCGGTCGTCCAGGCCGGGTGGCATTCCATGCAAATTGCCTTTGCATTTCACACGAAAATGAAGTTCCCAACAACAGCTGGCATAGGCCAAGCTATAGGAAACCAGGTGGCAGCACGAACATGCTACACCGCTACAATGGGGGGGGGGGGGCTCCATTCTCCCCCTCGATGCCATAGAGCTACCGCCAGAAAACAGTCACAATAACTCCAAAACTATAAACGAGTTTGGAGCCTCTGCCATAACCAACTCTACCAAGAACTTCCAAACCTACCACACCATCTCTCGCCAGGGCCAAACTAGTTCTTATCATGATACAATAATAAACCTGAATCCCTCGCCCAAAGCCACTCCACTTATTCAACGGAGACAAATAATCTTGCCTAAACACATTGGTATATCAGAAGATTTCCCTTTCTCTATGCAAAACAATGGGGGGCTCCCTCCAAAATAGAAAAGTCCAGGCAAGGTCTACCAAGTTGCTCGCCTGACGGCTCATCAACTTGAAGACCCGGGGGGCAGGGAGATATCAGCAGAGACTTGGAAAGTAGAACACCTTGCAAAGTACAACGAGTTGGGTGCCAAACTTGTACACAAAAATGGCATCAAAAAATCGTTAAAAACTTCCTACAAGACAGGTTCAGAGCCTACATCCATAGTGCAAAGTTATTACAGCAATTTACAATAAAACAAGTTCAAAGTGCTTCGCCATTCAATCTGCTCCTACAACCTGTTGATTCATTAAAGCAAACAACGAGCTACACGCCTAACTCATACTCGAAAGTGGCGCTAAACACTCGTTACAAGCTTTCTATAATGCATGTTCGGAATCCAGAACTCGGGAGTTGCAGCGTGCAAACATGCGCATTTAGAACACAACTCACCGATCGATCTGTTCTTACAACTAGCTGAACTTCCTTGGAGGCTCAGAAACAACAAGTTGAGTGCCACACTTAAACACTTAAGCAGCACCAAACACTAGTTGCGAGTCTCTCCGTAAGACGGATTCAGAGTCCATACCCATGGCTCGATAGGGACTCTAAACAATTTGCAATACTGCAAATTCATAGTGCACTTGCTATTCGATCTGCTCCTGCAATCCGTCAACGTCTCGATGACTGGTTCGAAGTCCAGTTCATGTTTCAAAAGAGACTCTGTCAATTTGCAAAGCAAGTTCAGAGTGCGCTTTGCCATTCGAGCTACTCCTGCAACCTGTTAATACTTAAACTAACAAGTTGGGAATCCATGTTCATGGTTCAGAGTTACTCTCGCAACCTGTAATGACACACATTCAGAGTTCAACTCTCCATTCGATCTGTTCCTGCAACTAGTTAAATTTTCTCAACAACAGATTAATTGGTCCAAAATCATGGATCAGTGTTACTCCAGCAACACTTGTAAAAAGCAACACTTGGAGTTCAACTCTCCATTCGATGTGACTCTCACAATCTGTTAGAGGCCCCATATAGCAAGTTTGGAAAATAACTCTCCTTCAGAGTTGTCCCTACAACTAGCTGGGTTCAAGATGGAGCAATGTTACACTCCGTCATACGCCGTCGACAGCTCTCTTAGCTATACGCAACAGACTTGAGGCCCTGTTATTTAGAGACAGAGAACCCATTGATGACACCTCAACCATGACAGTAAGGATCAAGCATGTGAAATGAATCCCACAAGTCACAGAACTATCACCAACTCATATGTTCAAATCCAGTAGCACTACAGACGTCTGCAAATACAAAATGACTAGTCCAAAATCTAACTCTACTAAGATCAGCTCATATGACTAGCCAACCCCCAAGACGATGTCTCACAGGACAAGACACAAGCATGTAGAAGGCTTCTCATTCCACAAACTACAAGTCTCATTACAACAACAAAGTTACAATGACTCCACGTTTCATGTCTAAGAATTGCCATCGAAAGTCCTGCGAACACTGTACAACAAACTATCATGAAAGCTATTCTTCTAGCTATACACACTGGAGAGATGCTCTACCTAAGAGAAACCAATCTCTTCGCCGGCCTCCTACCAGCTAACAGCTCCATAGGGCCGCCTCAATTCTTGATAATGATATTCAAGACAAATCTTCCTTAGACGAACAAACTCCAGACGTATCCGACCACCTTTACTTGAGCAAGCTCCAACTCCGTTTTGCTTGAAGCACCGCGCAAATGGGAAAGTTCCAACTCCGTCAAGCGCAACGTATCACGAAGGAGGACAAGCACAGTATCCTGGGGAACCGCATTCCATGCATGCAACTACTTGTCAGTAAAGAGAAGAATGGAATCATCTCAATGCTGAATAAACACAAGTTACTTCACTTCCACACTAAGAAGATTCAGAATACCCACAACTCATCTGCTCTAAAATGAGTTTGGCGCTCTGCGCGCCACTTAAGTTCCTCCGGCCAACCACTCGTCAACATCGAGCAACGGGTCCAACACCCTGATCTCTGCTCTCCGCTTGGGCTCATCAACGAATTGTCGGCTCCACACAACAAGCTCGAACGCGATGCTCTATGCTCAGGCTTTCTCAATAACTTGTTGGTCCCAAACAACGAGTCCACTTCCTCGGGCTTCGCTTAAGCTTCTCCAAATAGCTCGTTGGCTCCAAACAACGATTTAAGTGTTCTGCTCGCTGCCTGAGCCCCATCAACAACTCATTTGTCCTAAACAAAGAGTTCAACGCTCTGCTCGTCGCTCCAGCTCAATCAACAACTTGTTTGTCCCAAACAACGAGTTCAATGCCTTGGCCTTCACTCAAGATCCGCCAAATAGCTCGTTGGCTCCAAACAACGAGCTCAATGCCTTGGTCCTCGCTCAAGCTATACCAAACAACTCGTCTATTCCAAACAACGAGTTTAGTGATCTGCTTGCCGCTTGAGCTCCATCAACAACTCGTTTATCCCAAACAACGTGTTCAGCATCCCGCTCACCGCTTGAGCTGCCTCAACAACTCGTTTGTCCCAAACAACGAGTTCAGCGCTCTGCTCGTCGCCCAAGCACCATCAACAACTCGGTGGCCCTGACCAACAGGATCAATGCCTTGGTCTCCGCTCAAGCTACACCAAATAGCTTGTGGCTCCCAACAACGAGTTCAACACTCTGCTCAATAACTTGTTGGTTCCAAACAATGAGTCCAATGCCTTGGTTCAACACCTTAGCCTTAGTTCAGCACTCCGCTTGGGCTCCATGAATAACTTGTTGACTCCAGACAACGAGTTCAATACCTTGATTTTCTCTCAAGCTACATCAACAACTCGTATGTCCCAAACAACAAGTTCAGCACTCCACTCGCCGCTTGAGCTCCATCAACAACTCGTTTGTCCCAAACAACGAGTCCAGCGCTCTGCTCTCCGCTTGAGCTCCATCAATAACTAGGTTGTCCTAAATAATGAGTTCAGCGCTTCACTCGCTGCTCAAGCTCCATCAATAACTCATTGGTCCCAAACAACGAGTTCGGTGCTCTGCTCGTCGCTTGAGTTCCATCAACAACTCGTTGGTCCCAAACAACGAGTTCAGCGCTCTACTCGTCGCTTGAGCCCCATCAGCAACTCGTTTGTCCCAAACAACAAGTTGAGCGCTCCACTCGCCGCTTGAGCCCCATCAGTAACTCGTTTGTCCCAAACAATGATTTCAGCACTCTGCTTGCCTCTTGAGCCCCATCAGCAACTTGTTTGTCCCAATTAACGAGTTCAGTGCTCTGTTCGTCGCTTGAGCTCCATTAACAACTTGTTGGTCCCAAACAACAAATTCAATGCTCTGCTCTCTGCATAAGCTCCGTCTACAACTCATTGGCCCCAGACAATGAGTTCAACGCCTTGAATTTCTCTCCGGCTACATCAACAATTTGTTGGTCACAAACAACGAGTTCAGCGCTCTGCTCGCCGATTGAGCCCCATCAACAACTCGTTTGTCCCAAACAACGAGTTCAATGCTCTGCTCTCTGCATGAGCTCCGTCTACAAATCGTTGGTCACAGACAACGAGTTCGATGCCTTGAATTTCTCTCTGGCTACATCAACAACTCGTTGGTCACCAACAACGAGTTCAGCACTCTGCTCGCCACTTGAGCCCCATCAACAACTCGTTTATCCCAAACAACGAGTTCAGTGCTTAGCTTGCCGCTTGAACTCCATCAGCAACTCGTTGGCTCCAAACAACAGGTTCAATGTTCCACTCTTCACTCAAGCTTCACCAAATAGCTCGTTGGCTCCAAACAACGAGTTCAATGCTTTGGTCCCCGCTCAAGCTTCACCAGATAGCTCGTTGGCTCCAAACAACGAGTTCAATGCCTTGTTCTTCGCTCAAGCTCCTCCAAATAGCTTGTTGGCTCCCCAACAACAAGTTCAATGCCTTGGTCTTCGCTTAAGCCCCACCAAATAGCTCGTTAGCTCTAAACAACGAGTTCAATGCCTTGGTCTTCACTCAAGCTCTGCTAAATAGCTCGTTGGCTCCAAACAACAAGTTCAATGCCTTGGACTTCGCCTAAGCTTCGCCAAACAGCTCGTTGGCTCCAAACAACGAGTTCAACACACAACTCGATCACGAAGTTTCCCTTATAAACTCGCCAAGGTCAAACGGCAGTTTCTAGACCAACTCAATCAAGGAGTTGTCTCCACACGCTTGCTGGGCACAAACGGCAGGTGCAATGTCCCCCTAAACTTGCCAGGTGCAAACGGAAAGCTTGAACATCCAACTCTGACATAGAGTCTTCTCTATACTTGCCAGGGTCAAACGACAGTTTCTACGTCAACCCTATCTCAGAGTTGTCTCCACACGCTTGCTAGGTGCAAACAGCAAGTGCAACATCCAACTCCGTCATAGAGTCCTCTCTAAGCTTGTTGGGAACAAACAACGAGTTCAGCATACAACTCGATCGTGGAGTTTTCTCTATAAATTCACTGAGACCAACCAGCAAGCTCAGCACTCAATATTACCACTAAGTTCCATCTAAATTTGCTAGGATCAAACAATGAGCCATACATTGATTCAGTCAAAGAATTGTCTCTCCACACTCGATGGGATTGAACAACTAGCTCTACGTCAACCCAGTCACAGAGTTGTGTCTACAAACTTGCTGGGATCAAATGACAAACTCTAACATTCAACACTGTCCTAGATATGCCACAACAACTTGTTGGGATCAAACAACAAGTCTGCAAACAGCTCTCCCAGCACAGCTATTTATATACATACAAGATCCGCCAATTGACGGTGATGGAGTAAAAAGCTGGGTATACACATATAAGTAATTATATATAAATATATACGAGTTGTTGCATACACGACCATATATACATATATAAAAATTTATATGCAAAACCCAGGCTCAAAATAACTCCAAAATAATTCATAAATTCCCAAAAAGAAGCTCACAAATTCTAAGAAAGAGGAAAAGGAGATTTCAGGTTCGATTCGGGTTCAAATCCACAAACCAAGACCCGAATAACCAAATTCAACTAAAGGGATGTTAACGGGTCGGATCCGAACCCGAAACCCATTAAGACCATAACCGCTCCGCTACTTCTCCTCTTCTTCATCTCGCTCTCCTTCTCTTCTTCGAATTCTCCCACCAAAAAACTTCGATCACTTCGTCAAAAACCAACGAAAGCTCGTCGACTCGCCTATCCGCCTCACTCCGAAACCGAGCGCCGTAACCCCTCGCCCCACTAGCGACTTTGAGCTCTCTCCTCCTCGTGAACACCACCCACTCCAAGCTCTCACAGAGCTTGACCAAAAACAGAGGTCGAATCCAAAAACAGGGCTCGACGAAGTTCCTCCAAGTCCATAGCTCGGCGAGAATCTTCCCCATAGCTCGGTGATGCCTCAATAGCTCCATAGCTGGGCGAAGTGAATCCATAGCTCCGCAACACCATAGCTCGGCGATCTTAAAGCTAAAAAATGCTAAGTCCAGAGCACGGCGAAAGATCCACAGCCACAGCTCGGTGAGAGCATGGAACCCATAGCTCGGCAAATCCGAAATTTTCATAGCTCGGCAAAGGGAACACATAGCTCGGCAGATTCAGTCTCCCTAGCTTAGCAAGATGAGTGAGCACATAGCTTGGCGAAGACGAGCTATCGTAGCTCGGCGGGACACTCCATAGCCATGGCTCGGCGAGAGCTCAAGCTCTGTAGCTCGGCGAAACCTCTAACTCCATAGAGAACGAGCTCCAGAGCTCGGCGAGGCGACCTATTGCATAGCTCGGCGAGAGCTCGAAGGTTCATAGCTCAGCGAAGTTTTGAGTTCCATGGCTCGGCGAAAGCTTCGAACGACCTACCATTGCTCGGTGAGTTCTCTAGACCCTTAGGTCGGCAGTGGAGAGCTATCGCCATAACTTGGCCATGACTCCGCGAGCTCAACTTCGAGGAAAAGAGTCGACGAAGAAAGCCCCTAAACGTTGTGGTAGCTTGACGAGTGCATTTTGCATGGCTCCACCCACGTGCGAACCCCTCAGAGTAGTTGCTGAGCTACACGACGAAGAAGGAAAAAACAGCTCGGCGGAATTGTTCTCCAAGCTAGGGGGTGGAAGAAGACGGTTGTCAACCGTCCGATCTTCAAGAAATCAACGCCAGATCTTGATCGATGCAACAGAGAATTTCGGCCTGATTAAAAGATCTCCACTGTCTGATCACCTCAGCGCGCAAGCCAGGCCATGATCTGCACCTCAGATCGCGTCAAAATGCGTGCCAGATCTGATAATTCAGAAAATTAATTAAAAATTGATTAAAAATCATTTTTAATTCGAAAAACTAATTAAAAAATTCAAAAATAATTATTTAAATTCGGAAAAATGATTAAAAATCCGAAAAAAAATTAAAGTTGAATTTATTAATTATAAAATTCGAAAGAGTGATTTTGAGATTGTAGAGCATTCCTTAAAATTCAAAGAAATCCGAAGAACTATGGAAAAATTCCTAGAAAATTCCAGAAAAATCGGAAAAATCCGAAAAAATATGGAAAAATCTAGGAAAATATTCACTGCCTCTAGAAGCCACAGATCAGTTCTAGGTATCTCCGAACACTCCGACTGCTAAGATTATTCGTCAGATTCTGAAAATAAGACGTACTACTTCTCGAAAGCCATGAAAATTGCCTTCCGGGAGTGGGGGGCTTATGATGATGGTAAAAATTACAGCAGATCAGAGCCATACGATCTCTGCACGGATCTCAAAGCATCTACAGGTAGATTAGCCATCACAGGCCTATTTTACAGGCCTTGGCCCACTCCAAGACATGGGCTTCTCTTAAGCCCATAAAAAGTGACAGACTAGGCCCACTGAGAGAGACACCCAGCCCATGACTAGGAGTCTCATCTCTTATCTTCACACAGGGATATCTTATCTCTTCAGGGAGGGAAACATGAAAGATCCGACGATCACGATTCGATTTCTAGAATGTCTCTCAGGCCTATAAATACTCCTTCCCTCTTCAGCCTCCAGGTAATCAATAATTCACCAGTTTTTACTCTCTCTCTCTCTCTTTCTGGTTCTGACTTGAGCATCAGAGGGTCTGTCGCCAGGGGCCACCCCCCGGTGTTTCAGACGTTTTGCAGGTCCAACGGCCGCATCAGCAACCGTCAATTTCAGATCACAGGAGGTCAATCAACGATCCAGATTCAATCTCAGGAGCTCTAACGTCTTTTAATGGTCAAGGCACAGGTTTGACTTTTAGTATTTTTCATCCATTATTAACTTACTATCTATTTGCTCCCACACCAAAAAAGCAGCAACAGGCATCAAGATCTATAGAGATAGATCAAGAAGATTGCTTGGCCTGAGTCAGAGTACATATATAGACAAAATATTGAAACGTTTTAATATGCTAGAGTCCAAAAGGGAATTTCTGCCTATGTCACATGGTGTAAGTCTGTCTAAGGCTCAATGTCCTACAATTCAAGATAACAGGGACAGCATGACTAAGATTCCATATGCATCTGCAATTGGATCTATCAAGTATACCATGTTATGTACTCATCTAGATGTCTTATATGCCTTGAGCACGATGATCAGGTACCCGTCAGATCCTGGTAAGAGTCACTGAACTACTATTAAGAACATCCTTAAGTACTTAAGAAGGACTAAGGATTCGTTTTCGGTATATGAAGCCGAGGAAGAGCTTGTTGTAAAGGGTTACACTGATGCAATCTTCCAGTCCGATAAGGACGTCTCTAAATCAGAATTAGGTTTTATGTTTTGCGTAAATGGCAGAGTTGTGAGATGGAAGAGTTTGAAGCAAAAGACAGTAGCCGATTCCACCACAGAGGCTGAGTATATTGTTGCCTCCAACGTAGCAATGGAGGCCGTTTGGACTAGAAAGTTCATCATTGAACCTTGCATAGTACCTAGCATTGTGGTCCCGCTGGACCTCTATTGTGGTAACATTGGGGGCCATTGCACAAGCTAAGGAGCCTGGATCTCACCACTGATCCAAACATATACTTCGACGCTTTCATGTCATTCGAGAGATCATCGATAGAAGAGATATGAAGATATATAGAGTACTGAAAGATGATAACATTTCTGGCCCACTGACAAAGCCTCTTGCACAGCGAAAGCATGAGGTTCACACTAGGTCCATAGGCATTATATGTATGTCTGACTGACTCTAGTGCAAGTGAGAGGTTGTTGGTGTATGCCGTAGAGGCCAATTGTGTATTGAAATTACTAATTTACATTGCATCGTGACATTTATTTCATATATGAGGCATTTTATTTATTGTTTTTTTTATTGTGATTAAATGAACATAATAAATTCCTTAGAATAGTAGGTTCAATACCATGACATATCTAGTTCATGACTTGATTGTGAGATCCTATTGGTTGTAATCAGAACACTATTCTTAAATGTCCTTAGTCAAGTATTATTACAAATTAGGAAAACAATAATACAAAGAGACTACTATGTGCGTGGACTGATGACCATATCTCACGGGTCAAGGATATGAGATATCAAGTCTTCACATGGGTACATATTAGAGTAATAATGTACCGGACTGACCCACCTGAGAACGCTGCAAGGATAGTTACGTGAGTGTCATAAGCGATTCTCACAGTGACTATAGTATATGTAGTCCTTTGACTTGAAGTCACTATGGTTCCATACATGAGAAGTTTTATGTTTTAATATCGTCAAACGTTGCATGTAATAAGGTGATTATAAAGTCGACTATTGGATGTACTAAAAATCATGCGGAGGGATGTGTGTGACTTAAATAGGATTTGTCTCTCTTACATAACAAGAGCGATATCTATGGGCCCCTTAATTGAGTGAGACTGCAAAATGAATGGCCGTGCTCAAATGAGTCAATATGAGATATTGAGCGCATTTGTTTTAGTAAGTCTTCTCGGACATCAAGAAACCAAAGATTGAACTATACAAGGGTGACACGATCTATGCCTTGTGGTTAATTAAGATATCTAGACAAATGGACTAGACTACATAGTAACATTGGTCAAAGATAGGTTATGCAAATCATTAACATTCCCGTTACTTGAGTAGCAGTGATGTATTGCTAGATACCGCTCATTGTTTGTAATACTAGAATATGATTTTAGTGTTACTGTCAACGTAATAGGAACCTATAGGGTCACACACTTAGAATAGATCGAAATTTGGATTTAAATTCATAAGATGAATTTAATTGGGGATCCAAGTAAGACTTGGAATCCTGACACTGGTTGGACATTTAATTAGGCTAAATTGGCTGACTAAAGTTTAAAGTGTCAGGTTTTGATGGTAGTCTCAGATCAAATACACAGCCGAAAAATTACAAAGATATATTGAAACCTAGCCATGGTTCCATGCGAAAACAACAAATCGTGTTTAGGAATTATACCTTGAACATGGATCTGTTGTCTCCAATTAATGTCGATCACAACACTACAATGTTGATGTGTCTCTATAGTATCCACACGAACATATCAAATCAAGCTTTCTCTCACATCGCGGTGCTAGCTGCGGGATGGGGATGATCTCATGATCTCTCTCTCTCTCTCTCACACACACAATTTTTGTGACGGCTAGGGTTTTTTTTCATGTGACACTTTTCCATAGATACGTAACATATATATAGCTACAGAAAATCAATCCTAAGAGAGTAATGAGGCTGTTTGACTCATAGTCTAACCTGGTTCAGATACGTGTATGGGCCTTTGAACTTTAATCAGCCCATTTAATCTAATTAAATGTCCAACCAATGTCAGGAGTCTAAGTCTTACTTGGATCCCCAATTAAATGCATCTTATGAATTTAAATCTCAATTTTGATCCATTCTAAGTGTGTGACCCTCTAGGATCCAGTTACGTTGATAGTAATACTAAAATTATATTCTAGTATTACAAACAGTGAGCGGTATCTTGCAATATATAACTGCTACTCAAGTAACGGGAATGTCAGTTTTCAGATAACCTATCTGTGATCAATGTTACCATGTAGTCTAGTCCCTTTGTTCAGATATCTTATCTGACCAAAAGGCAAAGAGCGTGTCACTCTTGTATCGTTCAATATTTGGTTTCTTGATGTCCGAGTAGACTTACTAAAACAAAAGAGTTCAATATCTCATATTAACTCATTTGAGCATGGCCATGCAATTTGCAGTCTCACTTAATCAAGGGGCCCATAGATATCGCTCCTATTATGTAAGAGGGTGAAATCCTATCTATGTCACTCACATCCCTCCGCATGATTTGTATTATATCCAATAGTCGACTTTATAATCACCTTATTACAGGCAACGTTTGACGACATTAAAACATATAACTTTTCATTTAGGGACCGTAGTGACTTCAAGTTAAAGGACTACATACACCATGGTCACTGTGAGAACCTCTATTGATACTCACATAACGATCCATGCAGCGTTCTCAAGGTGGGTCAGTCCAGTACATTATTACTCTAATATGTACCCATGTGAAAACTTGATATATCATATCCGTGACCCGTGAGATATGGTCATTAGTCTACGCACATACTAGTCTCTATGCATTATTGTTGTCTTAATTCACAATAATACTTGACTAGGGACATTTAAGAATAGTATTATGATTACAACCAATAGAATCTCACAATCAAGTCAATCACTTGATATCCCATGGTATTGAACCTAGTATTCTAAAGACTTTATTATGTTCATTTAATCATAATAAACAAAAAAATAAATAAAATGCCTCATATATGAAATAAATATCATGATACAATATAAACTAGTAATGTCAATACATAACTGGCCTCTAGGGCATACACCAATACAAAGGCCCACACACGAATTTGACCCAGGTCAGATTGTGAGCCCAACAACCTCATTACTCTCTTAAGGTTAATTTTATGCACCTATATATATGATACGTATTTTTGGAAAAGTCACACATAAGAAAACCCTAGCCATCATAGAAATTGTGAGAGAGAAAGATCATAAGGAACATTCCCTTCTCGCAGCTGGCACCACGGCGCGAGGGAAAGCTTGATTTGATCTGTTCTTGTGGGTACCATAGAGGCACCGCAATATTGTAATGATGTGATCGGCATAATGTGGAGATAACAGATCCATCTTCAAGGTATAATTCCTAGACACGATTTATGGTTTTCACATTGATCCATAGCTATGTTGCGATATTTTTTTTGGTAAATTTTTTACTATGCATTTAATCTGTGATTTCCTTCGAAACTTAACATCGGGTACCAAGCGGGAGATTTGTCATGAGAATTTATCTGCAAGGTCTCGGAGTCGGGTTACCATGCCGAAGAGCGGGGTACCAAATGAGAGAATTGTCGTGAGAATTTCTCTACTAGGTCTCGGGGTCGGAGTACTACGGTGAGGGGCAAGGTACCAATCATGAGACTTGTCATGAGAATTTCTCCGTAAGGTCTCGGAGTCGAAGTACCACGCCGAGGGGCGAGGTGCAAGGCGAGCTCCTTATTATGGGAATTTCTCCATAAGGCCTCGAAGTCGGGTTAACACGACGAGGGGAGAGGTGCAAGGTGAGATCCTTGTTGTGGAAATTTCTTTGCAAGGTCTCGGAGTCAAAGTACCACATCGAGGGGCGAGGTGCGAGGCAAGCTCATTGTTATGGGAATTTCTTCGTAGTGCCTCGGAGTTGGGGTAGCACGCTGAGGGGAGAGGTACGAGGCGTGAGACTTATAGATGAGGAATCCGTGCGGAGCATCATGCCGAGGCCAAAGCTTTACAAACTTGTTTAATTTGAAAATAAATTTTATTTGTTGGCTGTCGAAAGGTTAGTGCATATTACATTTGTTGGCTCTTATAACAAGTTCAGACCGTTAGGGGGCTTCATAGAACTTCATCAAGTATTCCGCATTTCATTTCCTCTTGACTACCTTGCCCCCTGGGTCTTCAAGTTGATAGGTGCCAAGGCGTACCACTTTGGAAACCATGTACGGGCCTTCTTAGTTGGTATCCAACTTTCCCCTTTTGGTCAGTTTTGAGATGTCGATCCTTCGTAACACTAGGTCACCCTTATTGATGTTGTCCGGTCAGACCCTTTTTGTAGAATCGTTCTATCTGTTGCTGGTAGATGTTCCATTTGATAGCCAACCTTTCGTGGACTTCATCAAGGAGGTCCAAGTTGGCCCTGAGGCTGTCTAAATTAAGATCCTTGTCGAAGCTCATAATCCTTGGTGAGGGCAATCCGATTTTTATGGGAATAACAGCTTCGGCTCAGAAGGTTAGGTTGAACGGTGAGTCGCCCGTAGGAAACCTCTTGGTTGTTCGGTAGGACCACAACACATTGGACAGCTCATCGACCCACATCCCCCTTGGGGACTTGTCGAACTGCTTCTTGAGGCCTTTCAAGATCTACAAGTTAACATTCTCGACTTGGCAGTTAGATTGGGGTTGCGAAATTGAAGAGAACCTTTGTTGAATCCCAAAGTCCTCGCAGAACTTGTAGAAACCTCTACCCGCGAGCTGAGTGCCAATGTCGATAACGAGGATTCGAGGGTTCCCAAACTGGCAAATGATGTGTTTCCAAAAGAACTATTGGACTTGATGCTCGGTGATAGTGGCTAGAGGATCTTCTTCGAACCAATTAATAAAGTAGTCGATTGCCACAATTAGGAAGCACCGTAGAGGAAGCTTTAAAATTAAGGCGCATGGGGTATTGTCAGATGAAGCTGTTTGGACCACTCAGTATCACTCCTGCCCCGCTTCCTTCTTCCCAGGATGAGCCATCCATATAGAGTTCCCACATTGGCTCATCTTCCTGGACTTCGGATGTTTTAGGGATGGTGCACTCGGTTATGAACTCAGCGAGCGCCTGACCCTAGATAGCGGTCCTCGGGTTTTAACGAATGTTTTGTTAGCTGAGCTCGATGGACCACTTAACCATCCGACCTGAGCTCTTTGGCTTGTTGAGGACCTGCTTAAGTGGCTGGTCCATGAGCACTTGGATGAAGTGAGCCTGGAAATAGGGGTAGAGCTTCCGGGCAGCCATAACTAAGGGGTAGGCAACCTTTTCAATTTTGGCATAGCGGAGCTCGGGACCTTGGAGCACCTTTCTTACAAAATAGTTGGGCCTCTGTGTCCCATCATTATAAAAAATCAGGAAGTACTGCTTTAGGCATCTGTTGTACCTCAACGGGTTCAGGTTTGCTGAGTAGAGGTGGGTTGGTGAAGTAATGCTTTAGTCATCAACCTGGCCTTTGAATACCGGTGGTTTCATCCTCTTGAAGGATTCCACCATCTTGACAAGGTCAAGAACAACATTTCCTGGGATCCTGCACAAAGCTTATTGCTGCGGCATAAAGTTTTGGTTTGCTTCCATAAAAGCTCCCATTATCTGATAAATTGGCATGAATTCTGTTTCAATGTTGAGGCTAGCACCATTGGCCCCACTGACTTCTCCTTTGGTTCTCCTGCTGCGGCCGCTTCTGGTTCTTCCTAACATTCTTCAAAAGAAAAAAAAACACATATAGAGGTTAGTTCCAGATATAGGAAAATCATAAAAATAAGTTGAAAGCACAACAACATGATTTACGACCATTCTACTATCCAAACTAAACCCGACTCTAATTGGGGTATCCATGTTTAATTTCTAGCCGTGTTAGTACTACAATTTGAAGTCAGCTCTAATACCAAATCTGTAGCGCCCCGATTTTCGTATACTGGAAACTCGTGACACAATCCAGAATCTTTTCTTCAAATGAGTACGTAACACAATCAAATTCACAGGAAATTAAATACTTTTATTACATCCCAGAGTTTTACAATGTACAAGTTGCTATACAATAAATTACATCAGTAAGTTACATTGCACAAAACCATTCACTTGGACGCTCCACGCAGCTTGAGTCCCTTGCTCCTACAATCAGCTGAGTCCCTTGCAACTAATCAAACTATGGGCACGTCAGTTGAATGCAACTGACGTAATGCTGATGATACCAGCGATCTCCAAAATCTTCAACATTCAATATTAATGTGGAAAATGTGAAAGTCTTACAAATAGAAGTGTTGATGTATGTCATGGCCATGAAATCTAATGCACAGACACAAATGCTTACGATGTTCTTATTCTAATGCACACTTGATTGGAAACATATGCAGCCGATACTACATATTCCTCAATCAAGCTTATGCTCTTCTACTCATAGGGTTTGATACCTCGCCATGCAAACCTATTCTTGTACTCTCACTCTGTTTCTGATATTTAAATAGTGACAGGTAGAGTTGCAGTGCATGCGATCCACCCGCTTCTGTAATGGACCGGTGGTCTTTCTCCACTCTGCCTGGGATCGGTTGTTTTTGTCCCGTTCCTGACAGGCCAGTGATCATCCTGCTCTGTTAGAACTGGTGGTCGTTGTCCACTCCCGGACAATACCAAAAGTTATCCGAATATAAGACAGACCGGCAGGCCCTCCCCTACTCCGCCAAGAGACTCGAGACAATGCCGCATGTGTCCCCCTGACGGGTGAGACAATGCTGCATGTGTCCACTTGATAGGTGAGTACAACACCCAACTAGTTCATGTCCTTACACACAATAATAATGAAACCTAGATTTAGCGTACCATACCGGCCCTACTTCTCAAACAACAATCTTGCCAATTAATCCATTTCCTCTTCCTCGGAAGGTGCAACTCATCAACACCATCGGCGATTAAGTCTTGCCTTGCCTCTAGAGCCACGTTATCAGATCAAGATACCAATCTACATTCCAAGACACCCTATGGTCATACAGCTTACCAAAGCACTAAAACAAGCGAGATTAGTTAATTCTACAAGTTCTAGATGTATTCATATATTAACTAGTTTACCCGATTCTAATGGCTCTAGTCTTTCCATTATTACAATTATAGCTTCTAAACATAGACATTGATGCTATTAGTCAATTAGACCATATAATTAATTCTAACTTTTAGTTAACCCACGAGTTCAATTAACTAAGTTGTATTACTAGGCGATCTTCTAGCTTTACACTATTAGCCAATTAATACTTCATACCTTACATTTCATTATAAATCGATCTGCCATTCTAAATTAGAGTCCTAATGTAGAATTCCATTGATCTATTCCAAGTTAAACAACTAGTCAATTTCTATTAGGATCAAGTGAATATCTATCACTGTTAGGTTTCGAGGGTAATCTCAGATTAAATACACAGCGGAAAAATTACAAAAAAATTCGAAACCTAGCCATAGATCCATGCAAAAACTATAAATCATGATTAGGATTTATACCTTGAAGATGGATCTGCTGTCTCCATAGTATGCCGAACACTGCTTTAGAATATTGCGGTGCCTCTACGGTATCCACTCGAACGGATCAAATCAAGCTTTCCCCTACGCCGTGGTGCTAGCTGCGGGAAGGGGATGTTCCTCACGATCTATCTCTCTCATAATTTCTGTGAAGGCTAAAATTTTCTCATGTGTCACTTTTCCACAGATACGTATTATATATATAGGTGCAGAAAATCAATCATAAGAGAGTAATGAGGTTGTTGGACCCACAATCTGACCTAGTTCAGATTTATGTATGGGTCTTTGAACTTTAGTCAGCCCATTTAATCTAATTAAATGTCCAACCAATGTCGGGAGTCCAAGTCTTACTTGGATCCCCAATTAAATTCATCTTATGAATTTAAATCCCAATTTTGACCCATTCTAAGTGTGTGACCCTGTAGGTTCCCATTACGTTGATAGTAATACTAAAATTATATTCTAGTATACAAACAGTGAGCGGTATCTAGCAATACATCACTGCTACTCAAGTAACGGGAATGCCAGTGATTAGACATAACCTATCCGTGACCAATGTTACCATGTAGTCTAGTTCCTTTGTCCAGATATCTTAATTGACCACAAGGCATAGAGCGTATCACCCTTGTATAGTTCAATATTTGGTTTTAGATGTCCGAATAGACTTACTAAAACAAATGGGCTCAGTATCTCATATTGACTCATATGAGCACGACCATGCATTTTGCAATCTCCTCAATCAATGGGCCCATAGATATCGCTCCTATTATGTAAGAGGGAGAAATCCAATCTAAGTCACTCACATTCCTCCGCATGATTTGTAGTATATCCATTAGTCGAATTTATAATCACCTTATTACAGGCAATGTTTGACAACATTAAAATATATAACTTCTCATGTAGGGAACCATAGTGACTTCAAGTCAAAGGACTACATACACCATAGTCACTGTGAGAACTGCTTATGACACTCACGTAACGATCCATTCAGTATTCTCATGGTGGGCCAGTCTAGTACATTATTACTCTAATATGTACCCATATGAAGACTTGATATCTCATATCCATGACCCATGAGATATGTTAATCATTCTATGAACATACTAGTCTATATGTATTATTGTTGTCCTAATTCACAATAATACTTGACTAGAGATATTTAAGAATAAAGGATCTCACAATCAAGTCATGTACTTGATATCCTATGGTATTGAACCTAGTATTCTAAGGAATTTATTATGTTCATTTAATCACAATAAAAAACACAATAAATAAAATGTCTCTTTTATGAAATAAATATCATGATACAATATAAACTAGTAATGTCAATACACATCTGGCCTCTAGGGCATAAACCAATAATCACTAGGTGACTCTTAACTAGTCCTATATTGTTAACTAACTTAGACCTTTAGTTAAGAATTAACCCCACCTAACTAGGGTCCCTCTTGGCCCACCAATCAGGACCAAGAGTCTGCCAGAGCCTGGCCCAATGAAAACAACGAATTGAGCTATCCTCGATCACCATTTCGCTCTCTATGCTTCAGGTTTCGACCATGTCTTCGGCCCACGAGTAGCCATCCTTGAGCCCCTCTAATATCGACACTTCCATGGACCTCCCAACGAGTGGTAGCTCCAAAAATAGTGGTAACCCTCATTAGACAGGGAACAAGTCGGCACGCGAAAATAGTTTTCTACAATCGCATTCGAGGCGTTACGGGCTCCTATTCTACCCAATTATTCATGTATTACCAATTTAGGGCCTAGGGTTCATATTACTACATTAGTTAACAGTGAACTAAGGTTCCTATGAGTATATTTTGCACACTAAATTGGTGTGTAAAGTCACTCAAAACAGCGAACTAGATCGGCCATAATGGACAGCCTAAAAACAGCGATTTAATCGGCTTTTTGAACTCAAATGGCGGTTAACTCAACCTAATCGTACACTATCACAACACTATAAGACTATGTATCACTCGATAATTATGCAAAAGAAGTGATTTTAAGTCCTAAAATTGCAATTTAAAGATCCCAAAATAGCAAGCACACAAGGCAAAAATCTGTCGTTTATGGGTTCTTGCCGGACCTATACCCGGAAAAGTCCCAAACATTCACACAAAATTTGCAGCAAACTAAAGTATAGAATGGGAGCCTTTTCATCCCCAAAACATCAATTACATCCACATATACTACTATCTAACACAAAACTAAAATATAACCCAAAATAGGGAGCAAAATTGATTTGTTTTGCACAAATGAGCTAAAATAACTACATGATTCATGTGCAAATTAAAGTCTATTATTGCACAAACTTAACACTACCTCCTAACATGTTTCTAGAGCTTAACAGCATGATTTCTTAAGTTCATTATAACACCCTAAACTAGTGATGAATCAAGTGCGCAAAAACAGAGAACATAAACTACACTTTTGATTCCGTGAAGTGTATACATGCTTAAATCACCTTATATTAATTAAAATTTCTCAAGCACATTCCTAACACACTATAGTATGAGTATATCTCATTAAACTCAGATTAAAGCATCATTTACTATAATTTCAACATGCATGAACATTATGTCCCAAAACAGGAATTTTAGCTTGCAAGATTGCAACATTAAGCTAGCTTTCCTACTATTACACACTTGCAAATCATTCCAAACTTAAATCAAGCAATTATCAACCACATGAAATGCTATTTCTATCTAAAGGAATTTATTTGCATTATATTAATCTTTTAATAAACTATACTTACAAACAACCTCAATACTACACTTTTTCTTAACAACTAGTACACCTAGTTATATTGATAGTTATGAACATATATATGCATTGAGTTTGCTTATCATGCCAACTAAATAGCTTCATCATACAATCAACATGAAACAAGAGAAACACGCTAAAGGTAGAAGGACACCCACCTTAAGTTGTAGACAAATAGTGCAATTCTCTAGACTCCAAGCTTCTCCTCCTTGCTTGTTCCCCTCCTCCTAGCTCCCTTTCTCTTCTCCTCCTTGCTTATTGCTCCAAACCAGCTTTTAAAGGATTGGAAGAGTGTTTTGAGAGTTAGAGATGAGTTTCTGAAGTAAGGAATTGAAACGAAATGAGTCACACTTGGCCCTAGCCCCCCTTATAGCTTGACTAACCAAAATGAGAGAGAGAGAGTGAGTGAGTGAGGTTGAGTGTGTAGGTGTACAAGTGCTTGGGGTTTCACATGAAATAATTTGTTTCATAGGAACTCACAAAACCAAGCCCCCAGTTTTGTTTCCCTCCCTTTGAAAACCGGCCAAATAGGAAACCCCAGCCCATAGTTTTGTGTAGCTTGTTTTGTGTAGTGTAGTGTAGTGTAGTGTACATTGTAGTGTAGCATGCATTATACAAATATATGTGTATTGTACACACAACAGGTTAGGTTATATGGTCAAGTTAGTCATGGTTAGAGCCCAATTGTCTAACCCATGTTCAGTTTGTTTGAACTCAAACATACAATTCAAATTGGTGCTCATTTTATGTCAACATAAATTGTACATACAAATAATTAGACAAAATTTAATAACACGTGCAATCAACTTCATATATAGAATATTATTACAAATAATTATTAACTATTCTAGGGATATTATACATTCTATCTCAGTTATAATTGAGACAAATACACAATTTAATTGAGAAAATACCCCAACCCCGGTTCAACGATTACACCTTTGTTGGGTTCAAAACATATCTAATAATAAGTTCCAATACTTACTCAATTAAAATTGAGAAAAATCTATTAATTCGTGTCTCACAAATGTGCACGGATTAATATACAAAATAGTAATATACTATTTTGCGCGGTATGACAATAAAGTACATGGGCTCGTTCCGACTAGTTGGGGGTTTCCCTATTGTAACATCTAGGGTAATGATACCCTCGATCTGAACAAGGCGCCGAAAAATATGTGAAGTGTGTAGCCTGCGGGCTTTAGTCTTTCTCTGGAGAGCTTCAATCCCTCGAAATGGTGAGGAACAGTATGGTATGGAGCAATCATTGTCTATGAGGATGCATCAGACCTCATGGTTCGCCAGACCGAGGCTGATCACCAAGGTCACAATGAGGGATCCGAATGCCCTCTAGGTCCTCATCCGAGAATGAAACTGTCAGTTCTTGTCCCCGGGAAGGGGGTAGTTATGGACTGAGTTCACTTCCTTGACAAATGTCTTGCGGGAAGAATTGGAGTCGCCCCCCATCGGCCCTCCATGTATGGAATGGAGGATGGCCATTCTCTCAGAGTCTTGGGGTTCGGACTCCATTTTCAAATGCTTATTGGTGCCTCGAGGGGGAGGAGAGGCTCTCGAACCATACCGGGTAAATTTGGACAAGTACCCCCTCTAAATTAGGGCCTCTATTTCATCTTTCAGTGCCCGACAGTTTTCAGTTTTGTGACAGTGATCTCGATAACACCGATAGTAGAACCTCTAGTCTCACTTATTATTCCCATTGTTTGACCGAGGAGGATATCAGATTAGGCCCTCGTCCACCACTTCCATGAGGATGGCAGAAACACTTGCGTTAAGAGGGGTGAATTTATCAAACCAGGGCACTAGGGGTGGGTACCTCTGTCCGGAGGCATCTTTCTGAGCAGTTTTCAGTGCCTCAGAGTTGTCCCTCTTCCTTTTCCCCTTAGAGGGGGTTCTTTACGGCCTCCTAGATGCAAAGACTCCTCGGCTCGGATGTATTTCTTGCCCCTGACAAGGAAGTCAAGGAAAAGGCTTTTTGGCGAGGGAGGTTTTAAGAAGGTCGTGCCAACCATTGTGCCTAAAGGCAGCTGCTGTGAATAGGGCCTCGGCTGTGAATATCTAGATGAAGTCCCAAAGGGACTCCCCATCCTTTTTGTTTCAGGTCAAGCAAGGAGGCACTCGTCTTCTCGCTTTTACGAATGGTCACAAAGTGAGCGAGGATGCTCTCCTCGAGCTGGTCGAAGGAGAAGATCGAGTGTAGGGCCAGTTCAGAGTACCACTCTAGGGTGAAACCATGTAGTATGGTAAGGAATTCACACCAGATGACCCTGAAGCGATGTGAATCATAATAAGGGTTTTGAACCCCTCAATGTGATCAGCTATATCTGACCCCCATTGTAGGTCTCGAATGCGGGAGGCTTGAAGATCCTCGGGACCGGGGCTTCGAGGATGTAGGAGGAGAAGGGAGGTCGAACCATACAGTACCCTCGGCTTGATTGCCTCTCACCTTCCCCTATCCCGAGGAGGTGGTCCTCCATCTCTTGCAGTCGCTTAAGGACGGTATCCTCTCGTCCCTCGGATCGGGTCAACTCGTAGGATTCTTCATGATCAATCACTCTAATAAGAGGATTGTTGGTATGTTGATCATTTCTAGCTCCACCTCAAAGAGCATGGAGGAAGTCGCTTTGAATCTCTTGGAACTCGGTCCTTGTCACGTGCCCTCCTTCCTCGTGGACATTCAGCAGTCGATGGTCCCTCGAGGAGCGACTATGCTATTTCATCTCTCTGTGGGAGGAGTGACTTCATCTTAGAGCTTGATTCGAGGGTCCTTCATTCCTGGATCGGTTGAGGCAATGATGAAGGTCTTCCTCATCCTGTTGATTGTTGATGACATTTTGGCAGTCTGATACGGCAGGCCGGTCGAACCTTCGGGCGACTGATCGGGAGGCACTCGGAGCGAGCCTCTGCTGATGTTCGTCCCGCTACTATTGCGACCATTGGGTGGCCGACGACTGTGAGACGGAAGAGGAGGAGGGGAAGGGGGGTCGATGCCCTACAGTAGTGGTCTTCTTGTCCTTGGAGCTATGGGAGATGTTGGGTATGAAGTAATGTCTAAGTCGGAGGCTTGATGAGTTTGATTCCCATAGACGATGCCAATCTAATGTTGCTGTTTTCTGGTGTGGGAGCCACCGATGATGAGTTCTTTCATTGAAGAGGAAATACATATCTCAATCGTAGATCAGACCCTAATGAGAAGCTATTATACAAGTGAAGTATGTGGATCTGGTGGTGGTTGTTAGCCACCGAACACCTGCAAAAATCTTAACACCGGGAGTATTCCCGGCGACTGGCCCTCCAACGATCAAGTCAGCAACTGACAGACTAAAGGTAGGGATTAGTGAAAAATTATTTATTTCCTTGTAATCGTGGAGGTAAACCTATATTTATAGGCTAGTGGAAATCTGTTAGGGAAAGATTCCCCACCTGTCTAATTAGATCTTTCTTATTAGGGATATGATGGAGCCGTTAATCTCCTAATTATAGGGGATTTGATTACTGGCCATAAATGACTGGTCAACTGTCCCCTGTTGGGTTGAATTGAGATAACGGAAGGCCAATGAAACTATCCATGGGCCCGTTGTCTAGACTTTAGGAACCTCGAGATTCTTGCGGGAATCGTACGGTGTATATCTACCATGATTTTCACCCTCATCATAACATGACAATGCAGCTGAATTCACATATCAAGTTTTTGATAATTATGGTTCATCAACATGGATTGATGTTGAGCATCCTGTTCCACATGTTCATACACACAATGGGTTAGTTGAATCCTTAATTAAACGTCTTCAACTTATTTCCAGACCTTTACTAATACAATCTAGATTATATGTTAGTGCTTGGGGACATGTTGTACTACATGCATCAATGCTTATATGACTCAGACCCACAGCATATCATCATTTCTCTCCACAACAACTTGTGTCAAGTAATCAGCCAAATATATTCCATTTGCATACGTTTGGTTTTGTAGTTCAAGTTCCTATAAATGGGTACTCAACGGAGTTTGGGGATTTATGTAGGTTTTGACTTGTCCTCTATTATTCGGTATTTAGAACGAATGACAAGATGTGTTTACTGCCTATTTTGAGGATTGTCACTTTGATGAGATAGTATTCCTGCTGTTAGGGGGAGATAAGAAAGTTCCTGAAGAACACATTGTTTCTGCAAACAATCTGTTCAAGCATAATGAAGAGAATTAATGTGGAATACGTCCACTTTGTCTATCTAGATCCACGTACTTCACAATGTGAAATGAAGTACAGAAAATATTAAGCCTATAAGACTGGATAATGCGGCTGAATTCACATCTCAAGTTTTCGATAATTATTATTCATCGATAGGAGATGTTGAGAATCACATTCCACATGTTCACACACAGAATGGCTTAGTTGAATCCTTAAATAAGCGTCTTCAACTTATTTCCAGACCTTTACTAATGCAGTCTAGATTACATGTTAGTGCTTGGGGACATGTCATACTGCATGCATCAATGCTTATAAGACTTAGACCCACAACATATCACCATTTCTCATTACAACAACTTGTGTCAGGTAATCAGCCAAATATATCCCATTTGCGTAAGCTTGGCTGTGAAGTTGAAGTTCCTATTCAACCTCTAAATGGTTTGTCAACCGAGATTGGGGATATATGTAGGCTTTGACTCGCCCTCTATTATTCGGTATGTAGAACCAATGAAAGGAGATGTGTTTAATTCCCTTTTTGAGGATTGTCACTTTGATGAGATAGTATTCCAGTCGTTAGGGGGCGATAAGAAAGTTCCTAAGGAACACATTATGTCTGCAAAACAATTCGTTTCCGCAGAACGACGATAATAAATGTGGAATACTTCCACTTTGTCTCATCTAAATCCACGTACTTCACAATGTTAGAATGAAGTACAGAAAATGTTAAGTCTATAAGACTTGTTATCGTGGCTAAATTCATATATCAAGTTTTTAATAACTGTTCATTAATATGGATTGATGTTGAGCATCCCGTTCCATATGTTGACACACAGACTGGCTTAGCTGAATCCTTAATTAAGTGTTTTTAACTTATTGCCAGACCTTTACTAATACAGTCTAGCGTACATGTTAGTGCTTGGGGACATTTTGTTCTGCATGCATCAATGCTTATAAAATTTAGACCCACAACATATCATCATTTCTCACCACAGCAACTTGTGTTAGGTTATCAGCCAAATATATCCCATTTGCATAAGTTTGGCTGTGTAGTTCAATTCCTATTCCACCTCTCAATGGGTCTTCAACGGAGATTGGGGATCTGTGTAGGTTTTGACTTGCCTTATATTTTCATTATTTAGAACCAATGACAAGAGATGTGTTTACTGCTTTTTCTGAGGATTGTCACTTTGATGAGACAGTATTCCTGCCATTAAAGGGAGATAAGAAACTTCCTGAAGAATACATTGTTTCTACAAAATAATCTGCTTCAGCAGAACGACTAACATGGAATACTTCCACCATGTCTCATCTAGATCCCCGTACTTCATAATGTGAGAATGAAGTACAAAAAATATTAAGTCTGTAAGACTTGATAATGTTGCTAAATTCCCATATCAAGTTTTTGATAATTATTTTTCATAGATAGGGATTGATGTTGAGCATCCCGTTCCACATGTTCCCACATAGAATGGCTTAGGTGAATCCTTAGTTAAGCGTCTTCAACTTATTGCCAGACCTTTACTAATGTAGTCTAAATTACATATTAGTGCTTAGGGACATGCTGTACTACATGCATCAATGCTTATATGACTTAGACCCACAACATATCACCATTTCTCTCCACAACAACTTGTATCAGGTAATCATCCAAATATATCTCATTTGCGTAAGTTTGGCTATGCAGTTCATGTTCCTATTCCACCTCTAAATGGGTCGTCAATGGAGATTGGGTATTTATGTAGGTTTTGCTTACCCTCTGCTATTCGGTATTTATAACCAATGACAGGAGATGTGTTTACTGCCCGTTTTGAGGATTTTCACTTTGATGAGACAGTATTCCCGCCGTTAGGGGGAGATAAGAAAATTCCTAAAGAACACATTGTTTTAGCAAAACAATCCATTCTAGCTAAATAACAATAATTAACGTGGAATACTTCCACTCTATCTCTTCTAGATCCATGTACTTCACAATGTGAGAATGAAGTACAAAAAATTTTGCATTTACAAGAAATTGCAAATTGATTATCAGTTGCATTTAATGATGCATTGAAAGTGACCAAGTCACACATGCCAGCTATGAATGCACAAGCCAGAGTTATTGTCCCTGTAGAACAAAACTCAAATATTGCAACAAATGAATCTGTAGCATGCCAGAAGCGTGGTAGACCTATAGGTTCAAAAGACTATGCTCCTCATAAAAGGAGAAATTTGAAAACATGCCCAAATAACACTCCTGAAGAAGTTAGTCATTTCACTCGATAATAGGTTATGCAAAAATCCTCTCTCTAAAACTACAGAAGAAGTTATTGTCTTGGAAAAGACACAAGTCACCAAAGAGACTTTGGAAGTCCCTGAAGAGACAAAGATGCCTAATAACAAAGAGATCTCTATACTTTACACTAATTCAAGAGAGATGTGGGATAGAAAGATACAACCATCGTTGACATATTTACATATGTTGTAACTACACAGGTAATAAAGGGCAACGATCATGATGATACCAAACCACGTATTGGTCAAAATGGAAAGATGCCATTAAGGTAGAATTAGAGTATCTCAATAAATGTGGTGTATTTGGAAAAATAGTAAATCCCATAGGATACTAACTCTGTAGGTTACAAATGGGTGTTTGTAAGAAGAAAAAATGAAAGTAATGAAATTACTAGATATAAAGCATGACTTGTGGTATAAAGTTTCTCTCCGAAACCTAGGATTTATTATGTGGAAACATACTTCTCCATCATGGATGCAATAACTTTCAGATATCTAATTAGTTCAGCAGTTTCTAAAATTTTAGATATGAGACTCATGGATGTTTGAACTGCATATTTATATGGGGACTTAGACACATATATTTATATGAAAATCCCAGAAGGATTTACTTTACCCGAAATAAAGTCAAAGAGTACGTACTCAATTCATTTAAGACGTTTATTGTACGGCCTGAAGCAGTCTGGAAGTATGTGGTAAATCGCCTTAGTGAATACTTGTCCAATGAATGACATGTATACAATCCAATTTGCCCGTGCATTTTTATAAAGAAATTTTAAATAGAAAATTTAAATGGATTTGTAGTAATAACACTTAATGTGGGTGATATAAATTTAATCGGGACTCAAAAAGAGCTCGAGAAACTTGCAAACTACTTGAAGAAAGAATTCGAAATGAAATATCTTGGGAAAATAAAATTTTGTCGCAGACTGTAGATCAAGAGAAATTATAATACCTTAGAAATTAAAATGCTTTATTTTATATTAATTAATAGAATTGAATTGACAAGTTTGACCATTTTGACTGTTTTGTGAAATTATTGTTTTAGCACTTGCAAAACATGTGCAAAAGTTATAAAAATTTAAATTCTCCAAATTTTATAGTCAATGATTATTCTCTACCATTAAGTTGCAATATTATTATTTTTCTGATTTATTTGATTAAAGAAAACTCATTTTTGGACTTTAAATTACTATATTAGATTTTTGGGTAAAATAATTATTTTGGACTATGAAATGAGCCAAAAATTTAGATTTAAAATTTGAAAATCTTGAATCTGGGGCCAGCCTACTGAAGAGTATTTAAGGATAGGTTTAAATCCTTATTTGATTAATTTTTCATATGGAAAGATTTGTATGTATAACTTAATATGCAAATTTGGGATTGTGGTGGACTTTATTGCCAAAATTCCTCATGAAATCCTAATATATCACCTCGGCCATATAAAAGAGAGGGAGAACATTGGGTTTCCGCCCCTACACTTTTTGGTGCTATTTGTGGATTTTTTGAAGGCTTGAGGGAGATCTTTTGCTTAGAGGAGAAGGCTAGTTCTTTGGTGTTGATTTCTTTAATAAGGTGGGCGTCTCTCTACCTATCTAGTTATTTTTTTATATCTCATGAATGTTGTAGTATCATGCTAGGACTTGATTTGTGACTATAGTTATATTTTAGCATGATTGTGGTGTTGTTATGAGATAATCGTAGAGGTGTATATTTGATAAAGAATTGTTGGTTATATGAGATAAAGATTGAATCTTGAATGTATGATGATATTATTTAAATTGTTCTTCAATAACGAATATTATTTTGCATGAAAGATCAAATTTTATCGATGGAAACCGATTTAATTGAACCTATATGTTATTGTGGATGTTTAGATCTTGTTGTATGATTCAAGAACCATGATTTGAGTAATTAAAAGATGAAATCTCTATGAGTTATTTACTGTTTTGATGTGAAATGTTGATGAGTTAAACATTAGAAGTTTTATACATACATTAAGTGCTAAAATCATTGAAAATATCAATGAAATTGTGAACTAGGGTTTCAAGTTAGGGTTGAATAGTATCCAGGGTGGCTCAGTTTTTGGGGGTCAGAACAGTGCCGCCTGTACTGTGCTGACCTCGGGTCTGCACAGTGCAGGGCAGCGGCTGCTCTTGCATGTACGGCTCGGGTTGCTTTGTGTGAGGGATTTCGGCGTGTGCTAGGGTTGTAGAACCCTAGTGCATGTATGGATATGTATGTATATGTATAAATCTATCAATTTTATGAGGTTTTAATTGATCTTTAGAGGATGTTTTGATGGTGCGACTTTCAGATTTTGGGAAAATCTAGTTTTCAGAATTTTCGGTGAAATAGAGTTTCAAAACTTGTATAATTGAATTATAAATTGTGGAGAATGGTCTATGGTTATAGATGGAATATAAAATTAAATTATTGATTTATATGTTTCAATTTTGGGTGAGTAGTTCTTAAGATTGAGAACATATAAATTTCATATTTTGATGAAATAGTTTCATTTTTTTATATGTTTTGAGATGCAATATCGAGGGTTGCAAATCTATATGTAAGATGATTATCATTCTCAGTTTTGAAAGATTAAAGGTTCAGTTTTGAACGATAAAAGTTTCAGATTTTAAAGGGTTATTTTCAGTTTTAAAGAAGTGTGAGTTTCAGATTTTGAAACTAGGAAATTTTAGATTTTGATGGGTAAATCCCAGAGTTTATTGAATCGATTAAATTCCAGAAAATTGATTGTGTTTTCAAATATGGAAAGGAGTATTTTAAATGGGAAATAAAGATGCTTAAAAAAATTGTTTTGTTTCTATAAAAAATCAAGATGTCTTTATGGAAGTGAATTGCTTATTAAATGAGGAATGAGATATGATAGAGTGATTGTGGGTAAATGAATGTTTATATTTATATGATATAATCTTAAATGAGACGTTGAATTATGATGAGAACTTGTAGAAAAGTGGTGTTCCCAGAAATGAATAAAAGAAAGAATATTTTGGTAAATTGAACCAAGTGGTAGTTCATATTGAAACTTAAAGTTATTGTGAGAACCCTAGAAAGAAGTGATTGATGAATTTATGTTGTGTAGTTAAGTTTGGTAGGTTGGAGCTAGCTCTAGGTGGCTCTGGCTACTCCTATTTAAACATAAGGACAGATACTAATTGGAGATATGATGAAACAAGAGCAAACATGAGTTGTGGGCTCCAGGATGATCTACAGAGTGAGATAATCCCCAGTATTCCAGGACGAGGGATGAGTGAGGCCCCAGGATGTTCTGCGGTGCGGGATTGATTTCCAGTATTCCCGGACGAGAGCGATTCTCATGGGATATTTGTGCAATGAGGGTTCCAGGATGACCTGCAGAGTGAGGTAGTCTCTAAACGAGTTCCTAGACGAGAGGAGAGGCCCACCAGGATGTTCCGTGGATAGAGTCTGACCTCTAGTATTCTGGGACGAGAACCAATACATGCAAAATGTCTAAATCTCGTAGTAGTCATTGTTGTAGGCCACATAGCATGGGATTGAACCCTGAAATGTGGTGAACGTTAAGGGGCTTGCCCTCGAACCTCTGTTGTATGGGTGGCATAGAATCCGAACAAGCATGCATTAGTAAACATCGTAGGCACTTGTGTTTTTCTTGGACCTTGTCTTGTGCATTTAGATGTTTTCATGTCGCATATTTTATTCTTGCAATTTCAATATTTATTGTTGATTTGTGATTCTTTTATTGTTGTTTTATCTTGTGCAATACGACTGTGGTTGTGAGATATTAGAGAGTCGCTGCTTTAATTAGTGAAGCGTCAGTTATATGTAACTGACGTGCCCACTGTTTGTTAGATTGTTTTGCAGGATTTGCAAGTAACTGACTTAGCAGGAGTTAAAACGTGGGTTATGAAAAGAATGAGTTTACTTTGTTGATTTAAGTGTAATAAAGTGTTTAAATTTTTGTTGTGCATTGTAATATGGACTGTTGTAAAGAAAGTTTAAATTTCCCTATATTTTATGCTTTGTTAGGTTTACGTTGAAGTAAAGATTCTGTATGTCTCGTATTTCTTATTATGAAATTCGGGGCGCTACAGAAATTATAGTGGGATGTTAGTCCATTTGTCCAATTATACCAAGAAGATTTTTAAAAAGTTTGGTATGGACAAGACACACCCACTAAGTACTCCCATGGTAGTCTGATTTTTGAACAAAAAGAAAGATCCATACCATCCTAAATATTAAAATGAAAAAGTATTAGGACGTGAAGTACTATACTTAAGTGTTATTGGTGCTCTACAGTACTTGGAAGAATGCACTAGACCGGATTTTTTTTTTGGGTGAATTTTCTTGGATATAGCTCTGCACCAACTCAAAGGCATTGGACTGCTATTAATTATATTTAAAGATATCTACATGGAACTACTAACCTAAGTTTATATTATTCATATAATCCTAAAAAGCTTGTAGGTTATACAGATTTGGGATATCTCTCTGATCCTCATAAGGGCCGATCTCAAATAGGTTATGTATTTCTTTGTGGTAATACTGTTATTTCTTGACGTTCTACTAAACAAACATTAGTAGATATTTCATCCAACCACTTTGAAATGATGCTAGCCGTGAATGTGTTTGGTTGAGATCTTTATTTCACAATATTCGTAGTTCCTGTTAGTTACTTTCTATTACAGATGTTCTGAGCAGTATCTTCCAAGACAATGTCGCATGTATAACACATATTCAAGAATGTTTCATCAAAGGAGACTGGATCAGGCACATTTCATCAAAATTCTTCTTTGCTCACGAACTTCAGAAGAACAATGAGATTGAAGTAAAACAAGTTCGTTCCAGGGACAACCTAACTGACATTTTCACAAAGGCTCTGCCAAAGGCAATCTTCTACAAACTTGTATTTGGGACTGTGATGAGTAGAATCTATCATTAAACTATGTAAGGGGTTATCGTTATCAGAAGGAGTAATCAATTGAAGAAAGCATCATGAAGAATGCTACCCAGTATATAAAAGTAAAAAAGATATTAACGTACTCTTTTTTACTTCTATACGTTTTTAACCCATTGGGTTTTCCCTTGTAAAGATTTTAACGAGGCAACATTGTGTGCATAAAATGTTGATTCAATGATCCGGAGGAATGTTATACTTTTTCTCCATCGCTTTGATTTTTTTCCCATTGGGTTTTCCTCAGTAGGAATTTAATGAGGCGACAATCATTGAATGTTAAACATTGTGAGAAAGCATTAAAACTTGTGGACATCCAAGGGGGAGTGTTGTAAATGTTATTAGTGGTTAACCACCATGATGAGGACATCGGTTCGAGACGATCCGACCGCTTCTATCAGTGCAGACATCGTCTAGGATGGCTGTTCTATTAGCCTAATATTTTTATTTCAGCATTCACATTTTTTTGGCAATTTTAGTCGTATGTAGTAGTTTTACAATTTGCACACTTTATTTTCTGCATTAGAGTATTTTGAAGATTTGTATTGTGATTTGTTGTGAGCCTATATATAGGCCTCTAGATTAATAAAAAAAGAATGCTTTGGATTGACTAAAATTATTGTGATTGAGTTTTTTCTCTACATCCATCTTTTTGTGTAAGACAATTGAGAGAAGATTAGGGTATGTGAGAAGCCCTAAACTACACCAAAACTCCCACATCCTTTACCCAAAATCCAAGCCCTAACTCCCCTTTCCCCACAGCCGCCAACACACCACTCTCCCTCTCTCTTCTTCTTCTTCTTCTCCTTCTTGGTTGAGTCCCGAAACCCACACCCCAAACCCCATCGGTCCCCAGTCCCCAGTCGCCACCTCTCCCCCTCCAATCGACCACCCTGAGCCCCCTTCTCCTTGCCATCATCGACCCCTCGCTGTCGTCGTTTCCCTTGCCGCCCTTCGCTCCCCTTTCTCCATGCCTCCACACCCGACCACTGACTGCACCCTACCTCCAAACCACCATCAGGCTCCTCCATTAACCGCACCACCTTCAGCCACCCCGATGCCAGCATCACTGACCGCCATCTCCCGACCATCCTGCCTCCTCCCTTCCCAAGTCAGCAATGCCAAACACTCGATGCTCCACCTCGACCCTGACTTCGATCTCCTATTTCTTCCTCCCAAGCGCACAACGGTAACAAATCAGAAATGATTTCATTTTTTTTGGGCCTTTTAGTCACTGTTTGGTGTTTGGAGTAAAGGATGGATCTTTGTGTGAGAGACAGAACATGTGGCAACACGTTCATCAAACCTTGTAACTTCTTTTCATTCTCCTTTATTTATGATACTGCTTATCATCTCTAGAGTATTATCTAAATTTACCATGATCCAAAAATATTGAGTGTGTGTGCTTCTACTTGCCAATTAGTGTACGCATCATTATTGAATATTTTACTTGTTAATCACACCTAGGTATATTTGTTGATTGTTAGGCCTAAACTTTAATTGGTTTTGTTAAACTTATTTCATCTCTTGAAATCCATCAACTAATTAATAGTTTTGATTTCTAACTAATCGGCCTTACTTGTTGGTAAACTTAATTTTTTAACATTCTTGAAAAATTCTCTACCTAGGGTTAAGTTTACATCATTTTTGTATCAGAGAGAAGGTTTTTAAAATCCTAGTTCTTGCATCATTTAGTCATAAATTTTACATTCATTTAGGTTCATTTTAGGATTATTTTTAGTTCATTTTAGATTATTTAAAACAAAAAAAAAATTTAAGTGCATTTACGCCACGTTTCCCCAAATTTCAGCAAACACACATCCCCACGACTCCTAATTTTCCACCGTTGGTGTATGCATCTTCGCAGCACCATCACGAATCCCGAATAACCTTTCTTGTCCCTCCCAAACCACCTAATCAATAATCCTAGAATTCACCGAGCCCCTTCTCAAACTGAAATGGAAAACTCTGATATTTCCACTACTATCGCTGTCATTCAAGCAATATCAATCAGAGGCATGAGCAAATGGATTTGAATCAAAATTTTGCCCCTTAGCTTCATCGTCATATCTCTCAAAAGAATGATCGTGACGGCCAACATCAAGATCGTAACCCTGACGAACAATACAATAAGAACGTTAAGGCAGACGTTCCCTACTTTGAAGGCCGTATGGACCCACAAGCTTATCTCAATTGGATTTGTGTCATGGACCACTACTTTGTGTGGTTTGACATGAGCGAAGCCCTAAAGGTCAAATTTATTACGATGAAATTGACTGAGAAAGCTCAACAACACTGGACCAATCTTGAACACGCCCACAGAGGCCAAGGCCTGGCACCCATAGCCACTTGGGAGTCCGTAAAAGAGAAGCTCACTAATAGATATGTGCCCCTATCATTCCACACACGAATACTTGATTCGTGGAATCAACTCTATCAGAGAGGCAAATCCACCTAAGAGTATGTGGATAAGTTCGATGACATCCTCATTCGATGCAATGCTTTAGGAAAAGAGAGCGAAGAACGAAACCTATCTAGATTCCGAACAGGACTACGAGTCGATCTTAGGATTGAGCTAATTCATAGAAATGTGGACTCCTTGGCAGTGGCTTATGCCCTTGCCCTCGATATGGATTCCTTTAAGTCAAGTTCCCACTACAAGTCCAGCTATTCGAGAGATCATTCCTCTAGAATGAACTCCACTTATCCCTCTAGGCCTAAGCCCCCATCTTCTCAGTACTCCAACAAATCTTACCCCAGCAAGCCTAATTCAAATTCCTATCCACCTAAGAATGACAACTAGGGTAAGAACACTGAAAGTGACTACCCTAAGATTGATCCTCTCACTAAGTGCTATAAATGCTAGGAATATGCCTATGTTGCTGGCAACTCTCCCAGTCCCAGTAGGATCAATATAGTAGAGGGTATCATTGTTACTGCTGATGATTCCGACAATGAGTTTTCCTATGAACCTAATGAAAGCGATGACTTTGGAGAAGAAAAGGATGACCAGTATATCTGATGTATCCGATCGATCCAATCACCTCCTTTAAATGTAGTCAGATGTTCTTTGTTTCAACCAAACGAAGAAGATGATTGGAAGCGCACTGCTATATTCACACCTTCACGACAATAGGTGGCAAAACTGTAAGGTGCTTGTTGATAGTGGGAGCTACACCGATGTTGTTGCTTTAGTGGTCCTAGCCAAGGCTGGACTTAAAGCTGAACCCCATCCACACCCATACAAAGTATCTTGGATTGATTCCACAGCTCTCCAAGTAACACAGTGATGTTTGGTCCCTATAGACTTCAGAGCCTACAATGAGCAAATTTGGTGTGATGTGCTCAAAATGGACGTGGGTCAAGTAATTTTAGGGAGACCTTGCTTATACGACCACGATGTGACAATATATGGTTGATCCAACCAGTGTGTGTTTCAACATGACTGATTAAAGATAATGCTCATACATGTGAAACCACAAACTAATTCATCTGTGAAAACTCCAACTCCCTCAAGAAAAGGCAAAGAAGTAGCGTATATGGGTGAAACGGAACTCACAGAAGAGATTGACAAAGGGACAATAATTCTTCTACTCACAGCAAGAGAAGTCCCTAACGAGCCTAAGTCACCTATTCCAGGAATTTGCAAATGTGTTTCATGTTGCCCTCCCCGACCAGTTGCCCCCACGGCGTAACTTCCAACATGCTATTGATCAGGTTTCGGAAGCGAGTTTTCCTAACTTGCCACATTATCGGATGAATCTGACAGAACATGCTGAGTTAAAAAGGCAAGTTGATGCGTTATTGGCAAAGGGCTTCATCAGAGAAAGCTTAAGTCCTTGCACAGTTCCTACTCTGCAGATGCCAAATAAATATGGAATCTGGCATATATATATGGACAACCGTACCATAAACAAAATCATAGTGAAATACCATTTTCTCAATCCCCGTTTTGTTGACATGTTGGATATGATGTCTGGTGTCACAATGTTTTCCAAAATTGACCTTAAAATTGGTTACACCAAATACATGATCGTCCTGGTAATGAATGGAAGACCGCCTTCAAGAAGAAGGATGGCCTGTATGAATGGAATGATGAATGGCCTGTATGAGAATCATGACGCAAGTACTCTGTCCCTTTATGGGCAAGTTCCTTGTAGTATACTTTGATGATATTCTCATTTACAGTTGACCCGTTGGGCAACATTTTGACCATTTAAGACAGGTTTGTGGTGTTTTGAGGAATGAACAGTATTATGCTCATCCAACCAAATGTACCTTCCTCTCTAATCAGACTATCTTTCTGGGATTTATCGTGTCTGCCAGAGGAGTATCCAGTGACCCAGAAATGATACGAGCTATTACTAAGTGGTCTGAGCCCCGCAACATTCGTGGTGTGCAGAGTTTTCATGGTCTTGCCACCTTATATCGTCGGTATGTGTAAGGATTTAGCACAATTAGAGCTCTGATAACCGACTGTCTGAAGAAAGTTGTAACGCCCCAAATTTCCAACACATGTAATTCGTAGCACAAACACGATCTTTGACTTCAAATTCGTACAAATTTACAAGGAATTTAAAACTTTTATTTACAGTATGTTCTTTACAACAGCGCAGTAGAATTAAATGAATACCATATAATGTACAATAATGAAAGTCATTAAATCTTGTGATCAACTCATCATAGTGACTTCAAGTCCATGCCAAGTCTAATTCTGCATCTGGAAAATTGTGGGCATGTCAGTTGCATACAACGGACGCAATGCTATAATACAGCGTTTCTTCTACTTTAGCAAACACAAACTTGAATGCACAACAAAGTGTGAAAAGTAACTATCCTAAATATGTCAGTGTATAATATGACCTAATGCCTAATGCGGACATTACATGTAACACCCTGCAAAATTGGAAATGACAATTTTGCCCCTTACGTGTTACACATGTGTATTTTGTACCGTTACTGGTGATATCCGTAACGTATTTCACTATGTATTTTTGGATTCCAAATATTTATGCATTTTCCGTCTTCCCCAAATTTTTTTTCTCTTATTTGAGTCAACTCAAATATAAAATTCCAATCTTTGTGATTTTTACGTGTTTTATACGTGTTAACGATGCACGTATCGATTACGTATTTTCCACCGCAATGTGTAATATTTTCTATGTGTTACAATTATTTATTTTATGACGTATTCGAGTTCATTTTATAAGCGAAAATTTATTTTTCTCCTATTTTGATTAAAATATTCTTTATACGAGCGGTGTACGTGTTTTCTATGTACGTAGTGATTACGTTGTGGAATATATAAAAATTAATGAAATATATTTTTCGTATGTTGTATTTCAATTATTTATGAACGTTTCACCATCGATAAAATCTATTTTTGTATTTAATATTTTTATGTGCATTGCATGTGTTTGCGGTGCACGTGTTTAGGCGTATTCTTTTTCAAAATAAAATTTCGGAAGTGTGTGTGTGTTTATTTTATTTGTGCATGATAAATCTAATTTATAATTAATATAAACTAATTTTATTTAAACATTTACTATATATTATAACCTATATTTTAAATTAAATATAAATATATATATATGTACATGAATGAAGTGTGTGCACGTGCGGTGCACGTGCACGTGTTTTTACAAGAGGAGTGGCCGGATGCCATTTGTAGTGAGTGGGGAGAGAAGGTGTATTAGTGGGTGATGAAGTGGTCGATTAGTTATAATAACTACTCATAATTACTTATATAGACACCCCCTAACCATTCACTCTCTTCTCCTCTCTCTTCTTTCTTTCTCTGCCCAATCCGAAACCCCAGCATTCACCTTTCTTCCTCCACTCACTCACATGTATATGTACAAATATAACTTATAATATATTCTATTATATATATATGTGTATATATATATATATATATATATATATATGAAATGAGGGTGCTGTGCTTTCGGGAGTGCCTTGTTGTTGGGAATTTTTTAGGTGGGAATGTACAATGGTGAATTTACTCTCATTGATTGTGCTGTGTGTGATAGAAGAAACTCTAAATTCTTGAGTGAAATGCATGTTAATTAAAGTAGACTTGAGAAATTGAAGTTTAGAAATTGTGTAAATTAGTATGTGAAATGTTAAGATTGCTAAGAGTCTATTGTATGCGAGAGAGATTAGTGACGAAGAGTAATATTTGAATACCAAGAATGAGTATGGGAAATAAACTAGTATAGAGAGCTTGTGAAGCAGCATTCAACGCTACAAAATAGCATTTTAAATGCATAAAGTAATGTATTAACTGCAGACTAACGTGTTTAAGATTAGATAGAAAAAAAACAGAGTAGTAGAATGAAGTGTGTGCATTTTAAATGCATAAAGTAAAGTATTAATGCATAAAGTAATGTATATGAATAAAGTGTGTGCACGTGCACGTGTTTTTACAAGAGGAGTGGCCGGCTGCCATTTGTAGTGAGTGGGGAGAGAAGGTGGATTAGTGGGTGATGATGTGGTGCATTAGTTACAATAACAACTCCTAATTACTTATATAAACACCCCTAACCATTCACTCTCTTCTCCTCTCCCTTCTTTCTTTCTCTGCCCAATCTGAAACCCCAGCATTCACCTTTATTCCTCCACTCACTTACATGTATATGTACATATATAACTTATAATATATTCTATTATATATATATATATATATGAAATGTGGGTGCTGTGCTTTCGGGAGTGCCTTGTTGTATATATATATATAAGAGTGTTGTGCTTTTGGGAGTGCCTTGTTGTTTCGATTTTTTTCGGTGGGTTGGTGCTTGATTTTGTGGATTTTTGGAGTTTTGTGTGAAGGACTTGCTTCTACTACTTTTCATTTAGGTGGGTGTTCCTTTATACTTTCTAATTTATTGAGTAATTGAATGTGTAGATACTCTAAAATTTAAATTTTTAATGTAGAATGGTAAATTTACTCTCATTGTTTGTGATGTGTGTGATAGAAGAACTCTAAAATCATGAGTGAAATGCATGTTAATTAAAGTAGACTTAAGAAATTGAAGTTTAGAAATTGCGTAAATTAGTATGTGAAATGTTAGATTTCTAAGAGTCTATTGTATGCGAGAGTGATTAGTGACGAAGAGTAATATTTGAATACCAAGAATGAGTAAGGGAAATAAACTAGTATAGAGAGCTTGTGAAGCAGCATTCAACGCTACAAAATAGCACTTTAAATTTATAAAGTAAAGTATTAACTGCAGACTACCGTGTTTAAGATTAGATAGAAAAAACAAAGCAGTAGAGCGAGACTTATTTATAATTATTCTGAAGAAGTGACCGGAAGAGTATAATTAGTACAGTGTGTAAATAGATAAATAAATAAATAAAAGTACTTATGTAAAGAGAAAGAAGTAAGCAGCGCTTATAACAGAGAAAAAAATTATTAAGAAAAAGTAAGTAGTTGTGACGCGAGTGTTGAAAGAGCATAGAAAAAAATGTGATTATAGTATCGGCTAAGAGTAAAAGATATTATTGACTCAAATTGTATCAACAGAGTCAGGAAGACAAGAAGTAATGCATATTATACTAAAGCTTACTATTTGCTGCTATACTGCATTTTTAAAGAAAATATTCTAGAAGAAGTTTTGATTTGAAAGATACAAACTGATTGAGAGATCGAAATTTTGTAAAGTAAATTTACAAACAGACATAAAATATAAAGTTATTTCAATTCCTCTTCGTATCAAAGCATAGGTTTGGGAGTACTGGCTTTCGGTGTGGGTTTTAGAGCGTTGTGAACAGTGCTGTTAGTCTGGGGTTCGAGTCTTGAAGAGGCTCTGTTTTTATTAAATTTTGATTTTGTCTAAAAATACCGAAGCCTGTACAAAAGGCTTTCGGGTTTCTCACCTATCGCTAGTCACCTTTGGACTTTCAGGTCTTCGGGTGCGCTCTTAGTTGGTCACTGTAGCATGGGCGGGGTCATGGGTTCGAACCTGGTGCCTGGCTTTTTAATATATTTCGATTTTTGGGCGTATTCTTGAGTTTTAAAAAGAAATAAAAATTAGGAAATTTTTTTATTATTCCTCTAAAATTATTTAGACTTTATAAATAATATTTCCACAATATTTTGATATATTTAGTGAGAATTGGAAGTGGATTTCATAATAAAACTATGGGATGAAGAACTTGATAATTCTCCTTAAAACGTGACTCTTGTTTATTTGAAATGCAATTAAAATCCTCTTGACGAGATGTTATAGTAATTGATTGAGAATATTTGAATTTGCACACAATGCAATAAGTGATTAAATTGATAATAAAAGTGAAGGGAGTTACTTCTTGGTGTAAGAATATAAAGAAATATTTTTCTTTGAGAAAGTGATTGTGAATAAAGAAATTGAAGTATTTTTTTTTAGATTGAATATAACATATTGTTGATCTCTAGAACGAGATAGTTGTTGGAATCTAGAGGCTAGGTGAGACCCTAGTGACCGGCAGTATTTATTAATGAGATTTGAGGAGTAACCAGTTGGGTTGACCCTCTTTGAGAAGTAACTAGTATGGGCTGACTTGCTCTTGTGTTGGTTTAAGTTCGGTAGGGTGAGCTAGCTCTAGGTTGTGATGATTTCTTCTAAAAACAAACTAAAACTTAAGGACAGTAACTAAGGGAAGATGTGATGAAAGTAAGAGAAAAACACAAGTATGAGGGCCTCGGATTCACGGTGTGAGAGTTTTCACAGACTGTCTACATGATGTGTCATGTTATGACATGAATCCATCTTCGGAATTATCGGGATCGTGGCGATGCTTGTGGGGTGCTTGGTGACTACGTAGTGCCATCATTCTATGATGGAGGCGAATTGTCCATAGGCTGTCTACATGATACGTCATGTCATGATGTGGAATTTTCCTCCAGGCTGTCTGGACCTGGGCTCGTAACTCATAAAATATCTAAGAATTTACCTTAAGTACCGTAGTAGTTAAACTCATAGCGAGGGATCCAACCCTACAAGATGAAGCACGGTTAAGGGCTTGCCCTCGGATCTATGTAGAATGGGATGCATAGGTTCGAACAAGTGTGCATTAGTGTCATTAAATATAAATAACTGCATTAAGGTTAAGTTCACAAGCACACACGACATCAATAGGATAGTCCCTCTTTAGCTTTGTTTGTGATGCATTCAAGTTTGTGTTTGTTAAAGTATTAAAGAATCGTTATATTTTCGGCATAACGAGGACGACCATGTATAATATTGCGTCGGTTGTAAGCAATTGACGTGCCCACAGTTTCATATGCAGGACTTGGAATTTATAAGCAGATATAAAAATGAATTTGATGCTGATGATTACTTAAATGCTAAAATTGTTATAATTGTACATTTATCATTATTGTATTTCATTTACTTTCTGCTGCGTTGATGTTGATGTAATAAAAGTTTCAAATTCCTTTTAAAATTGTACGAAGTGAAGTGTAAAGATCCTGTGGAACTTCGAATTCAGACTTATTTGGAATTCGGGGTGTTACAGAGTGGTATCAGAGCCACGCTTCAATGAGTAGTATAAATTTACAAGGACGACACATTAGGGTGGACATTAAAAGTGTGAGTTCAGTTTATAGAGATTTAAATGTAAGGGATTTATATTTGTGTTGCTCTATACATTGATGTTTCTCCTCCCTTTTTCCTATTGGATGACTGGAGTCATGAATGCAAGATTCAATAAGTACTTTCATTCATGATACTCCCCTCGTATATATTGATGTGAGATCATATGCGAGTATATTTTTCCTTGGTATCAGAGTGGCCTAGCGGAAGCATGGTGGGTTTGAACATATATTCATGATACCTTACACGTAAACACACTTCCCTCTCAAATTTTCTTCGTGGATTTTTCATCGTAGTACATTTTCAATATTTAATATTTCCAAATAAATATTTTCTTATACTAATAAATCACTAGAATATCTATTATTTTGTCTATCTTCCTTAGTCTTGATCTTTTAAATTTGTTTTATCTGCCTTTCAGTCTTAATTTGTCTTTCATGTTTTCATGTCACTTTATGTTTATCCGTTTAGATTGCTATTACTTTACCTGTTTTATTAAGTTTTAGACTACCGCTTATTAAATTTATATTGCAACTATTATTTTCATCATTTATTATTTCTATTATATTTTGAATTTTGCTTATGAATTTTTTGCTTATGTACATTCATTTTATATGATTTGATTTTGTGATACTATATTTTTCCATTATCTTATATTGTTTTATATATTTCAGTATATTTTAGCATGATAGTAACATTTTTGCAATGTACCCCTACCCAATGAGATTCCTTTTATTACTATTTTGTTATCCTTATTTTCTAGCTCTTTATATTTACTTTTCATTATTAATAGCTACTTACTAATTTTTGTAGTTTTACGCATCTTTAATATAATACAAACACTCACTATTTATACTTTATCTTCTCAAATTTTAAATTGTCTTTACATTCTTAGTTACTACCTATATTTTCCATTGATTTCTATATGTGTCATATATTTCAATAATTACTATATATATCATTTCACCCTCATCCAATTACTACATTACTATTTTTATATATAATTGTTTATGTCTATTGTCCTAATTTGCTACACTACATAATTATTTTCTTTTTGTATTTCAGCTCGTGCATATACTTTACACTGTTTTCGTCCTAATGTTATAAACCATTTTTTATTGCTACTAATTAGTATCATTTATGTTTGATGTATCCTATACATCTATTTTTATATTTCAACGTGTAACTTTCTTTTACTCCTATTTTTATATCACGAATTTCAAACATTACACCATACTTTTTTAAACACCCAATATCCAAGTACAAATGGAAGATTACATCTTTCCATCTCCCGTTTTGGTACAATCTAATGTCGAGGGGGCAATTATGCAACTTGACGTCAATGGAGGCAAACTGCAACATCGGGGAGGCAAAGTCTGCAACCGAAAGTCCAGAAGGCAAACTGCAATCGGATGTCGTAGAGGCAATTCTGCAACTTGAGGTCGAGGAGGCAAGACTGCAGTTGGACACCAACGAGGTGAACCTGCACTAGAAGGAAATTTTTTACATTGATAACCCCTACTTTGTTTTCTATAATATTTACTTACCACTATCCCATTTCTGTACTAGCTCATACTATTTTATAATATTTTACAACCTAGCATTATATTATTTATACTGATTTCTACATTTATCCTGTGTGCCCACTACTTAATATTAACTAGCTTGTCATCTCCTTCTATTTTGAATCTTTGCATGGGTTGGCATTTCATACCACTTCATTGTATTTTATTTTGCTATTTTAGATTTGGTTGCTACTCACCTAACAAAAAAAAATTATTATTTATACTTTTTCTTCGATTCGTAAGTTATTTCTATATGATTAGTTTTTAGTATTGTTTCAATAATATGTTATTACTTTTCTACTATGATGTCCTGTTTTACTCTTACAAACCATTTAAAATTTTCATATAAAAATATTGTTTGTTTCACCCTATAATTTTTACGCCTTTATATGTATATAAATTGTGTATGTTGGTTTTCCTGCTCTACTTGACAAATTGAAAGTACTTTGACATATGTCAACCAGTATTCTACATCTTTAACTTTTTTAAAATCGTATATATAATAATTGTATTTACTTTTCAAATTATTTTATGATATTAATTGGTATACAGAATAATTTTATGTTGTCTATACTTTTAATTAAATTTCATTCTCGTTTGTTTTTTAAACTTTTATCCAATAGTCTTCTTTTAAATTGATAATTCAGTTTTCGTCATACAGTACCAATTCAGTTTGCGATTTTCTACCGCTTATTACTTTGATAAATTTTGACCACTAAAGCTATTTATAAATTATCCATTGACTATATTTCTCTTTATTAAATTGTTTTCCGAACTATTCCACAATTAATGACTTAATTAATTTTTCCTTTCCATCTAATACTTTGCCTAACATTATTTTTGTATGAAACTTCTTTCAATCTATACTATCTTTTATGGTCACATTTCTTTTCTTATGCTATCTTCCTAGATTTCTTGTTCCGTTCTTACAAATTTTGATACTCACAGTTTTCTTATATAAGTTTGCCTTATTTTTCCACATTGCGCATTTATATGCTACACTTATTTTCTTGGTATTGACAGCTTCCTATATACAATAGTAATATTTTTCTTTGGTGTGTACAAAATATAACTTTTATCCTAACGACTTCTGAGGACAGAACTGTTCTAAGCGGGGGAGAGTGTAACACCCCGCAAAATTGGAAATGACAATTTTGCCCCTCGCGTGTTATGCACGTGTATTTTGTACCATTACTGGTGATATCCGTAAAGTATTTTACTATGTATTTTCCGATTCTGAATATTTATGCATTTCCCTTCATCCCAAAATTCTTTTTATCCTATTTGAGTCAACTCAAATTTAAAATTCCAATCTCTGTGATTTTTACGTGTTTTGTACGTGTTATCGATGCACATATCGATTATGTATTTTCCACCGCTACGTGTAATATTTTCTATGTGTTACAATTATTTATTCTATGATGTATTCGAATTCGTTTTGTAAGCGGAAATCCATTTTTCTCCTAATTTTGATTAAAATGTTCTTTATACGTGCAGTGCATATGTTTTCTATTTATATAGTGATTACGTTGTGGAATATATAAACATTAATGAAATATATTTTTCGTATGTTGTATTTCAATTATTTATGAACGTTTCACCGTCGATAAAATCTATTTTCGTATTTAATATTTTTACGTGTAATGCACGTGTTTGCGGTGAACATGTTTAGGCGTATTCTTTTTCAAAATGAAATTTTGGAAGTGTGTGTATGTCTATTTTATTTGTGCATGGTAAATCTAATTTATAATTAAACTAAACTAATTTTATTTAAACATTTACTATATATTATAACTTATATTTTAAATTAAATATAAATATATATGTGTATATGAATGAGTGTGCACGTGTGGTGAACGTGCACGTGTTTTTACAAGAGGAGTGGTTGGCTGCCATTTGTAGTGAGTGGGGAGAGAAGGTGAATTAGTGGATGATGATGTGGTGGATTAGTTATAATAACTACTCCTAATTACTTACATCTCATGCGTCGGATAATTCTTCTCATGCGGATGCAACTGCCTCGAACCATAGGCAATAATGTTGTAAGTCTCAGCTATCTAAATAAACAGTTAAACTAGACACAAATTAAAACCTCGCAAGTGTACGAATCGTTTATAGAAGCGTAGTGAAAAGTAAGGGTCGATCCCACAGAAATTGTAGAAATTAACTCACTAATCAATAATCAAAAAGAAAATGCAAATCATAAAGTTTTGTCCTAAAATATATTTTGAAAGGAAAAAGAAAAGATTTAAAACTAGATCAAGTAGTTCTCAATTTGAATCACAAATATCTATTAAAGTAGTTGGTCTTTGATTTCCACCTATAGTCAAGAATGTTGTTTCACCTTCTACACTACTCCAATCACTCATGTTTGTTCCTTTAAGGGCATGGTATCTACTCCTTAAAGTTAAGATTTCCCTAAGCCAAGAATTAGGCATAGTATCTACTCTAATTCGTTTCTCTCCTCAAGTATTTAGCATGGTATCTACTAAGTTGCACTTGAGGAAAGCATAGGAACGATAGAAATGAACAAACACTCAAAGTTCTAGAAATTGGTATCAGATCTAGATCCTCTAAGTTGATTAAACCAAGAACCTAAATGATTCCTATGTTACAAGTTATGAGCATAAGATATGGGTCATCTCTATACTCATATAACAGAGTCAGTTTTATAATCCGCAAACTTGATAATATCAGGTTCTTCAGATCAGTCGACTTGCTGTCACTCTCAGTCGACTGCTCCTAAGAACTTTCTATCAATTGTTGCTTCATATTATAAATTTTTATCAATACAACCAGGCTTAATCAATAAGTGATGAAAGTAGTGTTATTAGAAGATTATAAACCTTACATGACTACGGTTTCAATCAGCCCAACAATGAAATTAGTTGCACATAATACAACTTTTATTGATTAAAAATATAGAATTCATGACTCTAACAATTAAAACAAAAACTAGAGAGAAGAAGAAGTAACACTGATTATTATGATATTCAGTCTTGAAGTCGACTTGAACTGCTTCTAAGTCGACTTGTTCTCCCTTTCAGTGCACTCGATCTCCTCCTTTGTTTGATTGTGCTTGATCTTCCTTCGTTGATTCCTTCTCTTCTTTATCTCTTGATCTGATTGTCACTATCAGATTGGTTGATGTCCCGTGATTTAGAGATATATTTCCAGAGATCATGTCTTCTGTGTATTCCAGCCTTTTTATAGTCTCTTTTGCCCACATCTGCAGATCTCAAGTTCCTGATTCTTATCTCTTCACGCATAGGACTGAGTTGATCTTCTTACTTGCCAATCCCCGGTTCTTTAACATTGATTGTTGGACAGTTGTTATTTGCAGTTATCCCATATTTGTTCCCTGGATTTGGCAGCTCACTTTGATTCAGATTTGGATGAGGATGAATCTTCAACTGTTCTTATCTTTTAACTCCCACTGAATGACAGTCGACTGGTTTTGGAATCAGTCGACTGTGTCATGAATTCTGTAGATTCATAATTAGTCAGTCAAGTCGACTGTCTTTGGAGTAAGTCGACTGTACTACGCAGCTTCGGAATCTCAACCTCCTCTGTTCAGTCGACTGTCATTGAAGGACCAGTCGACTTGTGTTCTGCAGCTTCCTGTGTATCATCCTCACAGTCTGGAGTAAATCTTGAATCTGCTTCGTTTAGCTGCTTTTAGGATGTTTCCTATAGAAAAAGAGAAAAGAAGATTAAATTACCACATATTGAGGATTTAAATGTCTAATGGCCTTCAGATTATTTCTCCTAATTGTGGATATTATTTGAATTCATCAAATACCCCAAACTTAGCTTTTGCTTGTCCTCAAGCAAAATAAAACTACAAGCATCGCTTGACAACTTGACTCTTCCAACATTTACCTCAGAGAACTTGCTACTGTTAGTGTCAAGGTTAGAACAAGCATTAAGATAGGTCTAAACAAGTTTTAATTCAAATGTTAATCACTTATTCACAAGAATACTCAACTTGAATATCAATAATTAGGGTGGCCAATGCCTCTGTAACATAATCATGATTAACGTTAGCAAGCTCAACTATATTTCAATTCCAAAATCTCACCATGGCATACACTCCCAAAAAATATAGCTTTCATCAATATGGGAATTTCAAATTAGATCTCGTGACAAATTTCATTACTTGGATGAAACCATATGCTTGATCTTGCTACTACATCTTCACACCATTGATTTGCACACTACTTGGATCAAAAGGTCTTATATAGGTTGTAATGGGGCCATGGGTGAGGGTTTAAACAATGAAGGAAAAAAGGAATACAAAATTTCTAAAGAATTAGTAGAGCAACTTGCATTGTTCCAAGAGATATGTGTATATAAATATATATTACACTACTACTTTTTTTTTTTTTTTTTACACATATATGAGGCCATACTTTCTTTCTACCAACACCCTTCAACCACCCATGACTCATAGCAATTTTTATTTGATGAGCACTTTCTTCTTTTTTTTTCTTATAACAAATCCTCCAACTTTTCTTTATATTTGACATACCACATCTCTTTTACAATTCTTGCTCTACTAACTCAATAGATATAGGTAAGGTAACCTATTCATCTAGGCATGGTTAAGGATGATGTGTCTTACAAAAAAAAGGCTTTTATAGGCTTCAAGGGGGCAACTAGTGAATAATTGATGTTGGGTAGGCTATTTGTCTTTGGTGATAGAATCTTAGGCGCCTTAATCATTTCCAAGTTTTTATGCAAAAACCAAAATAAGTTTCGAAAGTAGCAAGAACAAGTTCTAGTTCACCTCAAGAATGCAGTCAACTGAGATCTTCAAGTGTATGACTCTCTCAAAAAAAATAAATAAGGCTCAAAACTCACAATTTGTGTATTTAAGTTTACTCACAGTTGAACTCGCTATTCTCTTTCAAAATTCGTTGAATTGACATGACCTTATGAATAAAAGTTTCAAGTATGATTCATATGATAAGTTACTAACATTTCTAAAGATAAAGACCACAATTAATACATGTTCTCCACTTTCTACCTACAGTAACTGAGCTCAAATCATTAAATGTTTGGAATGGTCAAAATCAAAAGACTCCAAATGTGAATAAATACCCCCAAACATAGATGGAACATTGTCCTCAATGTTTGCACAAAAACTTAAAATAGGCATGTGTCCATCCATTTTGAAGGAAAGAAAATGGAATAAAGAAATGAATAAAGAAAAATAAAGAGAAATAAAGAGAGAGTGTAAGTACTCCCCTGAAAATTGGGTTGCCTCCCAATAAGCGCTGCGTTTCTTGTCTTTAGCTAGACTTGATGAGTTTATGTAATGTATTGAATGGCTCACGACTCAAAACTCATCTTATTATAAGGTTTCCCACTATGCCCATTTACCTTGAATGTTTGATTTTTCTCTTTGCTATAAGCCTCCAATGCTCCATGTGGGAAAACCTTTGTAACAACGTACGGACCGTACCATCTTGACATAAGCCTATCTGCAATGGTCTACTTTAATGCACCCTTGTGTTCTCGCCATATTCTCAACTGCATCTCTTCTTCCTGCATCCTCAAATTTGCAGCAACTATCACAGGTAACGTCTGGTTTTCACCCACATATGCATACTTCAAGTGTTCAGGTAGCGGCTTTAGTTCCACGTCTGGTGCCCTGGTAACAGAAGAAACAAAAGTATTATTAGACACCAGATTTTCAAATACAAGTGCAAACTTACCTGAATTTTATTTTGGATTTCCAAGGGTATGTACTATCTCTGCAATCCTCCAATCATCATATTCCTGTTCAACTTGAGATAGTGTTAGAGAGTGTGTAATTGTGGCTTGTAATGGATCGACACTATGTTCCTGAAATGTTTGGTCACAAATTTCCTGAACCATATTAACATTATAACATTCATGATCATCGTGTGGTTATTTTGGTGCATCAAACATTTCAAACTCAATCTAGTCCTCTAGGGTTGTCACCGATTGGAGCTGTTCTTGTCCTCTAGGGTGTGGTATGGTTTGTGATGGGAGTTCTCTTGCCTTTCTTTCACTTAACTCCTTAGCAATTTGACCAATTTGTGTCTCCAATTTTTGAATGGCCTGCCCTTGTTGGTTGCTTGTTTGCTATTGCTGTTGGAGTAATTGAAGAACGGTGGATTCGAAATCCAACTTCTTCTGTTCTTGTACTGGCCGATCAAACTCATTCCCAATCTGGAATTGCTGCGCATGCCCTTGTGCGAATTGAGTGCCTTGATAGTTTTGATTATTGCTCCGTGAGAAATTTGGATGGTTTCGCCACCCTGGGTTGTACGTGTTTGAAAAAGGGTTGTTCTTGGGAGGGTACATTCCCTGTCCTACGTAGTTTGCGTGCTCCTGATCTGGGAAAGAAGACATGGGACATGTATTAGTTGTATGATCAGAATGAGAACAAATTGCACAAATTTTTTTTGTTTGGTTTTTTACGCCACCCAACGTTGCAATTGCATTAACAAGCATATCAATTTTTTTGTTCATGTTTACCATTTCTAATTGCATGTTATTATTACTAGAAATTTCGTAAACTCCCTGTTTTTTCGAAAGGCCCCTTCCCCTTGTTGAGAATTGTTGTGAGTTCTCGCTGAGTTCTTCAAATAGCTCGATGGCCTCCTCACCACTCTTCCTCATCAAGATTCCATTGCAAGCTGAATCTACAATCGCCTTGTTAGTGTCATTTAAACCCTCATAAAATGCTTGTACCTGATCATCCTTAGGCATGTTGTGCGTAGGACACTTGAGAAGCTTGTTCTTAAAGTCCTTCCATGCCTTGAAGAATAAATCGCCATCTTTTTGTTGGAAGAGTTGAATTTCTCTTTTTAGTTGTTTGGTCTTCTGAGCTGGAAAAAATTCCTTCAAGAACTTTGTTGCCAATTACTCCCATGATTGAATTGATCCTGGTTCCAAAGAATTATACCACATTTTAGCATTAAGTTTTAATGAGAATGGAAACAAAATTAACCTGATTTGTTCAGGGGTGAGCCCTTGGACGCTTTGTGTTCTGCAAAGATCAAAGAAATCTTGCAAATGGAGGTGAGGATCCTCGTCTAGTTTGCCACTGAAGTGGGGAACCATGCTGAGTAATTGAGGTGATAGGTGCATATTCCCTGTGACATTAGGTTGATAAGCTATGCAAGAAGGTTGCTCAATATTCTTCGGAATGAATTTGTCTTGCATTGGTACTCGATTTGGTACTTTCTCACCCATTGTTGCTTTTGGAATAATTCGCTGTACAGTCGACTAATCCTTGGAGACAGTCGACTGATCTAAATCTGTCTGTGCAGAGTTTAACCTAAAAGAAAATATAATAAAAGAAAAGAAAAAAAGAAAATGATTTTTATTGATTTGTAAGTTAAAATACTAAACAATCCCCGACAGCGGCGCCAAAAACTTGTTGTAAGTCTTAGCTATCTAAATAAACAGATAAACTAGACACAAATTAAAACCTCGCAAGTGTACGAATCGTTTATAGAAGCGTAGTGAAAAGCAAGGATCGATCCCACAGAGATTGTAGAAATTAACTCACTAATCAATAATCAAAAAGAAAATGCAAATCATAAAGTTTTGCTCTAAAGTATATTTTGAAAGGAAAAAGAAACGATTTAAAACTAGATCAAGTAGTTCTCAATTTGAATCACAAATATCTATTAAAGTAGTTGGGCTTTAATTTCCACCTATAGCCAAGAATGTTGTTTCACCTTCTACACTACTCCAATCACTCATGTTTGTTCCTTTAAGGGCATGGTATCTACTCCTTAAAGTTAAGATTTCCCTAAGCCAAGAATTAGGCATGGTATCTACTCTAATTCGTTTCTCTCCTTAAGTATTTATCATGGTATCTACTAAGTTGCACTTGAGGAAAGCATAGGAACGATGGAAATGAACAAACACTCAAAGTTCTAGAAATTGGTATCAAATGATTCCTGTGTTACAAGTTATGAGCATAAGATATGGGTCATCTCTATACTCATATAACAGAGTCAGTTTTATAATCCGCAAACTTAATAATATCAGGTTCTTCAGATCAGTCGACTTGCTGTCACTCTCAGTCGACTGCTCCTAAGAACTTTCTATCAATTGTTGCTTCATATTATAAATTTTTATCAATACAACCAGGCTTAATCAATAAGTGATGAAAGTAGTGTTATTAGAAGATTTTAAACATTACATGACTACGGTTTCAATCAGCCCAACAATGAAATTAGTTGCACATAATACAACTTTTATTGATTAAAAATATAGAATTCATGACTCTAACAATTAAAACAAAAACTAGAGAGAAGAAGAAGTAACACTGATTATTATGATATTCAGCCTTGAAGTCGACTTGAACTGCTTCTAAGTCGACTTGTTCTCCCTTTCAGTGCACTCGATCTCCTCCTTTGTTTGATTGTACTTGATCTTCCTTCGTTGATTCCTTCTCTTCTTTATCTCTTGATCTGATTGTCACTATCAGATTGGTTGAAGTCCCGTGATTTAGAGATATATTTCCAGAGATCATGTCTTCTGTGTATTCCAGCCTTTTTATAGTCTCTTTTGCCCACATCTGCAGATCTCAAGTTCCTGATTCTTATCTCTTCACGCATAGGACTGAGTCGATCTTCTTACTTGCCAATCCCCGGTTCTTTAACTTTGATTGTTGGACAGTTGTTATTTGCAGTTATCCCATATCTGTTCCCTGGATTTGGCAGCTCACTTTGATTCAGATTTGGATGAGGATGAATCTTCAACTGTTCTTATCTTTTAACTCCCGGTGAATGACAGTCGACTAGTTTTGGAATCAATCGACTGTGTCGTGAATTCTGTAGATTCATAATTAGTCAGTCAAGTCGACTGTCTTTGGAGTAAGTCGACTGTACTGCACAGCTTCGGAATCTTAACCTCCTCTGTTCAGTCGACTGTCGTTGAAGGACCAGTCGACTTGTGTTCTGCAGCTTCCTGTGTATCATCCTCACAGTCTGGAGTAAATCTTGAATCTGCTTCGTTTAGCTGCTTTTAGGCTGTTTCCTATAGAAAAAGAGGAAAGAAGAGTAAATTACCACATATTGAGGATTTAAATGTCTAATTGCCTTCAGATTATTGCTCCTAATTGTGGATATTATTTGAATTCATCAAATAACCTTGTCTTCCTGCATCAAGACACAACCCAAAACTCTGAGAGATGCATCGCTGAAGATGTCATAATCCTTCCCAGCTTTTGGCAAAGCTAAGATAGGCGCAGTCGTCAGCCTCTCCTTCAGCTCAAGGAAACTCGCCTCACACTTATTAGTCCAAGTGAATGCCACATTCTTCCAAGTCAACCCTGTCAAAGGAATTACAATCTGTGCATAGCCTGAATGAATCTCCTGTAATACCCATACAAATCCATGAAACTCCTGACTTCCTTCACTGTCGTTGGCCTGGGCCAATCCCTCACGGCTTCAACCTTCTGGGGATCAGTGGCCACCCCTCCTTAGAAAGGATATGACTAAGGAAAGCCGCCTCAAACTTCCAAAACTCACACTTCGACAGCTTGACATACAAGTTATTCTCCTGTAACTTCTTCAATACCTCTGCCAAGTGCAATGAATAATCATCCTCCGACTTCGAATACACCAAAATATCATAAATAAAAACCACCACAAAGGAATCAATAAACGACCACAAGATCTGATTCATCATATCCATGAATACTGCCGGCGCATTCGTCACTCCGAATGGCATTACCAAAAACTCATAAAGTCTATGACGAGTCCAGAAAGATGTTTTACTCACATCTTCCTCCTTGACTCGAACCAGATGATACCCTGATCTCATATCAATCTTTGAAAACACAGCTGCTTCCCAAAGCCTATCAAACAGATCATCAATCCGTGGAAGCGGATACTTGTTCGGAATAGTCACCTTATTCAACTCTCGATAGTCAATGCACATCCTCTTGACCCATCCTTCTTCTTCACCAACAATACTGGCACACCATACGGTGAAGAACTCGGCCTGATGAAACCCTTACTCAGCAATTCCTCAATCTGCTTCTTAACTTCATCTTGGTCTACAAGTGCCATCATGTACTGAGCCTTAGATATCAGAGCACTCCCCGACTGAACATTAATACAGAACTTCACATCTCGTTGCGGCGGCAATCCAGGTAAATCTTCCAAGAACATTGTAGGAAAATCCTTGACAACTGGGATGCCTCTGACTTCATCTGGAATCATCAACTTAGATACCAATGCAGTCGCTTTCGGGTCCTTCCTCTTCCCTTGAAAAGTCACTATGGGACCACCTGGTGCTTTCACTAACACCTCTTTCTTCTTGCACTTAATTGTGGCATTATATATTGCCATCCAATCAGTGTCCACAATCACATCCACACCCATAACTTGCAGCTCAATGAGATCAATGCCAAACAATCTCCCACCAATCTCGATATCACAGCCCTTGTAATATCGATCAACAATCAATTCCTCCCCTGATGGCGTTGACACCGACAAGACTCTGCCTGGAAACAACTTAAGTTCCACACCTAAGGCTTTTGCAAAATTGGGCGACACAAATGTATGTGAAGAACCAGTATCAAATAAAACTTTTTCTTTTATTCCATTAACCAAAACAATTCCTGTTACATGAAGAATGATACTCAAATCTCTAATTTATTCTCAAATAAAGTTTTACTTAATACATTGAATAAATAAAAATTTAAAATTCTTGCATACCTTGGATCACATCCTCTGAGTTACCCGCATCCTCCTCAGTTATTGCGAACACTCGTCCCTGCCTCTGAAATTTGACCCTGCCTGTACCTTCCTTCTTCAACTGTGGACTGAAAAGCTTAGTATGCCCCTTTCGTCCACATTGGAAACAAGTCTGCTTCGACAGTTTAGGGCACGCTGACCTGAAGTGACCTGACTCCTTACAATAGTAACAAGCCACCTCTTGAGTTGCAGGTGCCTTCTGCTCTGGCCTACTGAACTTGCCCTACTTTACTGGGAACTTCCTCCCACTCTGACTAGCTGCTGTCCTCTTATTCCTGTTCCAGGTCTCCTGCTTCTTCTGGAACTAGTCCATATCTTCTTCTGTCATTGCTGCTCTCCTGACCAGCTTGTCAAACCTCCTTATGCCCAACGGAATCATCCTTGACCTCATATTCGGCCGCAAGCCCTGCTCAAATTTTTTGGCCTTCTTCACTTCATCCACAATCAGCTCCGGTGCATACCTTGACAGCTGAGCGAACTTAGTCTCATATTCGCACACCCTCATGATGCCTTGCTGCAGATTCAAGAACTCCGTTGCCTTCCTTTCCTGAATATCCAAAGGAAAGAAACGATCCCTGAATTCATCTAAACAAACCTCCCAGGTCACTTGCTGATCCCCAAAAGTCCTTTTCACTGACTGCCACCAGACTCCAACATCCTTCCCTAACTGCATTGTAGACAATTTCACCTTATTGACTGCTGGGGTTTCCAAGACTTCAAAGACCATCTCCATCTGTCTAATCCAATCATCAACCTCATTTGGATCAGATTGCCCCTCAAAAATAGGCAGCTTCATCCGCTTGAAGGACTCAACCTGCTTGATCAGATCAGCATTAACAAACACTGGTCCAGCCCCTTGATTCTGATTCTGATTCTGTGCCATGTTAGCTGCCATGAATGCATTCAAGGTCTGATATACCCTGGCAATCTCATTCTCAAGATTAAGTCCAGCCCCATGGGAACTCTCAACCCCATCACCATTACCATCATTCCTGGTCCTGGGTCCTGCCATTATACTGAATACTGCAAAATGAGGAAAAAAGTTAGAGCATCACATCACAATTCATATTCACATCAATACCTCATGGAAAAATCCCAACCATACCCCAAATAAATACATCTTGTTTTAATTCTATGTGATACTCACACTCTAATGTCCACACCTAGGTACTCACGCTCTAATGTGCACACCTAGGTTTATTTTTATACCATGTTTATTATCACTATTGAAGCATGCTCAGATACCAATCTCTGTAACACCTTGAATTTCTAATATAATATCTCAGAAATACGCAGCACAATTCCGAGCATCAACCTCAATTGCAACAGTAAACATAGCCAAAACACAAGTAAATTTTTTTTTCAACTTTTATTACATCAATTCTTTACAATGCACAGCGGAAAAACAAACACCCTGAATTATAAATTCTTTCTTTTACAATACATTCTTTTACAATTTACATAAGCCACATAATCAATTTATCTCATGCATCCAAATTCCAATGCTATAGGTACATACCTATAAAAAAATATGAGGCTAGAGGTAACCCTAATCCCCAAAATTACAAGGGTCAGCCATAACGGTGTGAGTGACATAAAAAAGAAATGCAACATGATGCAACATAAGGGATAAAGTCATTAACAACATGTGTCAACAGTAGTAACGAATGGAATAAGAAATAACAATAAATAAAATATGAAAACATCAAGTGAAACTAGACTAAGTGTCAAGTGTAGGAAATCAGAAAACAACATGCATAAAACCAAGTCAAGAAAACATCAATGCTATACACTGACTCTCTAATGCACACTTGTCGAATCTATACTCCCCACTCTATATAGATCTGGTGTAAGCCCTTAACGTTCTCCACTTTATAGGGTTTAATCCCTCGTTATGCAACTAATCCTACTACGATGACTACTATGAGATCTTGATAAGTTGTGAGTATTATCCCATGCCTCGATAATTCCGGAGGTCAATCTCTATCCACAGATAATTCCCGAGACTATTTCACTCACACCTGGAAATCTTTGAGAATATCCCACACCGCAAGATATGGCACCTCATCACACGAATACTCCAGGAGTGTCGCCTCGACCCTGATAATTCTGGAGATCAATCCCACACTGCAGGTAATTCCGGAGACTATTTCACTCACACCTCGATAATTTTGGGGATTATCTCACACATAAGCCATACTGAGGTCCATAACGCATGTTCTCATTTCATCATATCACCATCTAGTGCATGTCCTTATCTTTTTAAGTTAATTAGTTGTTTACGAATCTCCTAGAGTTGGTGTACCCTATCGGACTTAACTCAACTGATCAACAACAAAGCCTCAACTAACCAAATCACAAAATCTCAACCGCCGGTAATTTGGGTCTTGCTCACTCTTTAGAGACCCATAACTCAACCATCAATACCAAATCTTTCAATAAAACTCATAATTCCATTATCAAAATGTTTATATAAAGAAAACTTCTTAAATCAACAAAATCCAAATTCATTTAATGTGCTCATAAAATTCCAGAATTCAAATAAAATATCAAATCCATTAAATAGCAGAAAATCATATTTTGAAGTCGTAGAATATCACAAAACATCAATTCCTTCGAAAACCACATATATATCTCTTTATAAGGTCATAGGAAAGTAATTTAATTTTTATTATAAACAAAATAATATGCTCTGTAAAATACTGTAATTTATAGCAAAATATCATCTAAAACAGTATATCAATAATCCATACTCGAAGAAATAATCGTTCAAAAGAAACGAAGAAAACTCAACAAAACAATCCAAAACAGCAGGTGCGGTCGACTTTCAAAACAGTGCAAAATAACGGGAGTCGACTGTCCTATTGAAATTCCCAAAAATAAAGAATGTCGGTTGACCGTAGGCTGCTATACAACCATTTCAAAGCTTTGTGCACATTTTGACTGATACTTGATTAAACATTGTGAAATCAAAAATAAATTTCCTGAGAAGCTAAAATATGACCTGTATAACATATATGAGTTTATAAAATAAATCAAAATCATCTCGAATCCATAAAAGAGTTAAGTTTTCACAAAATTCCTTCAAATTGTAATACCCTGATTTTTCAAATATATGAAAGATTATTTATTTTTACATATGGTATGCATGTGTAGTATGTTGACTATTATTTCTCAACATGATGAATAAAGAGTATTGTTTTCTATAAAGCATTTTCCTAAAGCCCAATGTTAGTTTGCTTATTTTTCTTTTAAAATATTTATTTTGGCCCAAATTAATTTAAGCCCATGGTTTAATTCTTTTATTTTTGCAACTTGTTTTGTGTAACACCCTCTTTTTTTATAAGACTTGTTATGAGTGTACAAGTTTCATTAGTGTGGCTTGTGCTTACACGTGCACTCTATGTACACGTGCATAAGCACACACTTCTTGGCCGGATTGTGGGGAAGTGGGATCAAGTCATGGGTAGTTTTGTAGAGTGTGGGTAGTTATTTCAACCCCCTAGTCCATTCTAGCCCTTGATCCTACAACTCCCTAGTGCATCCTAGCCCTCCATCTCACTCAAATTTGTGTATAAATATCCCCTCTCATTCACTATCTCTTTTACACTAAAATCCTATTGCAAGAGAGTATATTGTGAGAGAGTTGTGTGTGCTTTTTCTGTGGAGGCCGAGTAGCACTTCTGGAGTTTCGGTGTGAAGCAAGGAGCAAGAAGGCGTCCATTGCATTAAGGAGTTTCCTGGATTTCGATTACTTTCGTCAACAAGGTGGGTTCAATTTTCTTTATTTCTAACTAGGAAATGTATGGAATTGAATAATGATGCATGAAAAATGATTAATAAGAGTACACATTTAATTGGAAAATGAACTATTGATTGATTCATGTATGGATGAGAATTTCATGTGACTCTATTGGTAAATGACATTGTAGAAAGAATTGAAAATGGTCTGTGCAGTCGACTGTCCAAGGTGCGAGGCGAATGTTTTTCATGATTCTAAGTTAGAATCCTTATTAAGACTAAAGGTTTATTGTGTATATGTATGCAACTAAAGTGATAGATCGATTGCAAGATCAATGTCCTCCAGAGTGCCTAGGCATAAGTTCGTAGGTCAGAAGACATCTAGGATACTTACTGTAGTTACAGTAGTAGAGTAAATCATAACGAGGGATTGAACCCTATAAAGTTGAAGGACGATTAAGGGCTTGCCCTCGGACCTATGTAGTATAGGATGCATAGAATCCGAACAAGTGCGCATTAGTGTCATGTAATATAAATAATGCATTAAGGACTAAGTGCACAAATCACAACACGACATCAATAGGGTAGCCCCTGTATTTGAAATGTGACAAGTTTGTGTTTGTTAAATATGGAAAATTGAGTTATACTATTTCCGGCATAGAGAGGATGGCCGTGTATAATGTTCGTCGGTTGAATAAACTGACGTACCCACAGTCTTATATGCAGGTATGTTAAAGATCAAAGAGGAACAAATGCTTAAGAATTTATTCAATGTTGATGTATAATTGTTTCATTGTTCTAAATTCTACTTCCGCTGTGCAATGTAAATGTAATATTGATGTAAACTCTGATGTAAAAAGAAAAGTTTAAATTCCTTGTAAAGTTGTACTAAAGAAAGTGAAAAGATCCTGTAGAACTTCTCGAATTCAGTGTATTTGGGATTCGGGGCGTTACACAAATGGCAATACACATACATGAATGTTCATATAAGGGGTTTTAGCTTCAGTTTTAGCATCAAAACTCTTCGAATAGAAGTAGCAAATTATATAATTCAATCTCAGTATGAAAATAATCAAGATTTAATTTAAAACTTCACAAAACACACAAAAACTCAATTTCTTCAAAACAGTGAAATACAATAAATATAAGTGTATGTGTGCATGTTTAAGCATCAAGAATCCATTTTAAATATGCAATATATTATTCTAATCAATCTCAGTATTGAAAAAAACTCAAATTCAACTCGAAAACTTCCCAAAATCTCAAAATGCAATTTCGGCTGAACACACACAGATCCGAAATTTCCATTACTCAAATTCACTTCAAAGCTTGATCTTTTTAATTGAGTAACCCTCTTTGTAATTCATTAAACTCATGCACAATCACTCACAATAGTTTACCTATGAATGTATGCAATTATAATAACCATTCAACAAGTTTCATTCATCAAGAATTCATCAACAGTGTACATATATATATATATCAATCACAAAAGATCCCAACTTTGTTTAGATTGTACGTTATGCAACATACCACTCATTATATCCAACCAAAACAATGAGCATATGATGGAAAACGACCTATTCATGATTTCTAATAAGTTCTTTAACAATCTCAATTCATCAATTAGGGTTTTAATTCATCAATGGCATAGTTTTCATGAAAATAGTCAATCTTTTAGTTCATCTACTGATCAAAATTCATATTATCATCATACAATTCCTAATCATGCTTTCTAATACAAAAACCATCACATACAACATGTTTAGAACAATAAGAAAATAAACATATGTCACTCACCTTATTGAAGAATCAACCGAAGATAATAAAGAAAATAAGAAAATCCCTCCTTTCGCAAGAAAATCAAGATCATCGCTTCGAAACTCCAAGAAAAAAATAATAAAGAAATCCTTTTGTGTGGTGCAGTAAAGAGACGGCTGCACTCTCTTTTAAATAGGCCGGAAATAGGGTTTTAGGGTTTTTGAATAGATTTGTAAAATATCCCTTTTGAATATATCTTTATATATATAAATCCTTATACTTGGAAATTAGATCAAACCAATTAAATTTAAAGTTTAAAAAAAAACCAACACTCCAGATCTTGCCGACACTGTTGTAAAACACAAAAAAACGAAATTTGTAATTTTTGCCTCTAAGTGGCAATTTTGTACAAAGACCATTTTTTATCAAAACTTGAAAAATATAAATTTATTAAAACGAAAGGTAAACTCTTCAGCTTTGAGTTGACTAGTCATCATGCTTAGCCCAAAAATTTGGAGTTTTTACTCCAAGTAGTAATTTTGCACAAACGCCCCTCTTTTTTAATATTTGCAAATCGATCAAATAATTATCAGAAAAATATAGAAAATTCAAAAATAATATCTAATAATAAATAATGGGTTTCCCAAAATAATTTTTGACTTTGAACTTTCCAAGAAAATATTTGCACGTGCTTTACACGTGTAAAAAGATGAATTTCAGAAAAATATTTATTAAATCACCAAAAATCATATTAATTCATTTATTAAACTCAAAATCATTATTTAAAAAACTGGGGTATTATAATGTATATGAATGAAGTGTGTGCACGTTCAGTGCACATGCACGTGTTTTTACAAGAGGAGTGGTCGGCTGCCATTTGTAGTGAGTGGGGAGAGAAGGTGGATTAGTGGGTGATGATGTGGTGGATTACAGCATTCACCTTTATTCATCCACTCACTTACATGTATATGTACATATATAACTTATAATATATTCTATCATATATATATATATATATATATATATATATGAAATGAGGGTGCTGTGCTTTCGAGAGTGCCTTGTTGTATATACATATATGAGGGTGTTGTGCTTTCGGGAGTGCCTTGTTGTTTGGATTTTTTTCGGTGGGTTGGTGCTTGATTTTGTGGATTTTTGGAGTTTTGTGTGAAGGACTTGCTTCTACTACTTTTCATTTAGGTGGGTGTTCCTTTATACTTTCTAATTTATTGAGTAGTTGAATGTGTAGATACTCTAAAATTTAAATTGTTAATGTAGAATGGTGAATTTACTCTCATTGATTGTGATGTGTGTGATAGAAGAACTCTAAAATCATGAGTGAAATGCATGTTAATTAAAGTAGACTTAAGAAATTGAAGTTTAGAAATTGTGTAAATTAGTATGTGAAATGTTAGATTTCTAAGAGTCTATTGTATGCGAGAGTGATTAGTGACGAAGAGTAATATTTGAATACCCAGAATATGGGAAATAAACTAGTATAGAGAGCTTGTGAAGCAGCATTCAACGCTACAAAATAGCATTTTAAATTTATAAAGTAAAGTATTAACTGCAGACTAACGTGTTTAAGATTAGATAGAAAAAAAATAGAGTAGTAGAGCGAGACTTATTTATAATTATTTTGAAGAAGTGACCGGAAGAGTATAATTAGTACAGTGTATGTATAAAAAAAAGGTACTTTTGTAAAGACAAAGAAGTAAGCAGCGCTTATAACACAGAAAAAAATTATTAAGAAAAAGTAAGTAGTTGTGATGCGAGTGTTGAAAGAGCATAGTAAAAAATTGTGATTATAGTAACGGCTAAGAGTAAAAGCTATTATTGTCTCAAAGTGTATGAAGAGGGTCAGGAAGACAAGAAGTAATGCTTATTATACTAAAGTTTACTATGTGGTGCTATACTGTATTTTTAAAGAAAATATTCTGGAACAAGTTTTGATTTGAAAGATACAAACTGATTGAGAAATCAAAATTTTGTAAAGAAAATTTACAAACAGACAGAAAGTATAAATTTATTTCAATTTCCTCTTCGTAATAAAGCATGGGATTGGGACTACTAGCTTTCGGTGGGGGTTTTAGAGCGCTGTGAACAGAGCTGTAAGTCTGGGGTTCGAGTCTTGAAGGGGCTCTATTTTTATTAAATTTTGATTTCATCCCAAAGTACCGAAGCCTGTACAAAAGGCTTTCGGGCTTCCCTCCTATCGCTAGTCGCCTTTGGACTTCTGGTCTTTAGGTGCGCTTTGAGTTGGTCACTGTAGCATGGGCGGGGGTCGTGGGTTTGAACCAGGCGCTTGGCCTTGTAATTTATTTCGATTATTGGGCATATTCTTGAGTTTTAAAGAGCAATAAAAATTGGAAAAAAATTCTATTATTCCTCTAAAATTATTTAGACTTTATAAAAAATATTTCCACAATATTTTGATAAATTTTGTAAGAATTGGAAGTGGATTTCATAATAAAACTTTGGGATGAAGAATTTGATAATTCTCCTTAAAATGTGACTCTTGTTTGATTAAAGAAAAAGATGAAAATTTTGAAATTCAATTAAAATCCTCTTGACGAGATGTTATAGTAATTGGTTGAGAATATTTGAATTTGCACACAATGCTATAAGTGATTAAATTGATAATGAAAGTGAAGGGAGTTACTTCTTGTTGTAAGAATATAAAGAAATGTTTTTCTTCGAGAAAGAGATTGTGAATAAAGAAATTGAAGTATTATTTTGAGATTGAATATAACATATTGATGATCTCTAGAATGAGATAGTTGTTGGAATCTAGAGGCTAGGCGAGACCCTAGTGACCGGCAGAATTTATTAATGAGATTTGAGGAGTAACCAGTTGGGTTGACCCTCTTTGAGAAGTAGCCAGTATGGGCTGACTTGCTCTTATGTTGGTTTAAGTCCGATAGGGCGAGCTAGCTCTAGGTTGTGATGATTGTTTCTAAAAACAAACTAAAACTTAAGGACAGTCACTAAGGGGAGATGTCATGAAAGTAAGAGAAAAACACAAGTATGAGGGCCTCGAATTCACGGTGTGAGAGTTTTCACAGGCTTTCTACATGATGCGTCATGTCACGACGTGAATCCATCTACGGAATTATCTGGATCGTGGCGACGCTTGTGGGGTGCTTGGTGACTACGTAGTGCCATCGTCCCATGACGGAGACGAATTCTCCATAGGCTGTCTACATGATGTGTCATGTCATTACATGGGATTCCCCTCCAGGCTGTCTAAACATAGGCTCGTAACTCATAAAATATCTAAGAACTTACCGTAATTACTGTAGTAGTTAAACTCATAGTAAAGGATCCAACCCTAAAAGATGAAGCACGGTTAAGGGCTTGCCCTCGGAACTATGTGGAATGGGATGCATAGGTTCGAACAACTGTGCATTAGTGTCATTAAATATAAATAACTGCATTAAGGTTAAGTGCACAAGCACAGACGACATCAATAGGATAGTCCCTCATTAGCTTTGTTTGTGAATCATTCAAGTTTGTATTTGTTAAAGTATTAAAGAATCGTTATATTTTCGGCATAGCGAGGATGGCCGTGTATAATATTACGTCGGTTGTAAGCAACTGACGTGCCCACATTTTCATATGCAGGACTTGGAATTTACAAGAAGATATAAAAATGAATTTGATGCTGTTGATTACTTAAATGCTAAAGGTGTTACAATTATACATTTATCATTGTTGTATTTATTTTACTTTTTGCTGCGTTGATGTAAACATTGATGTAATAAAAGTTTCAAATTCCTTGTAAAATTGTACGAAGTGAAGTGTAAAGATCCTATGGAACTTCGAATGCAGGCTTATTTGGAATTCGGGGTGTTACATTACACTACGATGACACTAATGCATACTTGTTCGGATTCTATGCATCACATATTACATAGATCCGAGGGCAAGCCCTTATCGTACTCCTCATTATAGGGTTCAGTTCCTTGCCATGCAACCTATTACTATGGCTACTACAAGATTTAGATACTTTGCAAGTATTGGCTCTCGCCCCCGAATACTGGAGTTCATTCCCACTCTACGGATCATTCTGTGGCCTATTTCATCCATTGTCCCAGAATACTGAGGATTGTCGCACTTCGCGAGTCATCCTGGAACTCTCATTGCATAAATATCCCGTTAGCGTCACTCTCGCCCTAGAATATTGGAGATCAATCCCACTCCGCGGATCATTCTGGGGCATATTTCATCCTTCGTCCTGAAATACTGGGATTGTCTCACTCCGCGAGTCTTCCTGGAGTCCATAACTCACGTTTGCTCTTATTTCATCATATCTCCAACTAGTGTCCGATCTTAAGTTTAAGTTACAGATATTAAGACCTAGAGTTTAGTTTTGCCCACAGGACATAAACAAAAACACTGAGAATACTAGCCTACACTAGCTACTTCTTAAAGAGAAAGTTAACACACACTGGTTACTTCCCAAATTTCATTTATCACAACTATCGATATTCTGGGTCCCCTTCCCTCTAGAACAAACAACAATCTCAAAAAGAGATCACATAGGTTACATCTAACCTCATCATAAACATTTACATTTATTAAAAATCTTTTAACTTCTTTTATCCATTCTCTCTATGTTTATTATCAATTATGAAGTAACCAACTTCTTATAGCAACATTGAATAACACTTGATGAGTAAAAACCCTTATAAACATCACATGTTTAACATTCCAACTTCATCATTTAATTACCTCTTAATTCCTCATAAGGTACATCTTACTGACATTCCAATTTTAAATAGAATTTTATATGTTGTTAAAATTTGAGGACAACTGGATAAAAGACATCAACCCAAATGGTATTGTAAAAGTCATATAAATTCTAATACTACTCCAAAAATAGATTTATTAGTTTCATAGGAATCATAAATGAGTCTACTACAACTTTGTAGTTAAGATCATCTATAATCATCCTCAATTACTTTGTCTAAATTCATTTGCAAAATAGTAGGTTCACAATCTGAAAACGGCAGCTCATGCTACTTGTAAAAATCGTAGAAAATTCTATACTTCATGAAAATTTGTGTTCTTTAGATCAAATTAAAGTTACAAAAAGTATACTATAACTTTGTATTTATAAGTTTTCCCAAAATATTGTTTCTATAACCCTAAATTCTTCGAAATCTATAGTAGGGTCGAAATGTTAAAGAATTGCCACTGTTCAAACTTGTAAAATTCATTATAAATTCAATTATTTATGAAAAAATTATTTCTTAGACTCTAAAGAAATGTTAACTAGTCTAATTCAAGTTCTTAGTTTTGACTTTTCTCAAAATATTTCATCTAAAATGTCGAAATGATCAAAATCCGAAATCTATACAAATTTCCAGCAACTAGCCAACTGCAAACCAGTCCTTAGTTGGGATTTTATTAAAGTAGTAAAAGACATCCAAATAATATGAAATTTTAAGGAGATGTTCTTGACATATACAAGATACTCCTATAAAAATTTTAGATCTATATTTCATCTGGTTTAATAGTTATGATTTTTTAAGTGCAACTAGAACTCAAAATAGAACCTTCTGAAAATGCCCCCCAAATCAACCATATCATAATTTCACACATTCAATCAGCAACAAATAATCTAAATATGAATGTCCAATCTATATAAGTTATCATGCATCTAACAATTCACACATGTCAAGCATTCCACTAATAAAACTATATTAGAAAGTTGAAGAAACACCCACCTTAATTGTAGAATTCCTAGTAGTAGAACTCCTAGAAAATAATGCTATAAAGCTCCAAACTCCCTCAAAAATGGCCGGCCTCTTCCTAACACAACCCGCAAGCTCTCCTCCCGCTTTCTCTCTTTTATTTTTGTTTTGAGTTGTGTTGTTCATGATAAAAGTAGGGACTATTTATAGGAAAATTGTGTGGTCAAAATAGCTCTCCACTTTCCAAAATTAACTCCCCACTTCCCACTAACTCACACTACTCTCCCTCATTCTCAACCATGGAAAGAAACACGTGCACATGTAGTCAATGTGTGTGCACACTCTTCATACAAATTAGTTTTTATTAAGTTAGATGTATGTGTGTGTTACATATAGCATGTCTACTAGATTTTCAAATGTTCATTTAAGTGCAAAAATAATCATGGGCTTTAAATTTGTAATTAATTTTTAGTGAGCTAAAAAATGGATTTAGGCCTAATGGATTTTAATTAAAAATAAATCACACAATTGTGCCTAGAAAAATGAGAAGAAAAATATTCATGACTCAAGAAAATTTTAGAAACCAACACATGCACTGCAAATGCGTGTGTTACACGTATCAATATAAAATAAATTTGAGAGAACGAAAAATAGTCAAAATATACGTAGAACATGTATATTAATAATTTTACGTATATTTCACATAACGGTAAAATATACGTAATCGATGAGTATACTGAAAGCACGTGCAATGCACGTAAAATCGCAAAGATTAAAATAAATGTTGGAGTTGTCTCAAAATAGAATAAAAATGAATTTTGAGATGACGGAAAACATATAATTAATCGAAATATAAAAATACGTTGGGTATTGTATAATTAAATACGCTACGGATATTACTCGTAACGGTACAAAATACACGTGTATAACACACGAGGGGCAAAATTGTCATCACTCAATTTTGCGGCGTGTTACAAAAGGTGAGTGTTTTTGTCGAAAACAACCATGAATGACTTCAAAGAGATCAAGAAAAGAATGACTCAGACACATGTGATAAGGTTGCTTGATTTTACTAATGTCTTCAAAGTAACGTGTGATGCTTCTGGTTCTGGTATAGGTGGAGTCCTGAGTCAAGAGAGTCATCATGTTTCTTATTTCAGCAAAAGCAGAATGAGGCAAAAACAATTACTCCACTTATGACAAGGAATTCTATGTTGTAATTCAGTCACTCTGCTATTGGTGACATTACCTCCTGCCACAAGAATTCATCATATTCTCAGACCATGAGGCCTTAAGATTCCTTAACTCTAAACAAAAGTTGAATCTGAGACACGCTCGATGGGTAGAGTTCCTACAAGAATATTCGTATACCATTAAGCATACCTAAGGAATTAATAATAAGGTCACGGATGTGCTAAGTCGTTGTTACATGATCTTATCTACACCGCGCACCGAAATTATTGGTTATGAAAGATTAAAGGATGAGTATACCTCCTGCCCAGATTTTCATGAGAACTACACATGTTTGAAGGATTGCATCACTCGAGTGATAGATGATTATTTCCTGAAAGATGATTATCTCTTCTATGGCTTCAAACTGTGCATTCCTAGTGCATCATTATGAGAGTATCTTGTTTGGGAATTGCAAGCTGGTGGGCTTGCTGGATACTTTGGGCATAGCAATGTTGATTCTTTGTTACGATGACTACAACACAATGTAAAGTTGTGCTATCACTTATATATTGCAGGGTGTATCAAAGACAATACCATGGTGCAATACACAAAGGCAAAGTTGATCCAATGAAGCTTTCAAAAGAATTAACCAATCAACAAAGAACTTAGTTCAAGCTACATTTGATCAAGCAAGCTTCAAGACATAAAGACAATGGCTCAAGCTCAAGTCAAAAGACTAAGTTCAAGACAAGACTAGAGTGCTTCAAAATGTTTTTGTATTAAAGTGTCTTGTAACAATTGTAATTTTTATTCTTTGAGTCTTAGAAATGTTGTAATAACTTTGTCATTGACACTCACACTTATCTTTTAATATTTGAGTGTTTTTATAAAAGTTAAAAGGTCAAAATAAGCTTGAATAAGATCAGCTGTTGAGTACCAGCCGACCATTCTTCGGAACCAGTCGACTGTCTTAATGAGAAACTGTCTGAACTCATACAAGCTCTGACCAGTCGACTTATTATGGCAACCCAGTTGACTATTCAAGCCGTTTCGATATTTTCTGGTTTTAAAACTTGTTTTTATAATTCAAAATCTTTATTTCCATTGGTTGACAGTTGGTGCAACTATTTCTCAACGTCCAGTGATTCTAACTCTATAAATAGAGTGTAGAAATCACTTGGTAAAGGTTACTCATCTTCAACAAGCTTTCAAGTCTTCATTTTTCCAAAAAGAGAACAAAAGTTTCAAAGCATAAAAATTCTCTAAGTCTTGGTTCTCTGAAAATCAGTCTAGTATAATATCGAATTCGTTTTAGACTGATTTCAGAAGTTGACCTATTAGCCTCTATACAAAATCACAAATCACAAACAAGGCTATATCTTGTTGTAACTCTTTTGTTGTTATTTTTTCACTCTCGGGTTGTGAGAGTGGTCCTCACGGTTGGAGAGTAGGGCTCTAGGTTGTAGAGTCGGGTTTTCACTCTAGGTTGTAGAGTGGGTGTGCTCTCTCTAGTGGTGAGAGAGGTCTTCAGATTTGGCAAAGTTGTTGTCGAACGCGATAGGGTATTCTTGTATTTTGTTCAAGAATAGTGGAAAATCTCAAGTGGGTTGCTTGGGGACTGGATATAGGTCAGGAGGACCGAACCAGGATACATCGCTATGTACTCTGTGGTTGACTCTCTCTGTGGTTGTATTTTACTTCACTTGCATTTCAATTTTTCTTTGTTTTATTCGAAAACTTGTCTGGCAAATCGACTGAGTCTCCTCTATAAGTCGACTGATCATACTTGTATAAAATACTCTTCGAACCCTTGTCTGGTAAGTTGACTGAGATTCCGCTATAAGTCGACTGATCAGCTTTGTATAAAATACTCTTCTTATCTGATGCCCCAATAGACTGTATTCTCCTTTTAAGTCGACTGGACAGAATGGAAAGTTCAATTATTTTTTATACAACACTATTCACCCCCGCTCTAGTGTAATTTTGCCTTGCCTACATGATCCAACACTTGGTATCAGAGCCTGGTTGAGTGCAATGGCATCTACTTCAATTGCGAACCAATACCATGAAGGCCAATCCACACAAAGGACGCCCCTATTCGATGGAACCAATTACAACTATTGGAAGTGTAGAATGAAGATCTACCTTCAGTCCATCAACTATGAGATATGGAACATGACGGAGACCGAGTACACCGCTCCTACAATTCCTTATGCACAATGGATCGATGACATGAAGAGCAAAACAATGAACAATGCAAAGTCGATGAACGCTCTATTTAGTGCTCTTACCAAGGAGGATTTCAATCATGTGTCCAATGCAACAACGGCGTATCAAATTTGACACACACTCGAGGTAACTCTTGAAGGTACTAATAAAGTTAAAGAATCTAAGATATCTGTTCTTGTGCACAGGTTCGAGATGGTCCACATGAAGGAGAACGAGAATGTGTCAAATACGATCACAAGGTTCACGGATATTACAAATTCTCTTGTGGCTCTTGGAAAAACGTACACTCAAGCCAAAATGTTGAGGAAAGTTCTTCATGCCTTAACCCCCGAATGGGAGAAGAAGACCACTGCCATAGAAGAGGCCAACGATTTAACACAACTTTCTCTTGAGAATCTTGTGGAAAATCTTATGGCATATGAAGTACAACTTGAAGAACGCAAGAAGGATCTAGAACCTCAACGATCAAAGAAAAAGACACTCACTTTCAAGGCCATGTATGTCGGACTCCGATGATGAAGAAGAAGATGAAGAAGAGATAGCCATGTTCACGAGAAAGTTCAAAAAGTTTCTAAGGAAAGGTAAATTTAATTCCAAATTTAAAGATACTAATGAACTTCCCACTTGTTTCAAGTGTAACAAAACAGGTCATATGAAGAAGGATTGCCCACTAGAACAGACAAAATCTAAAGGAAAGGCTTCCAACTAAAGAAGAATAAGTACACAAAGAACAAGTACATGAAGAACAAAAAGAAGTATCAAGCAACTTTGGACGATAGCGACTCTTCATCGGAAGTAGAAAATGAAGAGACAAACAAAGTTGCGAATGTATGGTTCATGGCTACACAAAATGAGGTAAGTGATAACTTTGATTCAAATGACTTATTAGATGCTTTCAATGAGATTTTTCAGGAACTTAAGAAAGAAAAAATTAGATTTAAAACTTTGAGAAAGTTAATCAAACACTTTCTCAAGAGAATCTTGACTTAGATAAAGAAGTCAAGTCTTTAAATTCTTGACTTTCTAATTTGGATATAGATCTTGTATCTCTTAAGGAAAAATTATGAATAGATATCCAAGAATGTATCTAAATTTAATAAAGGAAAGGAGAATTTAAATGAAGTTATCCAAATTCAAGTTCAAACTAATAAGAGATTTGGACTTGGTTTTCAAAAGTCTCTTGAAAAACATCATGTTTCTAAGAACATTAGTGGTAATAAGACTGAATCTATTTCTAGTGTTAAGAATAAATTATATGAGCTTTTTGAAAAACCAAAAATTGTTATCTTCAATGAAAAGAGTAATTCTATAGTTCAGACCAGTCGACTGAACCCCAATTTCAGTCGTCTGTCCAGAGGTTCTGAGTCTTATTCAAAAAGACGAAAACCTCCGATAAGTCGACCTATTTCACCTCCCAGCCGACTGGCTTCTAGTAACAGTCGACTGAAAGGTTCAATTAAGTCGACTGGACAGACTAAGAATATATGGGTTCCAGTTAACCTGAGTCAGAAAGATAGAATTACTTATATAAATTCATATGTTCTTAATGTATGTAATTTTGTAGATTATATTCCTGCTTTTGGTGGAAAATCAAACTCACTTTGGATTTGGTTTTCCAAAAACTAATCTCTTTCGGACCCAATAAAAAGGGTACCATATTCACAATGATTATTTTATAGGTACCTAAAAGAGAACGTTGGATACTTAACAGCGGATGCTCCAAGCATATGACTGGTCATGCTAACCTCATGTCTTCCATTCAAGAGATTGATGGAGGACAGTCACATTCGGTGACAACAACAAAGGAAGGTTATAGGTTTAGGCATGGTCGGTAAGAACACTACCCCTAATATAGAAGAAGTTTTTTTTGTTAGTGGTCTTAAGCATAATCTTTTAAGTATAAGCCAATTGTGTGATAAGGGATATAAAATTATTTTTGAAAAAGATGTATGTTTAATATATGACTCCACCATGCAAAATGTAATTTTTCACGGTTTTAGGAAGAATAATATTTATAAGTTATATTTAAAATCAAACGAATTTTCGAATGATTTTGCTTAGTAGCTTCTAACAATGAATCTTGGCTTTGGCCTAAACGATTTGGCCATGTGAATATGAAAAATATGGCTAAATTGTCTGAGTACAACCTAGTTAAAGGGCTGCCAAGACTATCCTATAAAAAGGATAAGTTATGTGATGCATGCCAACTAGGTAAACAAATCAAATCTACTTTTAAGACAAAAGAAATGATTTCTACTAGTAGGCCTCTCGAATTAATCCACATGGATTTATTTGGCTCTACTAGAGTCGCTTCTTTAAATAAAAGTAGGTATGTATTTGTTTTAGTCGATAATTTTTCAAGATTCACATGGGTTTTCTTTTTAAAACATATGAATGATGCTTTTGATGAATTTGCACATTTTTGTAAACGGATTCAAAATCAAAAGTCTCTAACCATAGTCACTATTAGAAGTGATCTTGGTGGAGAATTTGAGAATGAAACGTTTTCAAAATATTGTAACAAGAATGGTATAACACATTCATTTGCATTTCCTAGAGCTTCACCACAAAATGGAGTGGTCGAAAGAAAGAATAGGACTCCGCAAGAGTGTGCACGTATCATGCTTGTTGAAAGCAATTTACCTAAGTACTTCTGGGCTGAAGCTGTTGCTACAGTATGTTATGTTTTAAATAGAATTTTGATTAGGCCTAAGCTTAAGAAAACATTTTATGAACTATTTTTGATAGAATTCCTAAAGTATCTTATTTTAAAGTATTTGGATGCAAGTGTTTCATTTTAAACACGAAAGATAATTTAGATAAGTTTGATTATAGATCTAATGAAGGTATCTTCATTGGATACTCAAATAGGAGTAAGGCATATAGAATCTTCAATAAGTCAACTTTGACTATTGAAGAATCCATGCATGTTTCATTTGATGAATCTCTGACTTCATCTACTGTTATTAAATATGATGAAATTGATTCATCACCTTAAAATAATGTAATTAAATCACTAGAGAAAACTACCCTAGCGGATAAGTCGACCGATAAGGAAATCAAGTCGACTGATGTGAATCAGTCGGCTGATGGACTAGTTAAGTCGACTGATCCTGTTGTGATGACTCAAACTTTACCAAAATCTTTTGTTAAAGTTAGAGATCATCCTCATGACTTAATAATTGGTGACATTCCAAGTGGTATTCAAACAAGATCTCATGTTAACATGATTTCTCATACGACTTTCTTGTCGGATTTTGAACCAAAGAATATACAAGAAGCTTGTGAGAATGAATTTTGGATGAATGCCATAAAAGATTTGTTAAACCAATTTATAAGAAATGATGTATGGGATTTAGTTCTGCGACCTCCTGACCATACTATAATTGGTACCAAATGGGTATTCAAAAAAAAGTTAGATGAATCAGCACAAGTCGTTAGGAACAAGGCTAGATTAGTTGCTCAAGGATATAATCAAGAAGAAGATATAGATTTCGATGAAATATATGCTCCTGTTGTTAGAATAGAATCAATTAGAATCTTACTATCTTTTGCATGTTTTATGAACTTTACAATTTTCTTAATGGTTTTATAAAGGAAGATGTTTATGTTAAGCAATCACCTGGTTTCGAACATGAATAATTCTCAAACCATGTTTTTAAATTGAAAAAGGTTTTATATGGTCTTAAACAAGCATTTGTGCTTGGTATGATCGATTGAAGACCTTTCTTATAGAAACTGGTTTTGAAATAGGTAAAGTAGATACTATCTTGTTTATTAGAAAAATAGAGACCGATATCCTAATCATACAAATATATATAGATGACATAATTTTTGGCTCTACTAATAGTAATCTCTATCAAGAGTTTGCTAATACTATGAAAAATGAGTTTGAGATGAGTCACATGGATGAACTCAAATATTTCCTTGGACTACAAATAAAGCAGTCACATAATGGCATATTTATTAATCAAGAAAAATATGCTAAGGAATTACTCAAAAAGTTTGGCATGGATAGCACTAGTAGAAAGACCACACCTATGGCTACTACTACTACACTTGACAAAGATGAATTAGGTAAGAGTGTTAATCAAAAACTCTATCGAGGGATGATTAGCTCACTCTTATATATAACTACTAGTAGACCAGATATTATGTTTAGCGTATGTTTGTGTATTAGATATCAGTCAAGTCCTAAAGAGTCTCACTTAAAAGCTGTGAAACGTATTTTAAGATACATTAAAGGCACATCTGAGTATGGTTTATTTTATCCACGCACTTTCAACTTTTGTCGTATAGTGATGCAGATTTTTCTGGCAGTAAAACTGACCGTAAAAGTACTAGTGGTACTTGTCAATTTTTGGAATATTCACTAGTATCTTGGTATAGTAAAAAAGAAAAATTCTGTATCTCTATCTACTACAGAAGCTGAATATATTGCTGCAAGTTTGGCTTGTGCCCAAATTTTATGGATGAAACAAACCCTATTTGATTATGGTATTTCATTTTCACAACCTGCTATAATGTGTGATATATAATACCAGTGCCATTAATTTATCTAAAAATCCGATTCAACCCTCACGTACAAAACACATTGATATTAGACATTATTTTCTACGTGCTCATGTTTTAAAGGGAGATATATCTTTAGACTTTATTTCTACTGATAAACAAGTAGCAGATATCTTTACTAAACCACTTAAGGAAGACACTTTTATCACCTTAAGAAGAGAACTCGGAATTTGTAGTTTTCATGATATTTCTTGAATTTTTATCTTGTATAAGTCGACTTAAAACTATGTTTCAGTCGACCGACCAAGTATTTTTCGTTTTCTATTTTTTACTGAATTTTATGATCTGGACAGTCGACTGTGAACAGCACCCAGTCGAATGAAAGAAGTATTACTTGATATTGTTGTTTGTTTTATTTGCTCTCGACTAAGTCGATTGTTCCTCAAAACCAGTCGACTATCGCGACATCAGTCTGTCTTTCTGATTCGAAATGACGCATTTTTTTAGGCATTTCTCTTTATCCTTTCTCACCCATTGGCAGATCCCAACCTTTGATTCTCTCCAATTTTGATCTCAGCCCTCTATTCTAAGTAAAACCCTACTTTTTTACTTCTCCTCTTTCACTTTCCCCTCTTTTCATTGTCTCTCTCTTTGAAGAAATAGACCAGTCGGCTGCTCCTTAACCTGGCAATTTCAGCGATTTGAAGCTCAAAATTTGAAGATTTCGTTCAGATTTCGAGTACTTTTCACTTGCCAAAGTCCATTTTCGAGTGGGTTGAAGCTTTGTGCTTCTCTTTCTATCTCCATTGTTGGTTATAAATTTCTTTACCTCTTTCCCTTTTTAATTTTTCTAAAGTTGAATCATGCCTCCTAAGAGAGCTCGTGTATCTAAGGTTGAGGAAGGTCAATCCTCCAGCAATTACCTTCAATATCTTAGAAACCCCAACCTTGTTGAGAAATTCTTTCTCATTTTTCAGATTGCTATCTTTCTGGGAAGATTTGTCAACTTTCCTTATTTAGAAAGGTTCCCTTTAGCCCCATTGTTTGAACAATGTGGGTTATTTAACTTGCTTTCCATTATTAATCAACCTTATTACTATCCACAACTTATATATTTTTTTTATACAAATATGAGAGTTGCCACTTCCGAGGATGGTAACGAAATATTTATTACTACTACGGTAAAAAATATTCGTATGAGGTTAACTCCTGAAAAATTAGAAATTATTTTGGGTATTCCATATGAAGGATTAGATTTAGGGGAGATTGATATGGATGAAGACTCTATCTCTTCAAAAATCTTCATGCCAAATCGCTGTCCCACAATGACTAACCAAACAATTACACCACTTGCTAAGCTAGTTGCAAGAATTTTATTGTATAACATTATCCCTAAAACGGGGAGTTACGACCAATTTTCCCACGAGTTGCAACAAGATGTCTATGCGAATTTTGGCAACATCCAAATAAATTGGAGTCGATTCATTTTCAATCGTCTTCATATGGCTCATACTTCTTTTCTTCCTTTTGGTGCAATACTTACTAATGTTTTCAACTTCTATGAAGTTGATCTTACTTCTGAGTCTAGTGTTGTCACTCATTATGAGTCTTTTGATCGTGCAAGTTTAGCTCGTATGAAGATTCTTCACTCTCCTCTTCGAAGGAATGTCCCTCCTATTCCTTTAGCCACTTCAGGTCGTAGGTCTTCTGCCTCTAGTTCATCTCGTCCTAGAGCTGTCTTTTCCGATCCAAAGAGTCTTTATCATTCTGTCAACTATCTCATGGATCGTCAGGATACCATTGAGGCCAGTCTTGCTCACCTACCCACTTGTTTACCCACCAATTTCCACCACCTCCTCCTGCCTCTCAAGCTGCTGATGACGACGACAAAGACTGACTTGATGTACTTTCTATTTTTTTGTAATTTTTTGTTATGATTTATGTCTTTCACTTTTATGCTGTATTTGAAACCACGTACTTCAATTTCATATGTATAAATTTGTTATGGTTTTGCCATATGTTAGTTCTTTTTGTTTCCATTATGTTATTGTTTCTTTCCTCCTTCTATTTTTTTGTTGATGACGAAGGGGGAGAAAAGGCTGTGTAAGGCGTAAGGCTGTGTATATTTTGTGGTTTTGTGGTTTTGGTGCATTTTTTTTAGATGTGCCGGTGCATGTTTTTATTGCATATTTTTAACTTGTGTGCATGGTGTACATTAGTTAGGGGGTGCTTTTTAGTTTTTTATCACATGTTGTAATTATTATTATTGTAAGCCATTGTGTTGTCATCATCAAAAAGGGGGAGAATGTTGATTCTTGGTTTTGATGACTACAACACAATAGAAAGTTCTGCTCTCACTTATATATTGCAAGGTGTATCAAAGACAATACCATAGTGCAATACACAAAGGCAAAGTTGATCCAATGAAGCTTTCAAGAGAATTGATCAATCCACAAAGAACTTAGTTCAAGCCACATTTGATCAAGCAAGCTTCAAGATATAAAGACAATGGCTCAAGCTCAAGTCAAAGACTCAAGTTCAAGACAAGACTAGTGTGCTTCAAAATGTTTTGTATTAAAGTGTCTTGTAACAATTGTAATTTTTATTCTTTGATTCTTAGAAATGTTGTAATAGTCTTGTCACACACACACTCACACATATCTTTTAATATTTGAGTATTTTGACAAAAGTTAAAAGGTCGAAATAAGCTTGAATAAGATCAGCTATTGAGTACCAGTCGACCATTCTTCGGAACTAGCCGACTGTCTTTATGCGAAACTGTCTAAATTCACACAAGCTCTGACCAGTCTACTTGTTATGGCAACCCAGTCAACTGTTCAAGCCGTTTCGATAGTTTTCTGGTTTTAAAACTTGTTTTTCTAATTCAAAATCTTTATTTCCGTTGGTTGACAGTTAGTACAACTGTTTCTCAACGTCTAGTGATTCTAACTCTATAAACAGAGTGTAGAAATCACTTGGTAAAGGTTACTCATCTTCAACAAGCTTTCAAGTCTTCATTTTTCAAAAAAGAGAACAAAAATTTCAAAGCATAAAAATTCTCTAAGTCTTGGTTCTTTAAAAATTAGTCTAGTATAACATCAAATTCGTTTTAGACTAATTTCAGAAGTTGACCTATTAGCCTCTATAAAAAATCACAAATCACAAACAAGGCTATAGGTTGTTGTAACTCTTTTGTTGTTGTTTTATCTCTCTCGGGTTGTGAGAGTGGTCCTCTCGGTTGGAGAGTAGGGCTCTAGGTTGTAGAATCGGGTTTTCACTCTATGTTGTAGAGTGGGTGTGCTCTCTCTAGTGGTGAGAGAGGTCTACGGGTTTAGTAAGGTTGTTGTCGAATGCCGTACGGTATTCTTGTATTTTGTTCAAGAATAGTAGAAAATATCAAGTGGATTGCTTGGGGACTGGATGTAGATCGGGAGGACCGAACCAGGATACATCACTGTGTACTATGTGGTTGACTCTCTCTGTGATTGTATTTTCTTCACTTGCATTTCAATTTTCCTGTATTTTATTTGAAAACTTGTCTGGCAAGTCAACTAATCTGACTTGTATAAAATACTCTTCGAATACTTGTCTGGTTTATCGACTGAGATTCCGCTATAAGTCAACTGATCAGCTTTGTATAAAATACTCTTCTTATCTGACGCCCCAGTCGACTGTATTCTCCTTTTAAGTCGACTGGACAGAACGAAAAGTTCAATTTCTTAATTATTTTTTATACAACACTATTCACCCCCCCTTTAGTGTTATTTTGCTCCTATAGGATCCAACAAGCAAGACTATTGATGCTATAGAACATAGGTTTTACTGGCATAAACTAAAGAGAGACATTGCAAGACTTGTTAATAGATGCCATACTTGTCAACTCACCAAACAACAAAAACAGAACACAGACCTGTATACTCCTTTACCTGTTCTCAGTCGCCATTGGTAAGATGTCAGCATAGACTTCGTGTTAGGCATACAAAAAACACAAAAGAAACATGATTCCATTCTTGTCGTCGTGAACCATTTTTCTAAAATGGCCCACTTCCTCTCATGTTCGAAAACTTTCGACACATCTCGTGTCGCTCAAATCTTCTTCGAAATAATTGTGTAGCTACATGGGTTGCCGAAAACCATTGTGTCCGATAGGGATGTAAAATTCATGGGTTACTTTTGGAAAACCCGAAGGCACAATATGGACATGAAATTGAAATTCTTTTATGCCTTTCACCCACAGACTGATAGACAGACTGAGGTTGTCAATCGGAGTCTTGACAATCTCTTGTGTACCCTTGTGGAAGAAAACTTAGGAACTTGGGACTTGAAATTGATTGCTGCTAAATTTGACTACAATACATCTAAGAATAGAACCACCGGCATGAGTCCATATGAAGTTGTGCATGGTGGTCATCTTAGGTAGCCCACAGAACTTGTCTCCATGTTAGAACCTCACAGAGTTTCAGAGTCTGCATCTACATTTTCATCCCGCATTCATGACTTGCATAGAGAAATTTCTAAGAAAATTAATAAAAATAATTTTAACTACAAGTTAAGAGCAATACTAGAAGGAAATTCAAGACTTTTAATGTTGGTGAGGAAGTGATTGTTGGGATTCATCCGGAACGATTTCTAGTTGGATCCGTTCAGAAATTGAATGCATGTGCTGCAGGCCCATTTAAAAATTTGTATAAAATCAATGATAATGTCTATGTCGTTGACCTTCCTGAACGTTTTGGCATAATTAAGACTTTCAATATTGAGGATCTAGTACCCTATGAAGGAACAGAATTTAACCCTAGAAATCCTTTTATAGATGAGCCTACCCTACAGCCTAATGGTGAGATTCCAGCATTTCCCACTTTACTTGATACTACTTACCCACCGACAGAAATGTTGGATAATATTTTAGATGATCAGATAATCTCTATTAGAGATGGTGGTATTCATAGGTATTTAGTAAGATGGAAAAACAAGTTGGAGTCGGAGGATACATGGATTGATCGTGAAGAGCTCTAACGCTTGGATCCAAACCTTTTGGAGCACCAAGATAGAAGGACTAATTTGACTCTACTGGGTCGAACCATCTCCCACCCGGAGAGATTTATGAAGACATCGGTTAGAGACGATTCAGGCGCTTCTATTAGTGCAGGATCATCTAGAATGGCTGTTCTATTAGTCTAGTATTTTTATTTCAGCATTCATATTTGTTTAGGCAATTTTGTCGTATGTAGTAGTTTTACAATTTGCACCATTTCTTTCCTGCAATACAATATTTTGAAGATTTATATTGAGATTTATTTTGAGCCTATATATAGGTCTCTAGATTAATAAAAAAAAAAGAATGCTTTTGATTGACTCAAATTATTGTGATTCAGTTTTTGTTCTTCATCCCTCTTTTGTGTAAGACACTTGAGAGAATATTAGGGTTTGTGAGAAGCCCTAAACTACACCAAAATCTCCACCTCCTTTACCCAAAATCCAAACCCTAACCCCCCTTTCCCTACAGTCGCCAGCACACCACTCTCCCTCTCTCTCTCTTCTTCTTCTTCTTCTTCTTCTTCTTGGTTGAATCCCAAAACCCACACCGCAAGCCACATTGGTCCCCTCTCCCCAGTCACCACCTCTCCCTTTCCAATCGACCAACCCAAGCCCCCCTTCTCCTTGCCATCGTCGACCCCTCGCCGTCGTCGATTCCGTTGCCACCCTCCTCTCCCCTTTCTCATCACCTCCACACCCGACTATCGACTGCACCTTACCTCCAAACCATCATTGGGCTCCTCCATTGCCTACACCACCTTCAGCCACCCCGATGCCACCGTCGCTGACCGCCATCTCCTGACCATCCTGCCTCCCCCCCAACCCTAAGTCAGCAGCGCCAATCACTCGATGCTCCACCTCGGCCCTGACTTTGATCTCCTATGTCTTCCTCTCGAGCGCACATCAGCAACAAATCAGATATAATTTCATTTTCTTTGGGCCTTGTAGTTGCTATTTGGTGTTTAGAGCAAATGATTGGATCGTCATGTGAGAGACAGAGCACGTGGCAACACGTTCATCGAAATCAGTAACTTCTTTTCATTCTCCATTATTTATGATACTGCTTTTCGTCTCTAGAGTACTATCTAAATTTACTGTCATCCAAAAATATTGAGTATGTGTACTTCTACTTGCCAATTAGTGCACGAATCGTTATTGAATATCTTACTTATTAATCATACTTAGGTATGTTTGTTGATTATTAGGCCTAAACTTTATTTGGGGTTGTTATACTTATTTCATCGCTTGAAATCCATCAAACTAATAGTTTTAATTTCTAACTAATCTGCCTTACTTGTTCGTAAACTTAATATTTTAATATTCTTAAAAAATTCTCTACCTAGTGTTAAGTTTACATCACACCATCTCCATGATCTTATAAATCCTCCTCCACGATTTTCATGACTTTGTAACTCCTCTCCCACTTCTCTCACCTCTTCCACTTCTCACTTTTGTAACTTATGAGGTCTTTTATAACCCTATAAATAGGTGTAGCACTCCATCTATGAGAAATACATAAATAGAACAAGAAATTTGTCCATCTATCTCCTTATATTTCCAAAGTATCTCTTTATATTTGTAAAATTTTTAACATATTTCAAGATTTTTGAAATTTATAACTTGATTTTAATATCAAATATTAGTAGAAATCTACATAATCAATTCCTCACCCTAGTCTCTACATGTATAATATAGACATCAATCATGTTTTGTCAATCGTATACTTAAACTAATACATGAAAATAGAAGATTAGCTAAAAAAATATTTGTTTGCATGTATACTGAGAGAATATGCGTTAAGAATATACATATTATCTCTTATATCTTGTAAAATTTATGTCTTAGATTTTCTAATTAGCTACATAAATGATGTAAAATATATTAGTATTAATTTTACAGGATATAATAAGATAAGGCATCATGAATTTTCAAAAAAATTAATAAATATTTAAGTAATTTCATTATGTTATTAGTAATGTTCATCAAAAAATATTTAATATGTATTGTAGAATTAGGTTTTAGCACTCAAGAGTTGAAAAATGTTTCACCGTCATGCCTTTAAGAAATTGAAGTGCTTCAAATTTAGACACTTTAGTACATATCGTCAAATTTTCTAATACATCATATCAACAAAACAAAAGAAGATGTGAAAAATAGAAATATGTAGAACTTGTTTGTTTGTAGAATCTATACTAGAAATTAACTTAAACACTTAATTGAGACTTTTTTTCCATCTAACCATACGAATGGATAAAGATAAAAAGCTTAAAGTTTGTGGCTGATAGAGATAAGATGAGAGATACTTAATCATGTGTTTAACAAAATGCCACGTGGCAATAAAAACTCCCAAAAAAATGCCACATAGCAGAGGAATTAAAACATGGTTATCTCTAAAGGCATCCAAACTCAGTTATATATATATATATATATATGCATCACATGGGTAGCATCACAGGGTGGGTATACATATATATATATATATATATATATATATATATATATATATATATATATATATATATATATATATATATATATATATATAATAAAACAAAACTAAAGCTATCAAGTGGCTCTGATTCATTTGGAAGAAAATATATATATATATATATAATAAAACAAAACTAAAGCTATCAAGTGGCTCTGATTCATTTGAAAGAAAATCAACGGTCTAGATTTATACTCCCAAAAGATATTTTCTCTCTCAAATTCGCCCCCCCCCCCCCCCCCCCCAAATTCAAAATTTTTCCTCCAAAACAAAACAACTCATTCATTTATTACTCTCTCTCTCTCTCTCTCTCTCTCTCTCTCTCTTTCTCTTCCCCCTCTTTTCTCCTTTTTCATAATTTTTTCACTCATCGGATTTTGCATTTTTTTATTATTTCAAATTTTTAATTATGTTTTTTTTTGGATTATGCTTTCATAACTCAATAACATTCACTTCCATTTAATTGCTTTTGAATTACCATATTTGATCTGATTGTACTATACGTCAATGAGTAATTGTTTTAGATTAGAATTCTTCACTGAGTTAATTTTGATTAGAATACTTTTTTTTATTATGCAATTTTGGATTATGCTTTTTTTTGAATATTTGGGCATTTGCTGCTTTGAAAGATCGTTGCAAATTTTTTAATTGGCTCGCTTGATCGTGCTTTTATGGACAAATCAATGCTTAATCCCCGTATTTTGGGTTTTTCTAGCTGCAAAATTGTATTTTCATTTGCTTTGCCGTAATTTCACTTTACGTATTCATCACAACAATTTTTTTCTTTTAAATTCATACATGGTTAACTACATAAAAAACAAACAAGGGGGGACTAACTCATGCAGTTTGAGGGGTTAACCGTAACTCATGCCGTTAAAAAATGAATTGCTACTTATGTTAGACTCCAAATCAAAAAAAAAATCTCTTATGCTCAAGTCACACATAGCAAGGAATTTCCGATTCACTACTGTTGTAGATTCACAATACTATTTTTGAATCCCGAGCTGCTGACAAGTAATACTGCAATATACAAACAATAAATATCAATGTCACTTCATAATCCTACTTCAAAGTACATCAATACATCAACGTCTATTAGAAAATAAACATCTATATAAATTATCCCTTACTGTTTACATGATTTTTCATATGTTGTATCACAAACCAATAAACATCAAGGTCACTTCATAATCCTACTTCAAAGTACATCAATACATCAACGTCTATTAGAAAATAAACATCTATATAAATTATCCCTTACTGTTTACATGATTTTTCATATGTTGTATCACAAACCAATAAACATCAAGGTCACTTCATAATCCTACTTCAAAGTACATCAATACATCAATGTCTACTAGCAAATAAACATCTATATAAATTATTCCTTACTGTTTACATGATTTTTTATATGTTGTATCGTTCTGAATACGTGTCATAGGCAAGTGCCCACGGTGTGTGTGTGTGTGTGTGTGTGTGTGTGTGTGTGTGTGTGTGTGTGTGTGTGTGTGTGTATATATATATATATATATACTAGATTTGCCTGCGGGCACGTGCCTATGGCACGTCTTCGGAACGATATAAAACACGAAAAGCCATGTAAACAGTAAAACAATAATTATGTAGCTCAAGTTTGAATAGTATGACAATAATTAGTTATAAATAAAAGTCTATGTTTCCATTAGTATATGTTGAAAAATAATTATAAATGAGGGTATAAAATCTAACTTCTTAGAACTTTAAGTGTGAAAAATAATAAAATTTAATTGTTCAAGATATATTTGCTATTAAAAATTCTGAAATTTTACAAAAACGAAATCTTAAAATCAAAATTTCTAAGTAAATAAAGAAAGAATGACAGAGAGAGATATAGAGAGAGAGAGAAAGAGGGAAATATGAAAAAGTAAAGAGAGAAGAGAGAGATAGTATTAAAGTAATGAATTTTTTAGGGAAAAAAAATTGGTTTTGGGGCTTGAAATTTTGAAAAAAAAATGTATTTTGTGAGGTTTGATATGGGCCTTTGATTTTTTGTGAGCCACTTGATAGCTTTCTTTATAATTTATTTTATATATATATATATATATATATATATATATATATGGGTAATGATCGAATGGTCAAACAACAATGCATATTCTGAATCTACTTCAACAATAAAATGCATATAAACTGTTTTATTTATATTAGAAAATGCTAAACTATTTTATAGATCTCAACCCTCAAAAGCCAATTTTACATAATCTAGCAAAATCAAAGATAATATACGGGTCGTTTTCAGCATATAATAATAAAAAAAGATCTAAAGAAATGCACTCAGCTAAATATTCAAAATAAGAAAATGACTAATCAACTATTGTATATATCTTTATCTTTTACCTGAAATGAAAGCTTTGTCTTTAACTAAATAAGTAGAAAATTATCAAAAACACACCCCAAAAAAAGAAGGAAAAAAAACTATCTATCATGCATTTAACAGTCACTTGAAGTGCTTCAAGTTTATAAATCTTAATATATGTAGTTTTTTTTTATATACATTTTATCAACAAAACAAAGGAAAATATTAAATTTGAAATATTCTTAGACAACATCAAATACATAAATATCGTCTTTAAAAAGCTTTATCAGTTAGCCATAACATCAATAAGCCATAATTGATTAATATAGAGAGATTTGGTTGCAAGATTGAAACTAAAAGAAATTAGCATAGAGAGACAAAATTGATTAGATATAAGTCTTATAATTAATTAATATGTTTAAAGTTTCATAGAATTTTTAAACAAATATGCAATGGAAAAGAATAGTTAAAAATAATTTTTTTCCCTAAACTTATCAATGGGTAGAGATAAAGAACTAAAGATTTGTAGAGAACAGTGATAAGATATGAGAGCATAGAATAGAATAGTTGTGTAATGTCTATAATATGGATTCGCCAAGTGGCACAATATCTTTGACATGGGTTTGATATGGATTTTCCACGTGGCGCAAGAAGCAGAATCAAAACTCAGCTTCATATATACTAGCATATAGCCCATGTGATGCACGAAAAGAAATATTATTTTATTTTATTAAAATTTTCTTTCATCTCAGTTATTAAATCAATCTCATTTAATTTTTATTTTTATTTTTGGTTTTTTTAACTGTAAAAGAAATCAACATAGTTAACCAACGTATAGGAAAATATTTAAAATAAATAATGAAAAAAAGAAGAGGAAATCTTGATCTGGTTGAAGATTTTAGGCAAAGGATATTTTCTTTTTTGAGAGTAGGCATAGGACATTAAAATTTGGATAAGAATAAGAAACAAGAAATAAGAAAGCTTAGGTCGCGTTTGGTTTGTTGTTTTGAAAACGGTTTTTTGAAAACAGTTTTTTGAAAATAGTTTTCTGAAAATGAGAGTGTAAAACCTGTTTGGTAATAATTTTTATGAAAACAGTTTTTTGAAAATGAGAGTGTAATATATGTATAGGTTTGGTTATATGTATATACTGTATACAATATATATACTCTGATACATACATATTGTATACATATACATACATACTGATATATAATAATATAAAATATTTTATTATAATAAACACATTTAACAATATACATATATATAATAATATATAATAATTATAAAAGTATACATGTAATAATAATTTATTCAAATTATATATTAAACAATTTATTATAATAATATATATAATAATATATAATAGTAATATTAATAATAATAATATATATTATAATAATAATTGATTATTATAATAGTATATATAAAATAGTATATACGAAATAATAGTAAATATAAAATAGAATATATAAAATAATAATATAATATATTATATTATATAATAATAATATAATATAATAATAGTATATATAATAATAATATAATATAATAATAGTATATATAAAATAATAATATATATATATAATAATAATATAATATAATAATAGTATATATAAAATATTATATATAAAATAATAATATATTATAATAATTGTATATTATATAATAATATGAAATAATTTATTATAATAAACATATTTAATTATATACATATATATAATAACATATAATAATTATAATAATATATATGTAATAATAATCTATTATAATTATATATTAAACAATTAATTACAATAATAATAAATTATATAATAATATATATAATAAAATATATAATAATATATAACAGTAATATATAATAATAATAATAATAGATTATTATAGTATATATAAAATAGTATATATGAAAAAGTAATATATATTATAATAATAGTGTGTATATATATATATATATTAAAAAATAAAAAAATACAATATATATAATAAAAAAAAAAAAAAATAATAATAATAATAATAATAATAATAATAATAATATATGTAATAATAATATATTATAAATATATATATAACAATATATTATAATAATAGTATATTATATAATAATGTATTAAATAATATATTATAGTAATATATTATATATTAATATATATAATAATATATAATAGTAATATATAATAATAATAATATATATAATAATAATATAATATAATAATAGTATATATAAAATAGTATATATAAAATAACAATATATATAATAATAATATAATATAATAATACTATATATAAAATAGTATAAATAAAATAATAATATATATAATAATAATAATAGAATATTATAATAGTATATATAAAATAGTATTTATGAAATAATAATATATATTATAATAATAGTATATATATATATATATATATATATATATATATATATATATATATATAATAATAATAATAATAATAATAATAATAACAATAATAATAAAATAATAACAATAATAATAATATAATAATAATAATAATAATAATAATAATAATAATAATAATAATAATAATAATATTAATATATTTAGAGAGTTGATGTGAAAAAACAGAAAATAGTTGAAGTGGAGTTTTGTGAAAACTGTTTTCACAAAACAATCTAACCAAATGGGTTTGGGGTTTGGGGTTTTAGGAAATCGGGATACATAGTAATTGAAGATAGGAAAATGAATAAGAAAAAGAACAAAATGCCATGTGAAAATTAAAACTAAAAGAACATGCAAAATGCCACATTTCGGAGAAATTAGAACTTGACTATCTTCAAAAAATGCCAATGTGGTGCAAAAAAACCTCAAAACTTAGCTTATATATACATATATATAATTTTGTATATGAGAGGAAAGTATAAGGAATGTCCCTACCTTGTTGATGTGTCTGCTACTATGAATTGAAGAACTACTGTTGAAGATCTACTGGAATAATTCATCTGCAAGGGATAAAATTTAAATCAAATAAACAGGGTAACCTACATGATTAATTTCATAAGATTGTCTCAGATAGTGTAACTAAAATAGTGGATTTTATTAGTATATAAGCATTGGTTTTGTGTTCTGGGAGTTTTGATTGGAAAGTACAGGTTGAAAAGTAATTTTACTTTCTATTTTCTAAATTTACTTTTAATATGCATAGGTATGCGCATGTGTGGCAATTATTTACATGGAAGCTATTGACAAGGCTATTAAAGATATTTACATGGAAGCTAATTATTTACATTGTTGTAGGACCTTCTTGATTACAACCAAGCTCTCCAAGTAACCTTCCTAGCCAAATGGCTTGACTAGCACATGATGTTGCTGCAATAAACTACGCTTCAGTAGATGATAAAATAACAATTGGCTGCTTTTTTTATGACCACGAAACATACCCTAAACCCATCATGAAGACATATCCTGATGTGCTATTCCTATCATCTTCATCTCCAGCGTAGTCAATGTCGATGAAACCAAACAAGCCCTCTTGTGCTCCTCTTTTATACATTATTCCAAAATCAATGGTTCCTTTCAAGCACCTGAAAAAAATTTAGTTACTAGGAGGAGAAGCTCTGTTGGATTCTCCATGTCACGCCCCGCTTCCCAGAATATTAGAAGATACGGGGTCGTAACCGATGCCCAATGAATGATATAAACACATCATATGCTGTAATAATCGACTCAACAATATGAAAATAAACACAATCACACAGGCAAGTTATAATCACATAAACAGGAATAACATAAATAGATCATGCACTTGTCCACAAAGTAACCAACATCCAGAAAGAAATAAACTTTGGGACAACATGCCCGAAATACAAAGTACGAAGTAACAGTAATAGAAACTGGAAAAAAAATATAAAACAAAATAAAGCAGACTGGAATCATCACTTTTCTATAATACTTGATCACTAAGTTCTTCAGGTAATTCTTCTCCTGAAATAACACCCCGCCCCAATAATCAGATAATTTTTATTATTTTTAGAAGACAAATTAATACTTATAGTACAACTGCCCACCACAGGCTACCTCTCAAGAGGTTGTTAACCAATTAGGTGACTCTTAATCATAAGCAATTATATTTATATTATTTTATTTCTAGTATACTCCCGATATGGGACTATACAAATTCATCTCCGTTTTACTAATCCCGTGCACACATGAAGACCCCGTGGGCCCCATGTGCCACGTCATCGATCTCAACAGAGACAGCGCGTCTCTTCTCAAATGAATTCCGGGTCAGTCCCCCCCTTGGATGCCCACGGATCCAACAGCAGAAGTCTGCTGTGCTTCACCGTGTGCCCCCCCCCCCTTTCTCTCTCCTACTATATATATATATATATATATATATATTATACTAAGAAATTACGGGGTATTACATAACGGGCCACAAGTAGTACAAACAAATGAACAAGGACAAGAATATAGCAAAGAACAGAGAATCATATATATAGGAAACAAGTCATGTAACAGAAAAATACAACATGTAAACGATGATCCTGTAAACTTGACTTATAAACATGAATTATGAAACTGGTAAACTGAGCATGTAACATGTAAACAGGAATCATGAAACTGGTAAACAGGAATAATATAACTTAAACAGAACATGGAACATTTAAATAGGAATATGCATGTGCTCAGTAATAATCTTAAGTCTATTCATTTAATGAGTCTTATCTAATGCACACAATCATGCGCTCCATACCACAGGTTCGGGTGCATACAAATGAGTTGACGTTTAGACTCTAGTGGCAAATTATATAGAGTCAAGTACTAGGGCAATCATGTAAACAGGAATCATGCAGTCAAGTGGTAGAGTCTAGAGGTGGCCCCCGTCACCCATGACGTGGTATTTAGTTCCATGTAACTTGTGAACGTGTAATTATGTAATCATGTAATCATATAATGGAGTCTAGAGGTGACCCCGGTAGAATTTAGAGGTGGCCCCCATCACCCACGGCGTAGCACTTAGTTCCATGTGACAGGTCACAGAAATCACTAGCTTGGGAAACATGGACCCCCTTTCGAGTACAATCTCCTATATTGTCCACTATTAGGTCGTATCCTTATTACCCTGGTTTGTTATTCATTTACAATAATTAAACAGGAACATGAGCCAATGAGAACGGGCATCAGGACATGTTCAAGGAAGTATCAAGTGCTATGCAAGGCATGTAATGAATTTCAATTCATAATGCAAGAAACAAACATATTTATATTTAAAGTCATGAAAATACGAATACCGGATAGCAAGACGTTGTTGTACAAAAACTAAATTTTCTATTTCTATAGAATAGCAAATTCAGTTCCGTCAGGAGTTATAGAAACTAGACTCCCTGACGGTTCCAACGCATATTCGCACAACATATTATAGTCACAGTAGCTAGTTCTAACAATTGATTCTTTACTGGTCTAGTGTTCTGTCAGCAGCCTAGGGTCAAGTTTTTATATATATAAATCAGCAGTAAAATCATTTTAAAAATCTTATAAAAATGATAAAGTGAATCCTAATCATGTCTAGTAACATGCTGGTAAATTTCAAGTCTTTATTCTACTGCTAACACAATATTTTCGTTAATAAATCATGGTACTATGCTTCAAATCAGTAATCTAAAAATTAGAAACCATACAGTACTAAAAATGTGATAACTTGCAGCCTACAACTCGGAATCAAGATCTGTAAGAAGTACCAGAAACTATATTCATAAGGCTACAAATATTATTTAATAGATTCTAATTTATTTTAACTGTAATTAGGTCTAAATCTCATTTCAATCTCGTGCAGACAGCATGCAGAGTTACAACATTGAAATAAATAGTGATTGAAACCATAACAACATATAGTCTTTTGATTAGAGTTTAACAAACAAGCAAATACAGTAGTTAAGGGTGAAATCTACTGTTTTCAAAGCAAAAATTATTAATTCTACGACATTGCACATAAGATTATTATTCACATCTTTATATCATGCCACAATCAAATAGTATCAAGACATATCATGTATTCCTATACTATGCATCTTTATCATGTGTCCGTGTAATGCATAGAATAACGAGGGGTATTCAAGATCACAATACGAGCACAGAGTTAACAAGAATTTATTAGGCTAGCACATAATAATGGATCACGATCAATCAACACGACGGAAAGGAACGAGGTTATAACACGATGAATCAACCAAAGTCTACTTACGAGATTCAAGTCAAAGCTTGTACGGGAACAAAAGAGTGTACAAGAGAATACTTGTCTTATGCTGTTTACGATGCGAAGGGGTAGATCGGAAGCGGGGATCGTGCGAAAGCAGCAAGGCGGGGCACAGGGGCTTCGAGATGCGGCATGGGATGAGGGTGAGGATGACGGTCGGAGGCAGGGAGTAACGGGGGTTCGGGGGATGGTGGTGCTGGGTTCAATGGACAACGAGGGAGGCGAGGAGGGTGAGGGTGCTCAGGGGAGGGGCTCGGGAATGGTGCTGCTGTAACGCCCCCTAATTTTTAATACAATATTTTGAATTAATAAATAATTTTTAAATTTATTTATTTAATTATTTTTATTTTTCGTAAAATTGACATTTTCACACGAGCAAATATTTTTCGAAGTGTGAATTTAGAATTTTGAGTTGATGAAAAACTTTCTATTATTTGTTATTGGGTATATTTGAATTTTTGCAATTTTTCTGAATAAAGAAAACTACTTTTGTAAATTTTTGAAAGAAAGAGGTTTGTTTTGTAAAAAGTCATTTATGGGTGAAAAATTAACTTAAAAATTGTTTCTCTGCATTTAGGGCTGGCTATTGAGTAGAAGGCTTTAAGGAATTAGATTATATCCATATTTGATTGATTTTTATTGCTTTAATTGGATAAATATATAATTACGCAATTTTGAGATTGTTGAGGGCTTTATTGAATATTCTTTCTGGAGTATAAAAGTCAGAAAAATTCATTTTGGAAAATCTAATCTTTACTAGTAAATAATAATTCTAATTTTTTTGGGTTTTTATGAATATTTTATGGCTTGTTTGCAAATATTACAAAGAAATTGACTTTTGTGTAAAATTGCCACTTGGAGTAAAATATCTCAGATTTCCAAATTTTGGGTTGCATATGTTGGTCGGCCATATCTGGGATGGGAAGGGATTTAATTTTAATTAATTTTAAATTAATTTGATTAACTAATAATTGGAAGGATCCATATATGTAAATAAATAATCTTCTTGGGGAGTAATTTTGTAAACTTTGTGAAACCCTAGATGACCATATCCCGGCCTATATTAGGGGCAGCAGCCAACTATCCCTATTGTGAACTCAAAACATATCTTTCTCATTATTTTTTGGGAGTTTAAAGCTTGGATCATGGACTTTTGCAAGGAGAATATTTTTTTTTATTACTACTATTGTTCTTCAAGTTGGTTTTTTTTTAGGTGAGTGATACTTCTCGTCTTTGATGTGTTTTACTTATATTATCATGATCAATGAGCTTCTAGATGTTTACATAAAATAAAGATGCAATTTTTATGAGAGATGATTATGTTTTATTAATTTTGAATATTGAATATTGATGATGGATGAAAAATCTAACTTGGGATCTATGTATTTTTGATTATAGTTGATAAAGATATGTAGAAATAATTAGAGCTTGTTATATGCTCTTAAATTCATGCTTGATTGATTATAAAGTTGAGATATTTCCATGTTATTTCGTTATTTTTAATCATCAAAATTGAAACCAAACATTAGGACTTGAATAATTATTGTGTGGATTGAAAGTAATTTGTTTTGAAGTGCCTTATGCATAAAAGATTGATATTTTTGCTTGAAGAAATAAATCTAATGAGAATATATATGATTATAGATGTTAGATCATAGTTTATGATTCAAGAAACATGTTTTGGGTGATTAAAAGATGAGATTCTTCATTGTTCTAGTATTAAAGAAAAGTGGTATGATTGCTTATAATTGTTGTGTATATAAGAAGCATTTTTGGGAACAAATATATATAAAAAGAACTAATAAAAACAAAACCCTTGGGTTAGGGTTCGGTCTGGGGATTGAAAAGTAATCGAGGGTTACTATTTTGACCGAGTAGGGTTGAACAGTAACCTTAGGTTACTGTTCACCCGAGCTATTGTCCCTTTGCTTCCAACTGATTGTTCGAGGTGGATTTTTGGGGTATTTTCGAGTTGTTTTGTGGGTGTGGTTTGTATGCTATGTTTGGGGGACTCTAATATACAGGTGTAAGCATCTATATATGGGTTTAAAAAAAATATATTAGTGGTTTGATCGAGTTTGGATGAGATTTCGAAGATATTGTTTAGTCTGGACTGCCATCTGTTTCTCAGTTTGGAACAAGATTTCGACTTAGTTGCTGATGTTATTATCTAAAACTCATTGAATAGAAATTGTAGTTCACTGTGTCTAGTTTCCAGAACATCTGACGGATCCTCAATCTGACTTATAGATTGTAAGATAAGCAATTTCTACCACTAACTGTCGTAGTTTCAGATTTTTAAAATAACGGTTAGTTTTCAGAATTTATTGAATATCAACCCTTTAAACTAATTTATTTGAGTCCAAATTTTTATGGTGAATTCCTCGTTATGTACTGAATTTAAATTGATTTTTCTAGAATTTAATATCGACTATAGAATGTACTGTTTTGAGGAATGAAATCATGTAACTTTCAAATTTTTGAATGAAAGATAGTTTTCAGAATTTATTAAATATCAACCCTTTAAACTAATTTATTTGAGCCCGGGTTTTTATGGTGGATTCCTTGTTATGTGATGGATTTAAGTGAATTTTTCCAGAATTTAATATTGATTTTAGAGTGTACTGTTTTGAGTAGCGAAATCGAATGATTTTCAGATTAGGTAAAAATCTATATTTTCACAATGAAATGTGCTTCTATAACATATAAACGAGTTCTCATGGCAATATTGGTTGATTAAAAGGAATGTAATTAATAAAGAGTATTTTTTTATAATAGAAACCAAGATGGGTTTGATTTGAGACTTAGGGTTATGATGTGGACCCTAGAAAGACTATTACTGATACTTTGGGTTGTGAGACTCTAGAGGTTGAGTGGGACCCTTATATACCAGCAAATTTGATTTTGTGGAAGTTGACCAGTTGGGGTCTTCGTTCTTGGTTTAGTTGTGTTAAGTCTGGTTGGGTACATCAACTCTAGAGAGACTGTGTTCCAATTAATTAATTAAACATAATAAACATAAGGACATGCACTAGTGGAGATGTGATAGATCTTGGGAAACGTCAGTATGGGCTCTGTTGCCAGTCGCACGGATGCATTATAGGGCTGTGCGTTTGTTGTGTCTCTCGAGTATGTTCGCGTGTCGAAGGTTGGCAGGCCTATTCACGGAATGTCTAGCAGTAAGACAGTTTTGGTATGTTCGTTTGTCGATGGTCGGCATGCCTATTCACGGAACGTACGGTATATTCGTGCGTTGATGGTCGATAGGCCTATTCATGTAATGTACAGTGTATCCGCGCGTCGATGGTCGGCAGGCCTATTTGCGAGGTACACGGTAGAGAAGTGATTCTCTGGGGTCAGAGCAATACTTATATGATGCTCGCACGTCGATGGTCGGTAGGCCTATTCACAGAGTATTCTAGATCTTGTTTCTATTACCGTAGTAGGATTAGTTGCACAACGAGAGATTAAACCCTATAAAGTGGAGAACGATAAGGGCTTGAACCGGACCTATGTAATATGGGCTGCATAGAATTCGACAAGTATGCATTAGTAATCATCATGTGCATTTATGTTTTTCTTGACTTGTATTATGCATGCTTGTTTTCTGTTTTCTTACACCTGACACTTAGCCTAGTTTCACTTGATGATTTATGCTTTATTTATTGTTATTTCATGTTCCATCTGTGATTACTGTGTTAATATGTTTCAATTGTTGACTTATGATTTTATTCTTTATGTTTTCATTTAAGTTTGTATTTCCTTTGAATATCACTCATACCGTTATGGCTAACCCCTGTAGTTTTGGGGGTTAGGGATATCTCTAGCCTCATGTTTTACAGGTAGGTACCATTAGCATGGAATTGGGAGCATGTGGTAGAATGTTTAATGTTTATGCATATCTTGAAAAGGGAATGATTGTAAAGAGAAAAGTTGTATTTATAGTGCTTTTAAATACTGTTGTGTTGTATAGAATTGTAATTCAAATTGTTTAAATTCCACTGTGCTTTGTAAAAGAGTTGATGTAATAAAAAGTTTTAATTTTTCCTGTATTTGGTTGTGATGTTTATGATTACAATTGAAGTTGATTCTGAAATTTATGCCATGTATTTCTAAAATATTTTATTGGAAATTCGGGGTGCTACAACTACGAGGGCTTCGGGATGATGGGGATGGATTTGTGGTGGGTGGTGGCAGTGAGGACCATGGAGGATGGGGTCGCGGCGATGTGGAGATTCTATTGGTGGTCGCGCGAGGCTAGTCAGGAAGTCTACAGTCGAGGCGTAGTCATGATGTGCGGCAGGGCAGGCTCGGGTGGTTGGGTTCAGGCGTTTGATGAAGAAGAAGATGAAAGGAGAGAGAGAGATAGAGAGAGAGAGAGAGAGGCTGTTGATTAGGGAGTTAGAAAGATTAATGAGTGGTTATAAGTGGTTTGGGGGTCTGTGGAGAGATTTTGGGGATTCAATTAGTGTGAAAAATAGGGAAGCAGTACATAAGAGAAGATTAGGGAGTTATAGGGGGATTGTGCAGTTGATTAAGTTAGTGATTGAGTAGTTGGTTTGCTCATGGGCTAAGAAACTGGGCTTGGACTAAGATTGGGATTCAAATAAAAATAATATGAGATAAAAATTAAACTTGGTTTGGGAATGACTGGGCCTAATTCAAGACACATATAATAATAATATGGAAAAAGATGGCTGGAATTTGAGTTCAAAATAATAATTGAAAAGAGAGATATAATATATGTTCGAAATGACAAAATATATAGATAGCAGGAATCCAAATAATACAATAAGAGAAAGAAGAAAATACAAAAATACAATACGACAAAAACGGACATGGAGGTTACATTTCTACCCACCTTACAACAAACATTTCGTCGTCAAAATTAATTCAAGTGGGTCATAGGATAGCCCCGAGAAAAGCCTACTCGAAGAAATGGGGAAACTTCTTCTGGATTTCCTCCGCTAGTTCTCAAGTCAACTCACCAGGCGAGTGAGGATCCCATGAGACCCGTAATAGTCTAATAACTTTGTTCTTCAATATCTTCTCCCGTCTGTCCAAGATAGAGATGGGTCGGATCTTGCACGATAGGTCTGGATACACAGAAAACTCCGAATATTCGATCACATGACTGCCGTCCCTGATGTACTTCCTGAGCTGGGAGACTTGGAACACATCGTGAACCCCTGACAATGCGGGCGGTAGCGCAACTGTATAAGCTAATTTGCCCACATGTTCCATAATGTCAAAAGGACCGATGAATCGGGGACTAAGCTTGCCCCCGCCCCCAAAACGGATAACACCTCTCCATGGTGATACCTTCATGAAGACATGATCACCAGCCTCGAACTCTAAAGGCCTGCGATGAATGTCTGCCCACTTCCTCTGCCTGTCCTGAGCTGCCTGCAAGTGCTTCTAAATCTGAGCCATAACGTCGACTTTCTTGGTGATCAATTCTAGCCCCAAAAGCTTCCTCTCGCCAATGTCATCCCAACTGACTGGCGGTCTACACTTCCGACAGTAGAGTACCTCATACAGTGCTACCTTGAGACTCGCCTGATAACTGTTGTTGTACGAGAACTCGACTAAGTGTAGATGATCTTCCCACAAACTTCCAAACTGAAGAACACCTGACCTCAACATGTCCTCCAGGGTCTGAATCATCCTTTTCAACTGTCCATCTGTCTGTGGGTGAAATATGGTACTGTAATTCAGCTTTCTCCCCAAACTTCCTTAAAGACTCTCCCAGAATTGAGACCTAAATCTCGTATCTCTGTCAGTACAATGCTGACAGGGACCCGTGCAACTGCACAGTCTTCTGAATGTACTTCTCAGCCAAACTCTCTGTAGACTGTCCCACTCTTCGTCAAATGGTCCACGATCACTCAAATAGCATTATGACCCTTGGGACTCCTCGACAAACTTCCTTGAAGACTCTCCCAGAATTGAGACATAAATCTCGTGTCTCTGTCAGATACAATGCTGATAGGGACCTGTGCAACCGCACAATCTCCAGAATATACTTCTCAGCCAAACTCTATGTAGACTGTCCCGCTCTGAAAGGAATAAACTGGGAACTCTTCGTCAAATGGTTCGCGATCACCCAAAATAGGATTATGATCCTTGGGACTCCTCGACAGTGCTGTGACAAAATCTATAGTGATGTTCTCCTATTTCCACTCCGGAATTAGAAGAGGCTGCAAGAGTCCAGCGGTCCTCTGATGCTCAGCCTTTACTTGCTGACAAATCAGACACTGGAACACAAATCTAGCCACTGCTCTCTTCATACCGTGCCACCAAAAGTGTTGTTTCAAATCTCTATACATCTTAGTGCCTCCAGGGTGAATGGATTAGGGCGAGCGATGGACTTCTTCGAGTAGCTTCTGCCTGACTTCTCCTTTTGGTACACACAATCTAGCTCCAAAGCGAAGCGAGCCGTCTGCATGAATAAGCAAGTTGGTCCTTAGGCTTGCTTCCACTTCCATTTGAAATTTCTGCAATTGCTTATCCCCTTTTCGGGCATCGTTGATCTGCTCCACTAATGAAGACTGCAATTGCAACAACATATACTATTGCGATGTACCGAGCAAAATCACTTCTAAATCCAACCTTCTCATGTCCTCCAGTAGTTCCCTCTTCTTAGTTAGAAACATAGTGGTGGGTCGCCTACTCAAAGCATCGGGTACCAAATTCACCTTACCTGGGTGGTACTGCAAATTGATCTCATAGTCTTCCATGAATTCAAGCCACCTTCTCTACCTCATGTTGAGCTCCTTCTGAGTGAATACATACTTGAGGCTCTTGTGATCTGTGAAAATCTCCACCCTATATCCAAGCAAATTATGCCTCCACAACTTCAAGGCGAAGATTACGGCTGAAAGTTCCAGATCATGCGTAGGGTAGTTCTTCACATGCGGCCTCAACTGTCGAGATGCATAAGCAACAACTATGCCTCGCTGCATCAGTACAGCACCTAGCCTTTTGCCCGAAGCATCACAGTGAATTACAAAATCTCCTGAACTGTCTGGTATAGTTAGCACAGGTGCTGACGTCAACCGATTTTTCAAATCCAAGAAGGCTTCATCACAAGCTCCATCCCAAATAAACTTCTGCTCTTTCCTCGTCAGTTTAGTTATAGGTCCTGCGATCTTCAAGAAATCCTGAACGAACTTCCGATAATACCCGACTAGCCCAAGAAAACTTCGAACCTCTGATGCTGACTTCGGCACCGGCCAATCCTTGACCGCAGTTATCTTCGACAGATCAACCGAAACCCCATCGCCCGAGATAATATGGCTCAAGAATGCAACATGATCTAACCAGAATTCACATTTGCTGAGCTTCCCATAAAGTCGGTTTTCTCTCAGAGTCTGCAAAACTACCCTCAAATGTTCTGCATGGTCCTCCATATTCCGAGAATACACCAAGATATCATCGATGAACACCACCACAAAACTATCCAGAAATGGAGAGAGCACCCTGTTCATCAAGCTCATGAATATTGCTGGTGCATTGGTGACTCCGAATGGCATCAACAAGAACTCGTAATGTACATATCTTGTGCGGAATGCCATTTTCTGAATGTCTTCGGTCTTCACCTTAACCTGGTGGTAACCCGAACAATGGTCCAATTTGGAGAAAACTGAAGCACCTCCCAACGAATCAAACAGGTCATCAATCCTTAGCAACAGATATCGGTTCTTTACAGTAACATTGTTCAATTCCCGATAGTCAATGCAGAGCCTTCGACTACCATCTTTCTTATCGACGAACAACATCGGGGCTCCCCAAGGTGAAACACTTGGCCTAATAAAGCCCCTATCCAGTAACTTTTGAACTTGAACCTTCAATTCTGCCAGCTCAACCTGTGCCATTCTATAGGGACTATTCGAGATTGGTGTAATACCCTGCAAAATAGTATATAGCTATTTTTTCATAGTAATCTGTGCATTTTTGAGTATTGCACACGATTACATATTTTTCTAGTAGTTATCAGTTTTAATTGGGAAATTTCAGACATATGAGCTGTTCTGAATCCAATGAGATAAACTCGGGATATCTTCTCGACTGAAATGTGGATTTGACCCGATTGTTTTGACCAGACAATTGTCGGGAGAAAATTTAATTTCTATAAAACATATTCTTTTATAGACTATATGGTGGTCATTTTAATTTAAGCTAGTGTTTGAATTGAATATGGATTATATTCATACTCAACGGTTAAGGTTAAGGGTATGGTGACCTAGGGTTCCTTGACCAAACCTAGGGTTAGGAACCCTAGCATCATATGATCATAGCTTGGATCTTGATGAGATCCAATGGTGGAGATATTTCACCATGTGAAGATTGATTCATGAGATGAGGAAGTTTCCTAGAAATTGCAAGGAAGTTTCCAAGAAACTTCTACTTGGGTGTGTTGGCAACATCTCATCCATCCATTCCCACACAACTCCACCTTACCCCATCCAATTCTGGCCATATCTTCAAACCCTAGCCCTCCACCTCCTATAAAGTCCCTTCTCCACTTCACTTCTCATCCCTTCTTCTTCTTGTCTTGTGGTTGCTACAAAAAAAAAGAGAAGAAGAAATAAAAAGTATAGAAGGAGAAGTAGAAAAAGAAGGAGTCTTTGAGTTGTGTAAGAGAAGGAGAGTAGCGGAGAAGAGAAGGTGTTGGCCAATTTGAGAAGAAGCTAGGAGCAAGGAGCAAGGAGCAAGCAAGACTACAAGGAGATTTTTGCAAACTTCATGTGGCTGATCTCTTAAACTATAAACTTGGTATTTATTTTCTTTTGGTGTGAAATGGATGTATAGTAGTAGTAGCTATGATGTTGTTATTATGTATGAGCATGTGAAGTGCTAGGGAAACATAGTTGTATGGTAAGAACAACTTTTTTTCTTAAAGCTTGTTAAGAAGCATGGTTGTGAAGATATGTTTGAGAATTTTTGCTCCCAAATGGCTCAGAATTATGAGCTCAAATTTTGGAAAATTATTCTTCTATGTATGTAGAGTATTCATGATTATTTTCATAATATTTGGAAGCAATTTAGTAGCCCAAACAATTGGTACAAATCTGGACAGAGAGCAGCCGAAATTGTTGTTGCTATGTAGATTTTGGCTGGGTCTTTCCGACCTTGTAACTCGATGTAGGTATGTAATTTTAAGCTGGAAATTTTTTTGGACACTCTTATATAAGTCTGAAACTATAGTTTTAAATTTTGTAGTTTTCTGAGTTCGTTTGATATCTCAAAGAAATTATAGAAGGTGACTGGTCTGGATATGGAAACTGCAGCTGACTGCTTTTAGAATGAAGTTCACATGGACATAACTCCGTGTGTATTTATGATATTGCTATGAATTTTGGGAGTATCTTATGGTGTGAGACTATTTGATGATTCTCAAATTTTACAATTTTTAGAGATCATTTGATGAGGTTTCAAAAATAAACCATATATAGTGGTATAAACCCTGCCGAAAGAGTAGCTGAATTTGCATGCTATGTTTGAGGAGTCATAACTCATTGTGTGATATGAGTCTGAATTTGAATTTTGGCAACAATGGAATAGCATATGTGTGGATTAAGAATCTCAAATTTCATGAGCATTGGACTTAAGGTGGATTTGTTATTGAATTTCAAAGTGGGCTATGTTCAGCCTAGTACAAGTTAACTAGTTTGTGAAGATGAGAAATTCTGGAACTATTTGTTAAGAATTTGGGAATTTGACCAACTAGAGAGTCGTAGTAGGGAGTCATAGCTTTCTATGTAACGCCCCGAATCCCAAATACACTGAATTCGAGATGTTCTATAGGATCTTTTCACTTTCTTTAGTACAATTTTACAGGGAAATTTAAACTTTTCATCTTACATCAGAGTTTACATCAATATTACACTTTTCTTTTGCACAGCGGAAGTAAAATACAACAATTAAATAAATGTACAACAACATGGTACAATCTTTAAGCATCCATTCCTCTTTAACATGTCATTTACCTGCATATAAGACTGTGGGTACGTCAGTTTATTCAACCGATAAACATTATACACGGCCATCCTCTCTATGCCGGAAATTGTATAACTTAATTTTCCATATTTAACAAACACAAACTTGTCACATTTCAAATAAAGGGACTACCCTTTTGATGTCGTGTTGTGATTATGCACTTAGTCCTTAATGCATTTATTTATGTTACATGACACTAATGCGCACTTGTTCGGATTCTATGCATCCCATACTACATAGGTCCGAGGGCAAGCCCTTATTCGTTCTTCATCTTTGTAGGGTTCAATCCCCCGTTATGACTTAATCTACTACTGTAACTACGGTAGTGTCTTAGATGTCCTATGATCTATGAGCCCATGCCCAGGCATCCTGGAGGGGAATCCCACGCACTGACACGACGCATCGAGCAGGCAACCTATGGACAATTCAGCCTCCGCCATGGAACAATGGCACCACCCATAGCCACTCGAACATCCCACGAGCGTCGCCACCGGGACGATAATTCTGGAGTAGCGCCCACGCCATGTCTTGACGCATCAAGCAGGCAGCCTGTGAATCGCTCTCACACCGCTATCCGATGGCCCCCATACACGTGTTTTTCTTCTACTTTCATCACGTCTCCACTATGTACTAATCCTTAGTTTTATTAAAAATCATGAACAAAAATTTAATATCTAGAGTTAGCCCCTCCATCAACCGGACTTATTCATTCATTTCAACTTGACCAACATTGGTCTAATTTCATTTCATTTCATTTCATTTCTCAATGCCGGGGGAGACTTAGCTACTCTATTTCAATTTTCATTTCACAATCTTCAACTTATAAATTTCCATGTTGAGTTCTCATACTCACATGTATATTCTCTTTTCAATTCATGATTTCAATTTATTCACAAGTCCATAACTGTACATGAATCTCATGCACTTTATCAATTATCACATCATATCAAATTTCACTTTATTAACATATGTGCATACTTCATTTTGTTCCACAAATGAGAAATAAATTGCATCAAGTCACACAACCAAGTTTCTTTTTGCCAAATCACTTTCTAATATATCATTATTATTTATTCTTATAAGCTATACTTCTTCACAAATACATAATCTAGAACCATAGTTCTAATTACGTCTTTTGTTCACAAACCATAGTGTATTTCATTCAAATAGTGCCCAAATTACTCTTATAAAATTCCTTACATTTTTATGAGAATAACCATATTTTTTTCAAAATTTTTGGACATCTAAAAAGCCCAAAAAAATATTTTTTATATATATGCCGAAGGGGAGAATCGAACCCAGGCACACGGGAAACAAGGCCAAGAGCACCCGCCAATAGGCCGAACTGTGCTAGCGTTATAAAGGGGGCGAAATTAATATATATTGCCTTCGGGTCGAAAGTTATATGCTTTCAAAAAATGTGTGAAAAAATGTTGCGAACACAGGGATTCGAACCGATCGACCCAAAGAAGCCAACCGCACACAGTGACCGCCTGAGCTACTAGCTCAGGTTGTCACAATACCAAATTACGACCCATATGAATCATTTTGCCACTGTTTGTTAAAAATACTCGATGTTCAATTTAATCTTGGTTCATATTGCCTTTGTAAAACTTACTGAAAAATTCCAGATTAAATCCCCTTCACATGATTTTCATAACAGCAAGTATAAAATAATTTTTGCACTAAAAAAATATATTTTTCACACGAATCAATGAATTGTTCATTCAAAACTACTATATTTTTCATTTTCGACATTGGTTAACAATTAGTCTTCAAATCTTTTCTATCCAAATTTCTTATACTAATTTTCTGATATTAATCTTTCATTCAACATATAAATCTAATTTCTTGAATTTGTCCAACCCCAAACTAATTCAAAAAGGTCTCTTCACAAATTAGTACTAACAAGGTATTAATTTTTTTTCATACAATTAGTGATGGCAATAAATGTATTTTCTTTAATTCAACATATACTTCTAGTTCAATCATGTACATCACAAAAATATATAACCACTTATCAATTATCATGTTCACACATCAAACATTCGAGAAAGTTACTCTTTCAAAAAGCGTGCTCTTTCTTAATCAATTTGCATGCTTCAATTTTTCAATTAAACTAACATCCTCATTAGTATTCTCAAGCATCAATACTAGCATCATTCATTTATTCTACTAAGCATGGAGAATTTTACCCACAACTTACTTAACAATAGAACCACATGCAAATTGTTCATTAACATACCAATCAATTTGTGAACTAACTTTCCATTAAATTGTATTCTTACTAACATTTTCCATGAATCATTTCTAATTAGAAACAAAGATAATCAACCCACTTTGTAGTCACATTCTTATTTCACACAATCACACATAATTCGCATATCAATAATTCAATCAACTAGAGATCATTTATTCAATTAAAGGCGCATTCTTATTAATCACTTTCATGCAATTTTTGCTAATGAAATCTAGCATATATTCCTATATTTAGAAATAAGGAAAATTCCACCCACCTTGTATGGAGAGAAATAAACACACAAAGCAACAAATCCTTGCGAATGAATGCACTTCCTCCTAGACGATGCGCGCACAAGCTCCACAATCACCACCACCGAATGCTTCTCCTTGTGATGGCCGCGGGCCTCTCCTCCAAGCAAAATGCACACAACTCTCACTCTTTTTTTTAACTCACACTATTATTAAAATAAAACTATAGTTTGGAAAGATATAATTGCATATGAATATAGCCATGGGAGGCGGGTATTTATACTAGAAATCAAGTGAAATGGAAGGCTAGGATTGACTAGTTGGTTGTAGGATGGAGGGCCAAGATTAGAGTAGGAGTTATAAAAACTACCCACATCCACATAACCACCTCCATGAACACCATGACTAATTTCAAAACTCCCTCCAAAAGAATGCAACCCGGCCATGGAAAAGAGTGCATTGCACGTGTACGTGTAGTGCACGTGCATGCAATTAGGCCTAAAAATTGTACATTTTAATTTTGTATAAAAAATAAAATAGTTTTAAAATAGTCTTCTACATGACAAGTTAAATAAAAATAGGTTAATCCATGGGCTTTATTTTGGGCCAAAATAGTTATTAAAAATAAAATAAATAAAATACATTTTGGACTTTAAGAAAAAGGCCTTTTAATTAAATTAAAATAAGGCTTTCTATTTGTTTAAAGAAAGGCTTTTTGTACAAAATAATTTGAGAACACATATTTAAATATTTATACACATCATAATAAAATAATTATAAGATTTAATTCAACCAAAATATTGCACGTGCACACTACGTGCAAAATAAATAATAATTTTTCATTAATTGAAAAATCAGGGTATTACATTCTAACCCATCTGAAATTTTGTAATTCCATTTTATAGGTTGAGAGTTATGATTTTCCAAAGATGGAACATATCCAGTCATAGTTAAGGTATTATTGGCTAAGTAAACCAGTTTCTCCCTGTTTGTAAACCTGATGGAACTTAGTTAGTTCGAGAACTCAAATGATTAAATCTGAGGATGTTCAACTAAGAAGTTGTAGTAGACATTCCCACCTTTCCATTGGACCCGGAATCAAGTAATTCTGATCAGTGAACAAATTTTCATGATGTTGGAAAGGTGCAGCGAGTGCATGAAGGGACGTGCAAGCTAAGAGTGTATGAGGGTTTATAGTGTCCAGATGATCAAATTTGAGAAAATGGTTAACTGGAGAGTTGCAACTAGGGTTTTAGCTTTCCAGAATGGGTCGTATCAAGCAAATCTGAACTGTGTGTTGGAAGTTATGGTTGTTGCAAGTTTAGCAACCTGTTGTTTAGATTGACTTCAAGTTTAAGTTATCTTGGGGACTTGAGTTCTTAAATATTTGAGGGAGTCGTCCACTAGGGAATTGCAGTGAATCTCCCTACCCTTCCAGAAGTATGATTGTGTTGGATTCCGATGAGCGTAGCTTGGGTCGCATCTACTGCTATTTCTTGAATTATTTTATCGGACAATTGATGAGGAACCCTCTGCATACCACAGTGTGGTATTCATGAGCTATCGTGTTTTTAATGTTATTTTTAGCATTTCATTTGGAACTCAGACAAGTTCCTGTGCTTTGTACTCATGGTGGACATGAGTGAGTTGGGCTATAGCTCTCGTCGGTTTGTGTTTGGTGTCTCGATGCTTGGGTCTTGCAATGGTCAAGAATTGATGGTTATATGTGTGCTTACCTTTATTTGAATTATATTGGATCCTTGGGGCACTGTTGGACCACTTATATAGGGTCACGGGTCGGGATTATTTGGGCGCTGACCTATGAAGGTATTGGGAATCAGTGAATGTGATTCCCGTAATGACTATTGTTTTGATAGACCGGATAGGCTTGACATTGTTGATCGACATTGAGTGTGACTTGGGTAACAACTTGTTTTTAGTAAACTGCATTGATACCCCGCAAAATAGCATATGGCTATTTTTGCATAGTAATTTGTGCACGTCTGAGTATTGCACACGATTACATATTTTTCTAATAGTTATCAGTTTTAATTGGGAGATTTCAGACATAGGAGCTATTCTGAACCCGATGAGATAAACTCGGGATATCTTCTCGACTGAACTGTGGATTTGTCCCAATTGTTTTGACCAGACAATTGCTGGGAGAAAATTTAATTTCTATAAAACATATTCTTTTATAGACTATATGTTGGTCATTTTAATTTAAGCTAGTGTTTGAATTGAATATGGATTATATTCATACCTAAAGGTTAAGGTTAAGGGTATGGTGACCTAGTAATACCCTAAATTTTTTATTAAATGAGAATTTGTTGATTTTACGTGTTGTGCACGTACAAAATTTCTGCATGAATGTTTTCTTATAAAATTATCTTTTTGAACAAACAATTGTTTCCTCTCTTTCTCTTTATTTCCTAGGAAGCCTATTTTAAAAGCCTCAACTTGTTTTTCTAATTTAAGCCCAACCTAATTACTTAAATATTTTATTTTGATCCATGAGTCTAAAAGGCCCACTATTTTGAAAGCCCACAAATTAATTATCCTTTTAATTGTCCAACTTGTCATGTAGACACATTTAGTAGACAATTAATTAATTAATATTGTACAACTTTTATTAGGGGACACTAGTTAGGGCACATGCATGCACTAGTGTGTGCATTGCACACCCTAGAGGTGGCCGGATGTGGCTAGAGAAGAAGGGAGGAGTGGAGTTGAGTTGAGGGGTGGTTATGAGATCATGGAAGTTACTACAACTTCCCTTTTCATCTTGATCCTTGATCTTTAACTCTTTGATTAATCCTATCCATCTATTCTCATCCTAAAAGTGTATAAATACCCCTAGTTTTCTTCTCTTTAGTGCACTAAACAAATTACTAAGAGAGAAAAGACTAAGTGAGAAAAGATTGAGAAGTTTAAGTGAGTAAAAGATTGAGTGTGCATATTTGTGTGTGTGTTCATCCCAAGAGGAGGCTGGCCCATCATCAAGCACAAAGAGGAGGCTCGGGTTCCATACAATCAAGGAGAAGGCAACTTGCAACACAATTTAGGAGGAGAAGGCTACTTTCTTGCATTCTAGGAGACTCTAGGAGCTTTTCATTTCGTTTTTCTTCAATAGGTGGGTGTTCTCATGCTTCTAATTCTATATACCATGCTAGGAATGATTTGATAAAATTAGTAAGGAACAACTAAGTGAATTGGTCTCATGTTTGCTTAACTAGAAATGGAATGGCAACTTAGAGAATGATTGATGAGATGATTGCTAGTTGATGAATTGTGAACTAAAGTGCTAGAATCTTTCATGTTGACATGCTTTGTGTTTATGAATTATGCTTTGGGGAGAAATTTATGTTTATGGGACAAATTGTGATTAAATGCATCATGAAAATGTTGTTTTCTTAAATTAGCGCAACACTATTGTAGAAAAGATAGAAACTTGTGTTCTAAAATATTGTAGATTGTTAACAAGTAAGGGGATAAAGAAATAAAGTTTTCTTTTTGTAGAAATCTAGACTGTGAATTATTTACAAATGGAAATTGTTCTCAATGTCGAAATTATGGACATAGAACACAAAATTAAGACCAAATGCATGTTTTATAAAGTAAATAATGACTGTAAAAATACTGGTTTACTGTATTTTCATATGGGTTAAGATCAGGAAAGTTTTGATTAAAAAAAAAGAACGAAAAAGAACGAAAAATGTTTTGAGAATTATGAAATTTAGAAATAACAGAGAACTGGGTTATAAACAACCCAAATCCGTTTGAATCAATCTGGTCCCTTAGACCAAGTGGTTAGTGGTGCGGTGGCATTTTACTGTAGCCGTGGACTGATCCTATAGGTCTCGGGTTCGAAACATGGGTCCTGCTTTTAATTGCTGTTTTTGAATAAAAACCCAAAACCCAAAACTAAAACTCACCTTAATAAAACCCCTCCCTTATCGCATTGGCGCCTTAGCCCATTTGGCTCTCGGTGGCAGTTGACTAGGCTCAGGTCGCTGGTTCGAAACCTGGCTTTGGCAGGTTTAATAAATTTATTTTTCTGAGTTTTAAAATTTAATTCTTGACTTTTAAAAAATTCAAAAAAAAAATACTTCAATTATTCTAAACATATGTAGATCTTATGAAAAATATTTGTGCACTATTTGGATAAAATAAAAGTGAGTTAGAGGTGAAAAATTGGGTAGAATTCCATGGAAATTTGCATTTGGAGAATTATAAAAGTAATCTAATTTTTTTTATGAGAAATTATACTAAGTGATGAAGGAGAATTTTTGAACGAAAGAAAATTAAATTGTACTATCTATGGACTCTCATCGTTTAATTGAGTATTGTTCATGAATGAAAATATGAATTTGTGACCGTTTGAATTAAATAAAGCAGATGAATAATAGTATGAGAATCAAATGAATTTGTAGAGATTAATTTTTGATATGAAATACATGAAATGCAATTGAACTTTATGTATGAGATTTTGATTCATAGAAAAGTATGGAAATCATTTTAATTGTGAAAGAGAACTTATGAGTATGAAAAACTCGATGTTGTAATTATGAGTTGAAATTGAGAACTAGGGTGTAGCTAAGCCTCACACCGGCAATGAAAGAGATGTTGAAATAATATTTGAAAATAAAAAGACCAAGATTTGGGTCATGTGAAATGAATGAATAAGACTGGTATAGTGGGAGTGCTAACCCTAAGGGATTGATTTTGTTCATGATTCAATTAAATTAAGGACTAGATACATACTGAAGATGTGATGAAAGTAAGAGAAAAACATGAGTATGAGGGCCATTGGATTGGCGGCGTAAGAGTATTCACAGGATGCCCCATGATGAGTCATGAGTAGGACGTGGATACTGCTCCAGAGTACCGTTCAGGTAGCGACGCTCGTGGGATGTTTGGTGACTGCGGTTGGTGTCATGTCTATGGTAGGAGATGAATTACCATAGGATGCCTGCATGATGAGTCATGTGACAGCACATTAGGATTCTCTCCAGGGTGCCTAGACGTGAGTTCGTAGGTCATTGAACATCTAGGATACTCATCGTAGTTACAGTAGTAAATTAAGTCATGGCAAGGGACTGAACCCTACAAGATGAAGAACGGTTAAGGGCTTGCCCTCGGACCTATGTAGTATGGGCTGCATAGACTCTGAACAAGTGCACATTAGTGTCATACAATAAATAATTGCATTAAGGACTAAGTGCACATGCACAACACGACATCAATAGGATAGTCCCTTTAGCTCTGTTTATGAACAAGTTTGTGGTTTGTTAAGTTTTGAGAACCGTTATGCTGTTTCCGGCATAGAGAGGATGGCCGTGTATAATATTTCGTCAGTGAATGAACTGATGTGCCCATAGTTTTCTATGCAGGATAAATTACATGAAAAGACTAAGAAGGAATTGATGCTTAAAGACTATACAAGTCTTGTTGTATTTCATTCATTATTGTAAAATTTGCTTCCGCTGTATAAGTTTTAATGTAAATGTAACTCTGATATAAAGTAAAGTTTAATGTCCTTGTAAAATTGTACGAAGTGAAGTGTAAAGATCCTGTGGAACTTTGAATTCGGGTGTATTTGGAATTCGGGGTGTTACAGACCTAGGTTTCCTTGACCTAACCTAGAGTTAGGAACCCTAGAATCATATGATCATAGCTTGGATCTTGATGAGGTCCAATGGTGGATATATTTCACCATGTGAAGATTGACTCATGAGATGAGGAAGTTTCCTAGAAATTGCAAGGAAGTTTCCAAGAAACTTCTGCTTGGGTGTGTTGGCAACATCTCATCCATCCATTCCCACACAACTCCACCTTACCCCATCCTCCCCCTCCATCCAATTACGGCCATATCTTCAAACCCTAGCCGTCCACCTCCTATAAAGTCCCTACTCCACTTCACTTCTCATCCCTTCTTCTTCTTGTCTTGTGGTTGCTTAAAAAACAGAGAAGAAGAAATAAAAAGTAGAGAAGGAGAAGTAGAAAAAGAAGGAGGAGTCTTTGAGTTGTGGAAGAGAAGGAGAGTATTGGAGAAGAGAAGGTGTTGGCCAATTGTACAAGAAGCTAGGAGCAAGGAGCAAGCAAGACTACAAGGAGATTTTTGCAAACTTCATGTGGGTGATCTTTTAAACTCTAAACTTGTTATTTATTTTCTTTTGGTGTGAAATAGATGTGTAGTAGTAGTAGCTATGATGTTGTTTCCATGTATGAGCATGTGAAGTGCTAGGGAAACATAGTTGTATGGTAAGAACAACTTTTTTTCATAAAGCTTGTTAAGAAGCATGGTTGTGAGGGTATATTTGAGAATTTCTTGCTCCCAAATGGCTCAGAATTATGAGCTCAAATTTTGAGAAATTGTTCTTCTATGTATGTAGAGTATCCATGGTTTTTTTCATAATATTTGGAAGCAATTTAGTAGCCCAAACAATTGGTCCAAATCTGGACAGAGAGCAGCAGAAATTGCTGCTGTTGTGTGGATTTTGGCTGGGTCTTTCCGACCTTGTAACTCGGTGTAAGTTTGTAATTTTGAGCTGGAAATTTTTGTGGAGACTCTAGTATGTGTCTACAACTATTGTTTTAAATTTCGTAGTTTTCCGAGGCCGTTTGATACCTCAAAGAAATTGTAGAAGGTGACTGGTCTGGATATGGAAACTGCAGCTGACTATTTTTGTAATGAAGTTCATATGGACAAAACTTCGTGTGTATTTAAGATATTACTATGAATTATCTTATGGTGTGAGTCTATTTGATGATTCCCAAATTTTACAATTTTTAGAGATCATTTGATGAGGTTTCAAAAATAAACCGTATATAGTGGTATAAACCCTGCTAAAAGAGTAGCTGAATTTGCATGCTATGTTTGAGGAATCATAACTCATTGTGTGATATGAATCTGAATTTGAATTTTGGACACAATGGAATGGCATGTGTGTGGATTAAGAATCTCAAATTTTATGAGCATTGGACTTAAGGTGGATTTTTTATTGAATTTCAAAGTGGGCTATGTTCAGCCTAGTATAAGTTAACTAGTTTGTGAAGATGAGAAATTCTGGAACTATTTGTTAAAAATTTGGGAATTTGACCAACTAGAGAGTCGTAGTAGAAGGTCATAGATTTCTAACCCATCTGGAATTTTGTAATTCCAGTTTATAGGTTGAGAGTTATGATTTTCGAAAGATGGAACGGATCCAGTCTTAGTTAAGGTATTATTGGCTAAGTAAACCAGTTTCTCCTTGTTTGTACACCTGATGGAACTTAGTGTTTTCAAGAACTCAAATAATTGAATCTGAGGATGTGTTCAACTAAGAATTTTTAGTAGACATTCCCATCTTTCCATTGGACCCGGAATCAAGTAATTCCGATGAGTGAGAAAATTTTCCTGATGTTGGAAAGGTGCAGCGAGTGCATGAAAGGACGCTCAAGCTGAGAGAGTATGAGGTTTTATAGTGTCCAGATGATTGAATTTGAGGAAATGGTTAACTGGAGAGATGTAGACCAGGGTCTTAGCTTTCCAGAATGAATGGTATCAAGCAAATCTGAGATGTGTGCTGGAAGTTACGGTTGTTGCATGTTTAGCAACCTATTGTTTAGATTGACTTCAAGCTTAAGTTACCTTGCAGACTTGAGTTCTTAAATATTTGAGGGAGTAGTCCACTAGGAGATTGCGGTGGATCTACCTATCCTTCTAGAAGTCTGGTTGTGTTGGATTCCGATGAGCGTAGCTTGGGTCACATTTACTGCTATTTCTTGAATTATTTCATCGGACAATTGTTGAGGAATCCTCTACAAACTGCAGTGTGGTGATCATGAGCTATCGTGTTTTTAATGATGTTTTTAGCATTTCATTTGGAAGTCAGACAAGTTCTTGTGATTTTTACTCATGGTGGACATGAGTGAGTTGGGCTATAGCTCGGGTCGGTTTGTGTTTGGTGTCTCGATGCCTGAGTCTGGCAATGGTCAAGAATTGATGGTTATGTGTGTGCTTACCTTCATTTGAATTATATTGCATCCTTGGGGCGCCGTTGGACCACTCACTGAGGGTCACGGGCCGAATTATTTGGTTGCTGACTTGTGAAGGTATAGGAAATCAGTGGATGTGATTCTCGTAATGATTTTTGTTTTGACAAACGGACAGGCTCGACATTGTTAATCGACACCGAGTGTGACTTGGGTAACAACTTGTTTTCAGTAAACTGCATTGCTTAGGTTTTCTTTTATTGTTTCGCTCGAAGACCAAATCGGTGTTAGGGGTGATTCCCTATAATCCAACTCATTGTAAGAGTTAGCACTAGGTGGTGATACTATGGGGTTGTCTCTTCCTGTCATTAGGGATACGTGCTACCGTGCGTATCTTGCACTATTGATTCCTGAAGTACCATGGTAAGAACGGGATGTCAGTTTCCCAACGGATAAGGGGTTTTGGATCTTCGATGCCATCATGTTCTATGTTGGTGGACACGAACGGATCACAATGGATCTTCTGCACAATGGATATGTTGCTGCATATCTGTAAGTTCGTCACAGATTTCGAGGAAGGTCCGATGCAACAATTATTGGTGATAATGGGGTAGCGCCCCAAATTATTTATACCTCCTCAACCATGCCATACTATCAGGAACAGGAAGTGGACCGAATTAAAATGCATTCTATGGCGAGGGTTCGAATCCCTGAAACTGGAGAAACAGCTTGATCTGGAACATATGTAGTATGGGATGCATGTGTGTCCAGAGTCTTGCTGACATTAGAGTAAGTGCATTTGTTCTGTACTTTGTGTTTGTATTAGACTTTAGGTCATGGCATACACGTACACTAGGAAATCAGGATACATGTATCTTTTCCATTCAAGTTGAATTGTGGGTATGATAATTGGAGATCGCTGTTTTCTTATCAACATCGCATCAGTAGAATTACTGACGTGCCCACTTAATTAGGTACTGGATACCGGGTCGAGAGGATAGGAGAGCCAGACCAGACCTGCAGGGCATCAAAGTAGGGGGCAGTGTGCATGCCTAACATTCGAACGAGTGCAGAAATATCAGAGTCACGCAGCAGAAGGCTCAAGCCGAGGGGCAAGTCCCAGGGAGGCAAATAGACCACTCAGCGGAGTTTCGGCAATTACCAATCGATTGCTGATCTGGAAGACAGCTGACAGATTCAGAAGAAGAGTTTGAATATTCTTGTAATCAGTTGTAATAAGTTATGTAATTTGTATTCCTTGGTCAAGAACAAATTGATATTTGTAATTATTGATGTACAAACTCTGATGGCAATAAAGGTGTTTAAATTTTCATGCTATTTACTGTATTGAGATGCATTTGAAGGCAACGATCTTGGTGATATCATAGATATCTTGTAGCGGGGATCTGAGGCATTACAATTGGCGCGGTATTAGGTTAGACATCAATACTGAACACTACTTCTCGGTCCAGCAATGACCCGGGCAATTCCTCTAGAAAGACGTCCAGAACTCCCGCACAACTAAAGGTGCAACTCCGCCATCAGTGCACAACAATTCTTGTACGCCAGCCTCCTGGTTTGCAAGTTCTTGACACGCCCAAGTGATGTCTCACCAGCATGGAATTCAAACTCTTGGTGACCTGAAATTTTGAATACCACCTTCTTTTCTGGGCAGTGTATCACAGCATGAGTCGCACCCAACCAATCCATCCCGAGAATGATGTAGAACCTAGAATTACCAATAACATTGAGATATGCTTTGAAGTCCATGCTGCCAATCAGCAAGGAGCTTAACTTGCACACTTTATAAAAGACGATCACACCTCCACCTATTTTGATGTTCTAACCAACTTACAAGTCATCGCTAGGCAATTGGTGCCGACCAACAAAGCGAGAAGAGACGAAAGAATGGATAGCACCCGAATCAAACAGAACATAAGCTGGGAAAGAGTGTACTAGTATAATACCTAATAACAAGTTGAAAGGTGTGAGTGAGCAAATGCATGATGCAAGAAGAACAAGTGCAAGATAGATTGAAATGGATGCAAGCAATAAACAAATAATACCTGTAATGACTCTCTCAGCTGTCTCGGCCTCCCCGCGGTCAAGTTGTAGGCATGACCACGACCTCTAATCTGACTTTCCCCAGGAGCAGCTCTCTTCTGATCATAGAATTACCTCTACAATGGGAGCAGTGGCCTGACCTGGCCAGAAGCTGGTGCTCCCGGCTAAACTGATCTCCCAGCTAGTAGAGCCAACCTTCTCTGTGAGCATTCCTGGAGTGCAAAGCACTAGCGGTTAGCTGCCTCACAATCCTTGTGCAAGTGACAAACCTTGCTACAGAAATCACAAGTCACAACCCGCTTACGAGCCGCATATGGGTATGGTAGTGGTCTTCATGCAGGATTTGGTGCTGGCCTCCTTATTGGCCCACCTACAGGACGGGCGGTAATAGGATGCTGTACTGGCCACTGAGCTGCACTCCTCCTCTTGCGAGCCTGCTCCTGGACTCTAGCTGCATCAAGAACGACAGTGAAAATTTTGTGCTAGTGGGCCACCAGGAGATCCAGGATGTCGAAGTCCAGACCCAACAGGAACCTATGTGTCCTATCTTCCTCATTCACCACCATGGCTGCAGCAAAGCGACTAAGTCAAGTGAATTCCGCGGCGTACTCATCCACGGACCAAGTCTCCTGTGTTAGAGAGATGAACTGCCATTCCATCTCAACCTTGGTGATGTTGGAAAAGAACTTCATCAGAAAGCTCTCGGAGAAAGTGGTCCATGTGATAGGCCTCTCCAACCTTTCAGTCTCTGCCTCCACTATATCTGGGCAAGGTCCATGAGCTGGATGCTTACTACATCCACCCATTCGACATCAAAAATTCATGTTGCTTGCAATAGCTACTCAGTTTGAATCAGCCACTACTCAGCTTCCAGTGGAGTCTCGGTACCCGTGAACTTGTCCGGGTACAACCTTATGAAATTCGCCACTATACTGGGCCTCGGTGGCACAAATCCTGATGCGGGTTCAATGGCAGTTCGGTTTGCGACTTCCAAGCTTTCCCTCATCAACTCGTTATACTATTGTTGAAGTTGCATCACCTGTTGCAGCTCTTTGAGAACGGCCGCATTCTCAGACTGTTCATCCATTGGTTAGCTAGAAGAAGGACCCCCACGAGCCATAGTCTGCATACAATCAGAATGGTTAGTATTTTAGATTATAAGTTGGTTATTAAACATTTATGTGATTAACGTGGTGTGCATATTGTTGAGTTAAAACCTGGCTAAACCCTTAAACTAGTTAGGGCCTAACTTGGCTCTAATACCACCAAAAATCTGTCATGCCCTGCTTCCCGGAATATAATAAGATACGTGGTCGTGACTGAGGCCCAACGAATTATATAAACACATCATTCATAAGATGTAAGAATCAACTCAACAATATGAAAATAAACACAACCACGCAGGCAAATTATAATCACATAAACAGAAATAACATAAATAGATCATGCAGTAGTCCACAAAATAACCAATATTCAGAAAGAAATAAACTTCGGGACAACATGCCCGGAATACAAAGTACAAAGTAATAGTAATAGAAATTGGGAACATAATATTGAACAAAATAAAGCAGGCTGGAATCATCTCTTTTCTAGAATACTTGATCACTAAGTCCTTCAGGTAATTCTTCTCCTGCGGCTGTAAATTCATCATCTCGAGTTGGGGAAGAGGAACACCCGTTAGAGCAAGTAACGGACCGCAAGTAATACAAGCAAATGAACAAGGATAGGAATATAGCAAAGAACAGAGAATCATGTATATAGTAAACAAGTCATGTAACAGGAAAATATAACATGTAAATGAGGATCATGTAAACTTGACTTGTAAACATTAGTCATGAAACTGGTAAACTGAGCATGTAACATGTAAACAGATATCATAAAACTAGTAAACAACAATCATATAACTTGTAAACATGACATGTAACATGTATACAGGAATATGCATGTGCTCAGTGTTAATCTTATGTTTATTCATTTAATCAGTCCTATCTAATGCACGCAATGCGTTTGGGTGCATACAAACGAGTTGACGTTTAGACTCTAGTGGCAAATTATACAGGATCAAGTACTCGGAAAATCATGTAAACAGGAATCTTGTAATCAAGTGGTGGAGTCTAGAGGTATCCCCCGTCACCCATGACATGACACTTAGTTTTACGTGCCACTTACTTCCATGTAACTTGTGAACCTGTAATCAAGTAATCATGTAATTATGTAATCATGCAATGGAGTTTAGATGTGTCCCCCATCACCCATGATTTGACACTTAGTTCCATGTGACAGGTAACAGAAATCAATAGCTTGGAAAACATAGGCCCCCTTCCGAGTAAAAACTCCTATATCGTCCACTACTAGGTCTGACCCTTATTACCCCAACTTATTATTCCTTTACAATAATTAAACATGAATAGGAGACTATGAGAACGGGTATCAGGACATGATCAAGAAAGTTTCAAGGGCTATGCAAAGTATGTAATGTATTTCAATTCATAATGCAAGGAATAAACATACTTATATTTAAAGTCATTAAAATACGAATACTGGACAGCAAGATGTTGCTGTACAAAAACTAACTTTTCTGTTGCTACAGGATAACAAGTTCAGTGACGTCAGGAGTTCTAGAAACTAGACTCCCTGTCGGTTCAAATGCATATTCACACAACATATTATAGTCACGGAAGCTAGGTCGAACAATTGGTTCTTTATTTGTCTAGTATTCTTTCAGTAGCCTAGGGTCATGTTTTTATATATATAAATCAGCAGTAAAATCATTCAAAATATCTTATAAAAATTATAAAGTGAATCCTAATCATGTCTAGTATCATGCTGGTAAATTTCAAGTCTTTATTCTACTGATAACACAATGTTTTGGTCAATAAATTATGATAGTGTGCTTCAAATCAGTAATCTAGAAATTAGAAACAATATCGTACTAAAAATATGATAACTTGCAGTCTACAACTCGAAATCTGAATCCGTAAGAAGTTCCAGATGCTAGATTCATAGGGATACAATTATTATTCAATAGATTATAATTTGTATTAACTGTAATTAGGTCCAAATCTCATTTCAATCTCGGGCAGACAGCATGTAGAGTTACAACATTGAAATAAATAGCGATTGAAACCGTAACAACATATAGTCTTTTGATTAGAGTTTAACAAATATCCAAATACAGTAGTTAGGGGGTGGAATCTACTGTTTTCATAGCAAAAATTATTAATTCTACGACATTGCACATAAGATAAATATTCACATCTTTAGCCACAATCAAATAGCATCAAGACACATCATGTATTCTTATACTACGCATCTTTATCATGTGTCTGTGTGATGCATGGAATAACAACGGGTATTCAAGATCACAATACGAGCATAGAATTAGCAAGAATTGATTAGGCTAGCACATACTAATGGATCACGATCAATCAACACAACGGAATGGAATGAGGTTGTAACACGATGAATTAACCAAAGTCAACTTGCGAGATTCAAAGCAAAGTTTGTACGGGAACAAAAGAGTGTACAAGAGAATGCTTGACTTATGTTGGTTACGACGTGAAGGAGTAGAACAGAGATGGGGATTGCGCAACAGCAGTAAGACGACTGCGGCAACGGCTTCGAACAGTAGCAAGGCAGTGACTCGGCAATGGTGGATAGGGACCAGTTGCGGTGCTGGAGAAGCAGTAGGATGGAGGTGAAGAGGCAGGTCAAGTTGCTGTTGACGATTTGTTGTGGTGGAGGTTGGCAGCAAGCGATGGTAGGTAGTAGCAAGGGGCGATCTGGTTGTGGTGAGAGGCTGGTAGCAGGAGGCAGTGCCTAAGAGCGTCGGGATGCGGTACTGGATGAGGGTGAGGATGGCGGTCGGAGGCAAGGAGTAATGGGGTTCGGGGGATGGTGGTGCTGGGTTCAATGGAGGATGAGGGAGGCAAGGGGGTGAGTCGAGGTGCTCAGGGGAAAGGCTCGAGGATGGTGCTGCGAGGGCTTTGGGATGATGGTGATGGAGTTGTGGTTGGTGGTGGCAGTGCTGGCGATGGAGGAGGGGGTCACAGCGACGTGGAGATACTGTCAGTGTCGCGTGTGGCTGATTGGGAAGTCTACAGTCGAGGCGCGGTCGCGAGGTGCGGAAAGGGGCAGCCTCGGGTGGTTAGGTTCGGGCATTTGATGAAGAAGAAGAACAGGAGAAGAGAAGAAGATGAAGGGACAGATATATATATATATATATATATATATATATATATATATATATATATATATATATATATATATAGATTGGATGTTGATTAGGGAGTTAGAGGGATTAGTGGGGGGTTTAGAGATTAATGAATGGTTATGAGTGGTTTGGGGGTTTGTGGAAAGATTTTGGGGATTCAATTAGTGGGAAAAATAGGAAAGCAGTACGTGAGAGAAGATTAGGGAGTTGTAGGGGGACTATGCAGTTGATTAAGTTAGAGATTGGGTAGTGGGTTTTGCCATGGGCTAAGAGGTTGGGCTTGGGCTTAGATTGGGATTCAAATGAAAATAATATGAGATAAAAATAGGACTTGGTTTGGGAATGACTGAGCCTGATTCAAGACACAGATAATAATAATAAAGAAAAAGATGGCCGGAATTCGAGTTCAAAATAATAATTGAAAAGAGAGATACAATTTAAGTTCAAGGAAACGACAAAATATATAGATTGTAGGAATCCAAATAATACAATAAGTGAAAGAAGAAAATACAAAAATACATTACGGCACAAACGGGCATGGGGGTTACACTCCATATACCAAATAATAAGGCTAAAAAATGCATTATATCCGGTCTATCTGAAGTTAAATACATCAAGCTTCCAACAATTTGCTTGTAGAAAGTAGCATTTTCCTTCTTCCCATTGAGATCCCTTTCAGCTTCATATCTGCAGAATGATGAGTGCAAACTAGGTTGCAATCCTCTATTTGAAACCTATTTAAAATCTTCAGAATATGCTTCTTCTATGAAACAATATTCTAGCAGATGATTGTACTCCTTCAATACCAAGAAAGTAACACAGTAAACCCAAGTCTTCCATCTCAAATTCAGTAATCATAAAGGATTTAAATGCATCAATCGTGGCTTTTTCATTACCTGTGAAGATCAAGTCGTCCACATATAAGCATACTATAAGTATTTTTCCACCATCTCCAAGCTTTATGAAAAGTGTATGCTCATATGGGCATTTGTGAAATCCTGCTCCAACGAAATAAGACTCAATACATTTGTACCATGCTCTAGGAGCTTGTTTCAATCTGTATAGTGCCTTTTTCAATTTGTAGATCTTCTTATCATTCCCATACTTTTCATTTCCATGAGGTTGCTCCACAAACACCCTTCTATAATTCACCATGCAGGAAAGACGACTTTACATCTAGCTAAAAAACAGACCATGAATTTTGTGCTGCCTTGGAAAGAACCAAACGAATTGTATCCATCCGTGCAACCGGAGTAAAACCTCCTTGTAATCAATGCCAAATTGTTGCTTGTATCCTTTTACCACCATCCTTGTTTTGTACTTGTCGACTTCTCCCTTCTCATTCAGCTTGGTCTTATACACCCACTTGACACCAATCGTCTTTTGGCCTTTTGGAAAATTAGTCAACTCCCATGTTTCATTCTTCTCAATTGACCTAATCTCAGCATCTAAGGCCTCCTGCCATTTATTTTCTTTTATCGCATCTTCAAAAGTTACAGGATCACAGTCTGCAAACAAAGCTAAGTGAACAAGAACATCTTCATCCGAAAGTTCATCTCCACTTACATAATCAATCATCCATGCAGGTCTCTTCCTATTTGTTCTTTGAGGTCGTGATCTATCCTCTGCTGCTTGACCTTCATGTATTGGCTGCTCATTTGTCACATCTTTAGTGGTAATGATTGGTTGTAGTTGTACTCCTACTTGTTCTTCATCAAAGCTCATATATTTCCTACTGTTCGGTGTTCTTCTCTGCCCAATTCCATGTGTTCTTCTCATCAAAGACAACATCTCGGCATCTGATTATCCTCTTAGTGATTGCATTGAATAGCTTGTAGGCTTTTGTTTGTTCACTGACCCCAAGAAACACACTTTTCTCCCTTGTCATCTAGCCTCTCTCTCTTCTCTTTTTAAATGTGCGCATATGCAGTGCACCCAAAAAACTTTGAAATGATCAACTGTTGGCTTCCGTCCACTCCAAGATTCCTCTGGTGTCATGTCTTGAACTGCATATGTGGGACTCCGGTTTAAAACATGAATGCTCCAATTCACTAACTTGGGCCAAAAAGTCTAGGGAACACTTCCTTTCGCCAATAAACTTCTCACCATGTTCAGGATTGTTCGGTTATTTCCCTCTAACACACCATTCTGTTGAGGTATGTATGTTGCTGTTAGTTGCCTTCTTATACCTTTCTCCTCACAAAAACTTGCAAATTCTTATGACATGTACTCTCCACCACGATCAGTACGAAGAGTTATAATGGCTCTCCCAACTTCATTTTCCACTTAGGCTTTGAAACTTTTAAATATTGCAAAAGCTTCATATTTCTCCTGTAAAAAATAGACCCAAGTTTTTTGGAATAGTCATCAATAAAAGAAATAAAATATTTCTGTTTACCATTAGAAACTGGATTAATGGGGACCAGATCCAATGGTCTTTGTGCTCTCCATGCTTTTCCTTTTGGGAATTGCTCACAATGTTGTTTACAAACAACACACTCTTCACAGACATTGGAAGGAGGAATAATCTAATCAGGAAGGCCAGTCACCATTTTCTTCGGAGAAAGAGTCTTTATTTAGTTCAAATGACCATAGTGATAATGCCAGAGCATTGTCAGATCATTCATCTTTGTCACAAGGCAAGTATGAGCTCTCTTGATTCGCAACAGGAACAATCGGTTTGGTGTCATTTTGACATGAGCAATCACACCCCTTCTTGGATCATAGGTTTCACAAGCTCCGCCTTTGATTGTAGCAATTTAACCCTTCTCTTGGAGCTGTCCCACACTCAGTAAATTGCTTTTCAATTCAGGAATAAAAAAGACATTTAAAATAGTCTCAATATTGTCTTCTTTAGTCCAGATTTGAACATCACCCTTTCCCATAACATTAACAGCAGAGTGATCTCCAAAACTCATACGGAAATCTTCATTTAGATATGAGAAAAATGATTTTTTACCGCACATATGATTGCTGCAGCCTATGTCTAGATACCATATGTCTGGTGCAAGCTCATTCTCCTTGGCATGGAATGCCATCAAGAGTGTAAGTTCACTCTTTTCTGCAAAATTGGACTTCTCTTCTCTTTCTTTATTACCAGGAAACTTGGTCAAGCATTCAGATCGTAAGTAATGACCAAAGTAATGTATTATGACATTTAATGCACTCAATATTAGACTTATCAAAGTAATGATTTCGACCTCTACCTCGACCTTCAGAATGCTCTTCATATATGAAATTTTGTGGTTTCCTGCTTCAATCTCCATGTGGTTGCCTGCTTCCATCTCCATATCATCTACCTCCTCTTCCTCTTCCGGTTCTACCTCGGTTTCGACCTCGGCCTCTTCTTCTTGAACTTGAGGATTCAGCAAAGGTGGATACTTTCAGTGCTTGTTCTTCAGATGTAGAGCTGCTATGGTTCAGCTTCTGCTCATGTACCATTAATGAACTCTGCAACTAATCAATGGAAAGTTCACCAATGTTACTTGATTCTTCAATAGAACAAACAATGTAGTCAAACTTTGGTGCCATCGATCGAAGTATCTTATCAACTATGGTGAAATCAGTCATTGTATCACCATGCATCCTCATCTTGTTTACAATTACCATTGTTCTTGAGAAAAACTCATTCATGCATCCTCATCTTGCTTGCAATTACCATTGTTCTTGAGAAATACTCATTCACTGGCTCTCCCTGTTTCATTTGAAGTGTCTCAAAATCTCTACGCAGAGCTTGAAGTTGAGCATGCTTGGCTTTCACCGAGCCCTTGTACTTCTGCTTCATTGATTCACATATTTCCTTGGAGGTATCTTTCTTGAGAATGGTCTCAAGAATGGTACGATCGATTTCCTGGACCGAATAATTCTTCACTTTCCAACCCTTCGACTTCATCTCATCGAGTCTCCTTTGTTGTGCTTCCATCACTATTGATCCACTTTCCGGTTTGATGAAACTGGTTTCCACAAGACTCCAATACTCCTTCGATCTTAGGAAATTCTCCATCAGCATGCTCCAATGGTCATAGTGACCATCAAAGCAAGGGATCGCAGATTGCACAAAATTGTTGTCGGTCAACTTTCTTGCTGTTGTAAGTGAGAAAGTTGCGGCTTCTTCTCTTCTTTTTTTTCTCTCAGGCCCAATGGGGTCTCTGATACTAAATGTTAAAAACTAAAGGAAACTGAATACAGAAGACAATATAGGGCTGGAATTCAACATCAATTGCAATAATCAAACAACATACAAACTACTAGTTATATAGCAAAACATGAAACAACTTAGCTAAACAATAAGAGTCCACTAACTCCATGACTCTCTGCATTACTTGACATACTCCCACTAACAGACTACTGACTTCCTAAGGAATAGGACAACAAAAGAATTATTCAAAGAACAAAGAAATGATCTAATTAAACTTTAACAAAAGAGTATGATGAAGATGATAAAAACAACAATGATGACAATGAAGATGGCAAATATAATAATTCGACAATGAAGAAGAAGCTAATGAGAATGGACATGGAGGCATGGGAGAAAACATGAGGCAGATATGGAAATATGGAATTCGATGACTGATTTTATTGTTCCTTGCATTGGAATCTTAATATGACATATTTTATTTATTAATGACTTGAGTGTTATGTTGCACTTGAGCATATGTTGATGTTTTGATCAGTTCAGTTTGCAGCACATTATTAATCGTTATTGAACCCTTTTATTTTTTTGAGTTTGGAGATGCCTTAGCTCGAACCGGGGTTTTCAATCTAGACACAATTTTGGCCTCTACTTACATACCAACCAAGACATTGATTGGTGGTGTTATATTGAACTTATATTTAGTATTTGAACTTAGTTATTGTTGCTGCTTTTTTCGTTGTGGGAGCAATCAGATGATATGGATTCTTTTGAGGAACAATCCAGAACTGACCTTTTAACTTTCAACGGTGTTAACTACCTTTGACTGCAGTTGACTTCTTGATCTGACTTGCTTGTGCCGTTGAATTTGATTCATGTGGTGACGATTGTCACCACTGACCTGCAAAAATTCCGAAACACCGGGATTAATCCTGGTGACAGACCATCCGACACCCAAGTTAGAAATCAAGAATATTATGAGGGAGCTTTTTGTGGAGAAAATGTTGATGACCTCTTTCTGATGGAGGTAGGGGGTATTTATAGTCGCTTTGGTCAGTTTCAAGATAATGATTTATCTCTACTTCCTAGTGTTTTTTGGATTGAATCAGTTATCTTTTCTTCATGAAAAGATAAGAGTGGTTGAGGGGATTGAGTTTAAACTTTTCCATGATAAAATATATAATTTTTGAATCGTCTCTTATGGATAATTATGATTTTAAATCATATTTAAATAATCTGGACCTATTCTAATTAGGCTGCTAGAACAACCCAGTTAGTCAGACTTGTTTAGGGTTCTAGGGTTCGAAAGAGCCTCAATTCCCATTTACAGACCCATTTCCAGTGAAATTACCGTTTTACCCCTAGAGCTGTAAAATTCATGTCCGATTTGAACGGTCCTGATTTTGTTCTACTTTTTACCCATATTACAAGCCCCCCACTCCCGAAGACTGAGTTTCACAGCCTTTAAATAGTTCGCCCATTTTGAAGGGTTTATAGAATTTATCAGAATTCTAGGGGATGTTTGGTTCTTACTCCACGTATAACGGTGTTATTCTGAGTTTATAAAATATCCACACAAAAAAATAATAGAATTTTCTGCATTTTTTGTGATTTTTCCAGATTTTTCTTTATTTTTTCCAGTTTTTAATCATTTTTTAAAAAAATTATTCAATTTTCAAATTTTAATAATTAATTTTCAAAAAATTTAATTAATTATTCGAAATTAATAATTATCAAGGCATCTATTGTAGCACCATGAATTTCTAATATGAGAACTTAGAAAATACGTGGCACTTTTCCAGCAATCCACTTCAATGTAACAATATACATAGACCAAAACTCAAATCATTTTATTCCAAATTCTTATTACAATAATCTTTTTCAATTGCAGCGGAAATACAACACCTTGAATTAAAATATTCTTTTACAACACTTCTCTTTACAAAATTTACACAAGGCTCTATTACATCACTTATAATCTCTAAAGCTAACTCAAGCATCCAAGCCTCCAAACTCTAAGCAACAACCTGCATCATATGAGGCTAGAGTTGGACCCTAACCCCCAAACTAAAGGGGTCAGCCATAAATGGTGTGAGTGATATAAACAACAAACATAAACAAACAATAAACATAAATTCTCAGGCAACATGTACTGAACAAAAATACATAAACTGAACATGTAATCTGAAACAAGAACGATAGGCCAGTACATGCGTGAACCAAGTCGAGAAACAATACCACCGATCCAATATCCATTAATCAATCACTCTCAAATATGTATAGGTCAACTGTACTGTACAGTCGACTGAGTAATTCAGCCAGTCGACTGTTCACTCCCAAATACCTGATTATCAAACATTCTCAATACCACGGTACATGTCCAACGATCAATCACTAATAATGCCATAGATCGGGTACCCGGTTATCGATCACCAACAGTGACTCCCAATACCGCAGGGTATGCCCATCTACAAAGACTAAAGATAACATAGATCGGATATTCGGTTATCGGTCACTAATACTAACTCCCAACACCGCAGATTCTATCCATCTACAAAGACTAAAGATAACATAGATCGGATATTCGGTTATCGGTCACTAATAGTAACTCCCAACACTGCAGATTCTATCCATCTACAAAGACTAAAGATAACATAGATCGGATACTCGGTTATCAGTCACTCACAACACCGCAGATTGGATACTCGGTTATCGATCACTAACAGTGACTCCCAACGCCGCAGAGTATACCAACCCCAGAGACCAATGACTCCCAATACCGCAGAATGTACCCATCTACCAAGAACTAAAGACTTGAAAGAACACTCAAGATTATGAAAAACTCATCAACACCAGTCGACTCATACTGTAATAAGTTGACTGCCCCGAGAACCAATATCCAAGATTACAAACAAGTACGATAAGTTGACTTATAAAAACATAAGTAGTCTTACCAACAATATAAGATGACTTATAAAAACATAAGTTGACTGACCAACAATATAAGATGACTTATAAAAACATAAGTTGACTTATCAACAATATAAGATGACTTATAAAAACATAAGTTGACTTCCCAACAATATAAGATGACTTATAAAAATCATAAGTTGACTTACCAGATCGTAAGTAGACTTATAGAAAACATAAGTCGACTTAAAGGAGACATAAGTCGACTCATAAGAACATAAGTCGACTTATAAAAACATAAGTCGACTTACCAGAGAGAAATTCCAGAAATCTTTAAGAAAATATTCTAAGTGTCATAAGTCGACTTGCAAAGTCGTAAGTCGACTTAAAATACAATATAAGTCGACTTAAAAGGTCATAAGTCGACTTACCAGAGAAAAATCTAAGATAACTTTAAAAATAAATTCTAATTGTACCAGTCGACTGAAAAGGGTCTAAGTCGACTATCCAGAACGGATTTTCAAGAAAAACTAAAGTTACAGCAGTGGAGTCGTACCAGTCGACTGAATCGTAGACCAGTCGACTGTCGGCCTACAGATTTCATAAATTAGGTCTGAATACGAAAATCAAGACTGGAGTTTTCTAAAGAATCATTGCTTAGGAAATTTACTCGTATTTAGTTAAAAGTGACAATCTCAAGATGATCCATATATTGGATACAATACTAAATTCTCATGTTCTCAATTCCTAAATCTTCCATTAGGGTTTCTCAATTCTTTCACAAATCATAACCAAGATCTGATTATATACACAAGATCCAGATGTTCATACATCCGATCAAACCATACTTGAATCTTAACATGTTTTCGAGCAATAAAGAATTTGTTAAACAAGATCTACTAAACATTCGTGGATTTCTCATGCATAATACGAATAACGACTATTGCATCGATCACATACAAGATACGAATACATCAAACAAAACAGCACACAATCACACACACAAACAAAACCAAGTTCATATCACTCACCTTTTGAATTGTAAAGATCCAACGAAAAGCCTTCTTTTTGCTAGATCCAAATCTTCCTCTTCAACCACCAAGAGAATAGAAAATATAATAAAATCTGAGTTGTGCAGCGAATGACGGCTGCAAACTCTCTTATATAGGCCGGGAATATCATTTTTAGGGTTTAGGAATACATTTGCAAAATAGTCCTTTCAAAACATAATTTTACATATATAGTTCTTATCCTTGGAAATTCAATAAAAATCATTTAAATTAGGATTTAATAGTAAAATATACTCATTAATCTCAATTGGTACAGTTCTAAACGTCCAGAAAATACATTTTGCATTTCAACCCCTAAAAATGTCAATTTTGCAAAAAGGTCCTTCTTTTCTCAAAATTTGCAAATAGTACTAATTAATTTCAGAAAAATCTGGAAAAATACTAAATAAATCCCAAATAATAAATAATGATTTTTCATAAAGGAATCTTAATTTTTTTCAAACTTATCAAAAGTCATTTGCACGTGTTTTGCACATGTACAAAAGATAAATCTTTTAGAAAATATCAATTAAATCCTCAAAATTCATTTAAATTCATTTTCAAATAATAAAAATAATATTTGAAAATACGGGGTTCTACATCACTCCCTCCTTAGAAGAGTTCTGTCCTCAGAACTACGGCTAATGAGGTCCGAACAACCCACTAACAATGATTGAAAACTCATTGGTAGAAACATAATTCTTAGGAAATGCAGTCACACTAAAAAAAATGCATTCCAACAAAACAAACATATCATACATGCAAAGAATTCAGAAAAGACAAGCTCCCGCTGCGCGACTCTGATAACTTGCCATCGGAAGCCACGCTGCGACAACTACTGAACTTCTGCATCCCTGTAATACCCCGATTTTTTCTTAATACTTAAAGATTATTTATTTATTTTTGGTGTGCTTGTATAGCATGTTGATTATTATTTCTCCACATGATGAATAAAGTATATTGTTTCCTATAAAGTATTTTCCTTAAAGCCCAAATGTTGATTTGTTTATTTTCTCTTTTAAAATATTTTGGCCCAAATGAACTTAAGCCCGTAAACTTACCCTTTTATTTATTTAATTCCTACAACTTGTATAGGTAGCATCTTTTCTTTATTTTTCCGGGTATGGTGTACAATTTTGTAGTGGGGTTTTGTGTGTACACGTGCACTCCATGTACACGTGCACAAGGCACAAAGCTTGGCCGGATTGTGGAGTAATGGACTAGGGTCATGGGTGGTTACTTTTGAGGTGTGGGTAGTTTCTCAAACTCCCGATTGGATCTCAGCCCTTGATTTTCCAACTCCCTAATGTATCTTAACCCTCCATTCTATTTATCTCCTAGTATAAATACCCCTCCTATTTCCCTATCTCTTTTACACTAAGATTTTCTAAGATTACTTTAAGAGGGTTATTTGTGAGTTGGTGTGTGGGAGCTTTTCTGTGGAGACAAGCAGCATTTCTGAGGAGCTCGGTGTGGAACAAAGGAGCAAGGAGTGCAGTACCGTGTTGAAGAGCTTTGCGGGATTACGTTTATTTCTTCATATAAGGTGGGTGTTTCTCAGGACTTCTAATGTAGGAATGATACTATGATTGTTATGATTGATACCATGTTACAGAAAGTGAATTGAATGCAGTAGAAATTGCTTGAACATACTATTAATATTGAGAACGAGACTGTCGGTACAGTCGACTGCCATGTAAGCCAGCCGACTGGTACGAGACACTATTTTTCATAACGTGCTGATAAACATGTATACAAATAGACATGATGGTGTGATTATTATATGTATATTCTCCCTATGACATATATGATGGAGGGAAGGCAAATGAATGAAAAGAACTAATGGTGATTAATAACTTAGAATTGTTGGAGCAGTCGACTGATGTTGTGTTAAGTCGACTGGTACTTCAATCGGACTGACTATTTGGAAGTTCCATAAATTAAGATATTCCATTATGTAGACTCAATTTAATGACTGGAGATTCATATCTTCATTATCGTAAGAAAGTATGAGCAATGTAAACGCATGTTTTAAAGTATTTTTCTCTAAAGAAAAGAGCATGTTCGTAACTTGAAAATTCATGTTGTAATGTTACCAAACGATAAGAGACTCTGTCTAGGAAACATGAATTTATGTATACTGGTAATTGACATCATGATGCGAGTGCATGTAAGAACTGTAGATGATCTCCTTAAATTGAAAATGGATCTGTCCAGTCGACCGAATGCGTGTAGCAAGTCGACTGATCTGGACATAGAATTGTGCTGTTGAAATCTCCAGGACAGACGACTGATGGATGAACAGTCGACTGTCATGAGGACAATATTGTGAACATGAAAGGTTGCGGGACAGGCGACTGGTTGTGTACAACAGTCGACTATCCCGAGTATTTATGAATGATCCTGTATGTGACTGTATGAGTTGACTGGTGTTCTTCCAAGTCGACTGTACAGAGTGGACTTTGATATTTGAATTCATGTTATTTACTGCTGGTAATGGTGAACTTTATGATTTAATCGATGGACTCTGGTTATGGCTGTATGAATTATGTGAAATGAAACGTAGATGAGAAAATTGAGAATTAAATGAACATATGAGATGTGAAATCATGATAAGAAAGTCTGTGAGACTCTAAAATGATTTATGAGCTGAAGGTGCTCAATTGGATATTGTGAATTTGAAATTGAACGAAAGAGTAGCTAAGTCTCCCCGGCAGTGAATTGAAATGATGTTGAGAAATAGACCAGGTTGGTCAAGTGAGATGAAATGATAAGTCCGGTTGATGGAGAGGCTAACTCTAGAGCTTGATTTTTATTCATGATTCTAATCAAATTAATACATAGTGTAGAGGTGATGAAGGTGAGAGAAAAACATGAGTATGAGAGCTAGGGTACGGTGCGGGTGTGTGAGCCGCAAAATGCATGCTTGATGAGTCAAGACATGGCGCGGGCACAACTCAGTAATGATCGGACTTTAGTCACGCTTGTGGGATGTTTTGGTGACTGCAAGAGGAGTGTGTTCAGGGAGGAGGCTGAATTGTCGCAGAATGCATGCTTGACGAGTCAAGACATGGCGCGAAATTCTACTCCAGGGGCCAGGATACATGCTTGTACTCATAGAATCATCTAAGATACTCACTGAAATTACAGAAGTAGAGTAAGTCATGGCGAGGGATTGAACCCTACAAAAATGAAGAACGATTAAGAGGCTTGCCCTCGAACCTATGTAGAATGGGATGCATAGAATTCGAACAAGTGCGCATTAGTGTCATGTTAATTAAATTGCATTAAGGATTTAAGTACACAATCACGATACGACATCATTAAAAGTTTCCTTTTTATTTTACATGCTTATTATGAACAAGATTGTGATTTGTAAGAAATGAGATTCATTATACTGTTTCTGGCATAGAGAGGATGGCCATGTATAATTATTGTCGATTGAATAAACTGACGTACCCACAGTTTTGTATGCAGGATGAATTACATGTAAAGAGGAATGGATGCATAAAGATCTCATTATGTTGTTGTTCATTTATGTAAATGTTGTATATTTTGCTTCCGCTGTGTAAATTTAAATGTAAGATGTTGTAACTCTGATGTAAAAAGAAAAGTTTGAATTTCCTTGTAAAATTGTACTCAAAGAAAGTGAAAAGATCCTGTAGAACTCCTCGAATTCAGTAATTTGGGATTCGGGGCGTTACAATCCCACTCTGACCTTCTGCTTCATCCTTCCGAGAATCAGTGGCCACTCCCTCCTTAGAAGAACATGACTAAGGATAGCCACCTCAAGACCTTTCTTGGAAATACCTTAAGATCCACCCTAAGACTAGTAATCAATGGGCGACACAATTGCATGCAAGAAAACAGTATCAAATAAAACTTTGTCTTTATTCCATTAATCCAATTAAACTTGTTACATGAAGAAAATACTCAATCTTCAATTATTTCCAAAATAAAGTTTTACTTAATACAAAAGAATAAATTCCTGCACACACAGATCATATTCCTGGATTGCCCGTATCCTCTTCAGTCAATGCGAACACTCGCCCCTGCTTTGGATCCTTGTCTTTCTCCGCCTTCTCTTTCTTCAGCTGTGGACATTGTGGTCGGATATGCCCTTCTTGACCACAATGAAAACAAGTCTGCTTTGCTGACTTCGGACATTCCCTCCATTTATGTCCCGTCTTCCTGCAGAAGTAACAAGTCACCTCCTGAGTTGCCGGTGCCTTCTACACTGGATCACTGGACTTGTTCTGCTTCACTGGGAATTCCTTCTCACCCTGGTCATCTGCTGGCCTCTTTTTCTTATTCCCGGTCTCCTGCTTCACCTGGGACTGGTCCATATCTTCCTCGGTCATAGCTGCTCTCCTGACCAGCTTGTCGAATCTTCTGATGCCCAATGGAACCATCCTTGACCTCAAGTTTGGCCTCAAGCCCTGCTCAAACTTTTTGGCCCTCTTCGCCTCGTCCACGACCAACTCTGGTGCATACCTCGAAAGCTAAGCAAATTTAGTCTCATACTCCCGCACGGTCATGCTACCCTGCTGAAGGTTCAAGAACTCAGTCGCCTTCTTCTCCTGAACATCAAGAGGAAAGAAACGATCTCTGAACTCCTCCAGAAAAGCTTCCCATGTCAACTGCTGATCTCCCAAATTCCTCTTCAGTGACTCCCACCAGACACCAGCATCTTTCTCGAGCTACATCGAAGCTAACTTCACTTTGCTAGCTGCCGGAGTCTCCGACACATCGAAGATCGTCTGCATCTTCCTAATCCAATCATCTGCTGCTGTTGGATCAGCTTGCCCCTCAAAGACTGGCGGCCTCATCCTCTTAAAGGATTCGATCTGCTTGATGGGGTCGGCATTCACCAATCCATGTCCAGCTCCATGATTGGGCGGCGGATTCTGCTGCTGCTGAGCTTGCTGCTGTTGCGCCACGTTGAATGCCATCAACGTATTCAGTGTTTGATACACCTTGGCAAATTCATCCTCTAGGTCAATCCCCGTTCCTCGAGAACTACCTGATCCATCCTCATTATTGCCACCATTTCTGCCTCTGGGTGCAACCATTTTGAATACTGCAAAACGAGGGTAAAGTTAGAGTAACACACACAATTCAAACTCATATCAATGCCCTATGGCAAAACCATAGCCATGCCCCAAACCAAACATCATGTTTTAACTCTATGTGATACTCACACTCTAATGTCCACACATAGGTACTCACTCTCTAGTGTCCACACCTAGGTTGGTTTTCATACTATGTCTATTATTATCATTGAAGCATGCTCTGATACCAATCTGTAGCGCCCCGAATTTCTAATATGAGAACTTAAAAAATACTTGGCACTTTCCCAGCAATCCACTTCAATGTAACAATATACATAGACCAAAACACAAATCATTTTATTCCAAATTCTTATTACAATAATCTTTTTCAATTGCAGCGGAAATACAACACCTTGAATTAAAATATTCCTTTACAACACTTCTCTTTACAAAATTTACACAAGGCTCTATTACATCACTTATAATCTCTAAAGCTAACTCAAGCATCCAAGCCTCCAAATTCTAAGCAACAACCTGCATCATATGAGGCTAGAGTTGGACCCTAACCCCCAAACTAAAGGGGTCAGCCATAAATGGTGTGAGTGATATAAACAACAAACATAAACAAACAATAAACATAAATTCTCAGGCAACATGTACTGAACAAAAATACATAAACTGAACATGTAATCTGAAACAAGAACGATAGGCCAGTACATGCGTGAACCAAGTCGAGAAACAATACCACCGATCCAATATCCATTAATCAATCACTCTCAAATATGTATAGGTCAACTGTACTGTACAGTCGACTGAGTAATTCAGCCAGTCGACTGTTCACTCCCAAATACCTGATTATCAAACATTCTCAATACCACGGTACGTGTCCAACGATCAATCACTAATAATGCCATAGATCGGGTACCCGGTTATCGATCACCAACAGTGACTCCCAATACCGCAGGGTATGCCCATCTACAAAGACTAAAGATAACATAGATCGGATATTCGGTTATCGGTCACTAATAGTAACTCCCAACACCGCAGATTCTATCCATCTACAAAGACTAAAGATAACATAGATCGGATATTCGGTTATCGGTCACTAATAGTAACTCCCAACACTGCAGATTCTATCCATCTACAAAGACTAAAGATAACATAGATCGGATACTCGGTTATCAGTCACTCACAACACCGCAGATTGGATACTCGGTTATCGATCACTAACAGTGACTCCCAACGCCGCAGAGTATACCAACCCTAGAGACCAATGACTCCCAATACCGCAGAATGTACCCATCTACCAAGAACTAAAGACTTGAAAGAACACTCAAGATTATGAAAAACTCATCAACACCAGTCGACTCATACTGTAATAAGTTGACTGCCCCGAGAACCAATATCCAAGATTACAAACAAGTACGATAAGTTGACTTATAAAAACATAAGTAGTCTTACCAACAATATAAGATGACTTATAAAAACATAAGTTGACTTACCAACAATATAAGATGACTTATAAAAACATAAGTTGACTTATCAACAATATAAGATGACTTATAAAAACATAAGTTGACTTCCCAACAATATAAGATGACTTATAAAAATCATAAGTTGACTTACCAGATCATAAGTAGACTTATAGAAAACATAAGTCGACTTAAAGGAGACATAAGTCGACTCATAAGAACATAAGTCGACTTATAAAAACATAAGTCGACTTACCAGAGAGAAATTCCAGAAATCTTTAAGAAAATATTCTAAGTGTCATAAGTCGACTTGCAAAGTCATAAGTCGACTTAAAATACAATATAAGTCGACTTAAAAGGTCATAAGTCGACTTACCAGAGAAAAATCTAAGATAACTTTAAAAATAAATTCTAATTGTACCAGTCGACTGAAAAGGGTCTAAGTCGACTGTCCAGAACGGATTTTCAAGAAAAACTAAAGTTACAGCAGTGGAGTCGTACCAGTCGACTGAATCGTAGACCAGTCGACTGTCGGCCTACAGATTTCATAAATTAGGTCTGAATACGAAAATCAAGACTGGAGTTTTCTAAAGAATCATTGCTTAGGGAATTTACTCGTATTTAGTTAAAAGTGACAATCTCAAGATGATCCACATATTGGATACAATACTAAATTCTCATGTTCTCAATTCCTAAATCTTCCATTAGGGTTTCTCAATTCTTTCACAAATCATAACCAAGATCTAATTATATACACAAGATCCAGATGTTCATACATCCGATCAAACCATACTTGAATCTTAACATGTTTTCGAGCAATAAAGAATTTGTTAAACAAGATCTACTAAACATTCGTGGATTTCTCATGCATAATACGAATAACGACTATTGCATCGATCACATACAAGATACGAATACATCAAACAAAACAGCACACAATCACACACACAAACAAAACCAAGTTCATATCACTCACCTTTTGAATTGTAAAGATCCAACGAAAAGCCTTCTTTTTGCTAGATCCAAATCTTCCTCTTCAACCACCAAGAGAATAGAAAATATAATAAAATCTGAGTTGTGCAGCGAATGACGGCTGCAAACTCTCTTATATAGGCCGGGAATATCATTTTTAGGGTTTAGGAATACATTTGCAAAATAGTCATTTCAAAACATAATTTTACATATATAGTTCTTATCCTTGGAAATTCAATAAAAATCATTTAAATTAGGATTTAATAGTAAAATATACTCATTAATCTCAATTGGTACAGTTCTAAACGTCCAGAAAATACATTTTGCATTTCAACCCCTAAAAATGTCAATTTTGCAAAAAGGTCCTTCTTTTCTCAAAATTTGCAAATAGTACTAATTAATTTCAGAAAAATCTGGAAAAATACTAAATAAATCCCAAATAATAAATAATGATTTTTCATAAAGGAATCTTAATTTTTTTCAAACTTATCAAAAGCCATTTGCACGTGTTTTGCACGTGTACAAAAGATAAATCTTTTAGAAAATATCAATTAAATCCTCAAAATTCATTTAAATTCATTTTCAAATAATAAAAATAATAATTGAAAATACGGGGTTCTACATCTATGCTCTATCAAGTCGTCTATGCTCAACAACTCATAGCCTGAGGTGGCATCAATGAAGGCGTCCATACTCGACAGGGGGGAGGGGTCCTTCAGACATACTTTATTGAGGTTGGTAAAGTTTATGTGAATTCTCCACTTGCCATTGGCTTTCATGACCATTACCACGTTTACTAGCCACTCGGGGTAGTTATGTTCTGGGATGAAAAGGGCTGCTAAGGGCTTTTCAACCTCTTCCTCGATGGCTTGTTATCGTTAAAGGTGCAAATTTGTGGTGCTTCTACTGGACCGACCTGACTTTTGGATTTACACTTGAACGGTGCATGATTAGGTCTTCGGAAATACCTGACATGTCTTCGCCTGTCCAAGCAAAACGGTCTCGGTTTTGCTTAATGCAGGTGATGAGTTGCTCCTTGACTTGGCGGGGGAGTGTCTTACTCACTCGGAAAAACTTAGCTTGATCCTCTTTTGGATAAGGAGATTTATGCTAGTTCGTCCGCGGGTTCAGAGCTGGCTTGACCCCTATCGAGGAGGAATTCTAAGGCATCGAGGGGGAGGACCGAGCCCCTCCCCACTGTGGCAGTGTAGCATGCCCAAGCATCTTCTTGGCTTCCCTTAGCTTCTCCTACTTCTGCGGCTGTGGGAAAATTCATTTTCATGTGGTAGGCCATGGCAACCACTTGGAAGGCAACTAACCCCGAGCGACCGAAGATAGCATTGTAGACGGACTTCATGTCAACCTCCATGCAATCTAGCACTTCTGTGCAAGTAGCTGGAGCCTTTCCTAATGTTACATCAAGGGGAACGATTCCTTCGATCAGTATATGGGCTCCAGAGAATCCATGGAAGGTGTATCCAGCAGGCTTAAGGTGATCTCGCTTAAGCTTAAGGCGATCTTGCTTAAGCTTAAGGCATTCCAACATAATCAGGAAGAGGATGTTAACTGAGATGATGTTATCGACTAGGACTCGTCTCACTTCATGGTTCGCCATAAACATGCTGATTACGAGTGCATCACAGTAAGGTGTTCTGACACCTTCTAAGTCTCGAACAGAAAATGTGATGCTGGCTCCCGTGCTTCTTGGAGACGGGATGTTATGTACTGAATTTATCTCTCTGATGAATGCTTTTCTTGAGGAGCTAGAAGCACCCCCATAGGTCCTCCATTAATAGCATGAAATATATCCATCTATCCCAATACCTGGGACTCGGTTGGCCTCTCTGCTCGCTTGTTGGCTCCCCTCACTAGTGGAGGTTCAGTGTCGTTCGCTTATGCAAACTTAGTGAGGTATCCTAGTTGGAGCAATGCTTCGAACTCATCCTTGAGGGCTTGACAATCATCTATGAGGTGACCATGATCTTTGTGGAAGGAACACCACTTGGTCTTATCTTTACTCTTGCCCGGGTCATTCATCTTGGGGGGAGGTTGAAGGTTTTCTCCAAAGATAAAATGCATCGTACCTAAAACCCATCTTTGTCAACCTCCATGAGAATGGCGGAGATACTGGCATTAAGTGGGGTGTACTTCTCAAAGTGCGGCATGGGAGGCGGGTGACACTAGCCGTAGCATCCTTCTGGGATTTTCGGGGTTCATCTTCATTGGGACCCTTCCTTTTGTTCTCGGATGAAGGTATATTCTGTTCTTGGTGGCTGATTGCATCTTATACTCGGATGAACTTCTCGACTCTTTAAAGAAGGTCGGAGAATTCCCGAGGAGGTCTTTTGACAAGGGAAACCTTGAGGTAATCGTGCTTCACATTGAATCGAGTGATGGGATGAATCTGAACACGGCCGTGAAGCATTGAACATAGCTCTTGAGGGACTTTCCATCCTTTTGTTTTAGATCTAGCAAAGTAGCACTGGTCTTCTCCAACTTGCGTCTAGTGATGAAGTGTGTGAGGAAGAGCTCCTCGAGTTGGTCGAACAAAAATATAGATCCTAGAAAGAGACGAGAGAACTACTCTCGCGTAGAGCCCTTCAAAGTTGCTGGAAAATTTTTGCATAAAAGGGCATTAGATGCTTGGTGTATCATCATGAGAGTTTTAAAATTCTCGATGTGGTCTACTAGGTGAGTCTCCCCATTGTATGGCTCATATGTTGGAATCTTGAAGTTAATGGGGATAGGAGCCTCAATGATCTTTTTAGAGAAGGGGGGTCTGACGGAACGGTATCTTCTTTCTTGTCTTCCTTCTTCCTACTACAGTAGTGCTAGACAATCTTATATCTTTTGGAGGCATCAGAGGACGGTACCCTCCTACTAATCGGATCTAGTGGATTCATGGGACTCCTCATGTTGAGGAGGTGGTAGAGCGGTGAGGACTGGTTTGCCAAGTCTTAGGAGGAATTATGTCAACGGCGTTAAGATTTTCATCTTTGAACTCTCGGAGTTCTACGCTTATGACAGGTACTTCTTCCTCCCTCCTTCTAGGGATTGTTCTACTAGTTGGATTTGGATGCCTCGTCTCTCGGAGAGGAGTTCTTCTGTGGTCCCTTGGGGAGCGGCGCTTTCTTCGCCCCGTAGAAGAGGGGGATTTTCTTCACCTTCTGAGAGAGGGAGTTCTTCCACGCCTTCTGGGAGAGGGAGTTCTTTTGCACCCCTTTGGAAAGGTGGATCTTCTAGATCGGCCTTCGAGGAGAAATGCTTCTCTTACTTTCCCGCTATTCTGGACGGGGGGCCTCTTCACGGATTCTCCTCTCGTTGAGGTGGGTTCGGAGGTCAGACCCCTTCTAGCGGCTGATGAAGACCTGATGGAGATCGGCATGTAGTTGAGGTAGTGTGGAAGGGGTCGAGGTATAGACCGAAACTCTGTTTTCGATGAAGGGTCTTGCAGATGGTTCGAAACAATTTTGACAGGAGCCCCCCGGTGCAGGTTCACTGAAGGGAAGTTGAACCTGCTTAAAGAGAGGCTCTTCTTGCTGGGGTTGCACTTGTTGAAAGGTAGAAGGAAGTTCCCTTAGAGGAGGAGGTGGTGGAAGAGAGTTGGCTCGTTGGCTTGAGGTTGTCGCCTTCTTTTTCCCCTTAGGAAGCATTGCTAAAAGTAGTTTTATACCACCGAGTTCTGGTCAGAATTTTTTTCATTTTTCCACAGATGGCGACAATATGTTGCTACTTTTTTCGGTGTGGGAGCAATCAGATAATATGAATTCTTTTGAGGAACAATCAAGAACTGACCTTTTGACTTTCAACGGTGTTACTTCTCGATCTGACTCGTTTGCGCTGTTGGATTTGATTCGTGTGGTGATGATCGCCTCTATTAGCTTGCTAAATGTCTGAAACACCAGGACTGTTTTCGGCAACAAACCCTTCGACGCTCAAGTTAGAAATTAAGAAGATTATAAGGGAGCTTTTTGTGTGGAAAATATTTACCTCTTTTAGATGGAGGTAATATTTATAGTCACTTTGGTCAGTTTCATGATAATGAAGGTGCTAAATCAATAGGTGCTGGAGCGGCTACAATTGCTTCGACGGGAGCAGCTGTCGGTATTGGAAATGTCCTCAGTTCCTCGATTCATTCCATGGCGCGAAATACCTCATTAGCTAAACAATCATTTGGTTACACCATTTTGGGCTTTTCTCTAACCGAAGCTATTGCATTGTTTGCACTAATGATGGCCTTGTTAATATTATTCGTCTTCTAATCAAAGCTAAGAAGGCAGATCTCTACTTTCCGGTATTTTTTGATTGAATCAGCTATCCTTCTTCATGAAGAGATAAGAGTGGTTGAGGAGATTGAGTTAAAACTCTCCCCAGGATAGGAGCTATGACTTTTGAATCGTCTCTTATGGATAATTATGAATTTAAATCATAATTAAATAACCTGGACCCATTCTAATTGGTCTACTATAACAACCAATTAGTCACCTGTTTTGGGTTGTTGGGTTCGAAAGAGACCCAATTCCCATTTACAGACACGTCTCTATTGAAATTACCATTTTATCCCTGGAGCTTTAACCTTCGTGCCCAGTTTGAACGGTCCCGATTTAGTTCTATTTTTACCCATATCAACTATCTTCAATTTTTATAATTTTATTGCATTGTTATTTTCTGTTTCAGAAATTTATTGCAGTTGATTATGGTACTATTTGATTTCATGTTGTATTTCTGATTACTTAGGAAAATATTTCAAAAGAAAATGTCTCCTATTATTAGCATTTGTTACGATTATAAATCTAATTTTATTTATTTTTATTAATTACCTTGTTGTATTTATGACGATGTTAATAACTACAGAAGGTTGTCACAGATGAGAAAAAAAAATAGAAGTCAATACCTATGCGATGCAAATTGTGACAATTTCAATTGTCATATGGATCCAAAAAAAAATTGTCACATGGAAGTGAAATAAATAATTAAATAACTACTGCGACAGTCTCAAGTTGTCACAGTTGTGGTGACAAATGAAAATGCCAGAAAATTAAATATAAACGGAGATGATATTAAGCCATCATAGACATTGTTACATATGTAAGTGTAATCAAATATGACGGCCTTGATTGAGACAATTTTTGTAATAGATCCAAGTGTGATCGAAATCGTAAAACAAAAGACCGGACCTAAAGTTGTCACTGTAGTCGTAATAGTAGAAAAGCATCGGTTATGCCTTTTCACATAAGACTTTCAGCTACCCTAGCAACAATTATGAATAGTGTGATAGAGAAAACCGTCACAAAAAGGCGTCTGTGACAGCAATAAGGCAACTGTGACAGTTTTTGCCCTCATAGTTGGTATGTTTTCTTGTAGTGAATGTGAACGGCACCGATCGATCTCATATACAATTGAAATCACCTTATAATTGTTGGATTTATATGCCTTGCATACTATCTTTCATGTGAAGAGAAGACGGGGAAGCGACGAGAGGAATCGAGGTGATTGGAAACGGGTATGGAAGCAAGTAAGTCGCAATAGCGAAAAGGGACAATCGAATGTCACTTGGACAATTGATCGACTTTGCTCACTGTTTGGAACAGAGAGCATTGCGGTTGACTTTCCTCTTGGACAGTCTATCGCATCATAGCTGATTGAAAATTTGGGTTTGGGTCTTAGGGATTCGATTGAAGCTCGAGTTGTTTTTCAGGTTAAATCATACGGATCTCACCGTATGATTATATCTTCAATATACATCAAACGTTTATTGTATAAAGTATAGAAAAGTAGATTTTGTCTAGTTCTTTGTATAATCAATGTAACGACTCAAAGAACGATATGATTATATTGAGTGACGAATATAAAAAGAGTGTACTTCATCTGAGAGGTGAGAGAATTCTCCATTGTAATCAGCAAGTATTTTTAGTAAGCCTTGAGAGAGGGTCGTGGTGAGAGACTGAGAGTTGTAACTCTTGTATCTTTTCTAGTTGAATAATATCTTAGTTTTTCTCTCCCAGATTAAGGCTTGCCCGAACCAGGAATAATGTTGTGTGCTTTGTGTGTTTGGTGTAATCATCTATTATCTTGGTGGTTTGTATTGATCATGTCGAAGACCCAAAAAGATCCTGTGCATAATCCCTAACAATTAGTATCAAAGCATCTAGTCAAAAATCTTCTGCAAGTTTAGGGTTTGTTCAAGTTGGAGATGGCAGAGCATAGCACGAAGATCAATCAGTTTGATGGTAAGATCAACCTTAATCTCTAGAAGGTTGATATGTATGACACATTGGTTCAAAAGAGCTTGCATATTGCCCTAAATGAAGATAAAAGGGAAACCAACCGACATGAAGCAGGTTAAGTGGGATGAGATTTGTTTGAAGGCCTTGAGTCTAATCCTACCACATTGGCAAACGAAGTCAAGTGTGATTTCCTTGATGAGACAAGTGCAACAAGTCTATGGGCAAGTCTCAAAACTGACTACTCAGAATCATCGTTATTGGATAGATGTGCTGGAAGATAAAGCCATTTTTTTCTCAATGAAGGTACATATCTTCAAGATCATATTGTGCTATTCAATAATGTAATATCTGAACTGAAAGTGATAAACATGGATGATCTAAGCAAAGAAGATAAAACTTTCAACTTTATATATTCACTATTAGATTCATATGATCACTTGATAACTACCATGTTACACGAAAAATCTGCTAAGGAGACACTTACACTAGCCGGGGTAATGAAGTGTTTTAAGGAAGATAAATTAGGAAAGAGACTCATAAAATCTTGGTCAATTCTACAAGTCGTTTAGCGGTAGATGGTGATACTTTAATTGGAAGGGATATGTCACACAAGGGTAAGATCCGTTGTCACCATTACATAAAGATTGTGCATTACAAGATATATTGTCGCAAGTGGTTGAATCATAAGGGTGTACACATAGTCAGCGTCAGCGCCTCTGACTCAGGTGATAACTTAGACTGTCTTCTTGTTTCAAGTTCATTAGATGTGAATTTGGGCTAGGTTTTTTTATTCGGAGAGTTCTTCTCATATTTGCTCCGAGTGGGAGGTGTAATGCCCAACAAAATATTATTTCAATATTTTGCTTATACGTGCTATACACATATTTTCAATGCACGTGTTGACCTTTTTTATATAAAATTAATGAAGTGTGGATATTAAATTTTTATATATGCCTAATTTAACAATATGGAAACACTAGATTGAAATAACACACATTATGTTTAATTAAACTTATTTTTAAGCTAATGAGAAATATTACTTCATTTTGTAATAATTAGACACATTATTTGGTGCACAAATGACAACTCATGCACACCCCCATGCTTTTGGCTGGCCAAAATTTGAAAAGAGAGAAAGTTGGACCCAATAAAGAGCATACGATAAGTGGGTAGTTATTTTTAAATCAAGGGTAGTTTTCTTTTCTTTTTTTTTTAAAAAATTAAAACCACTCTCTTTCCCTCTCCCTCTCTCATTTATACCCACATCCGGCCACTGTTAGTAAAAAAAGTTTTCACTTTTACAAGCAAATACCTAGAGGGATTTGAGTCGGAGCTTCGGAAGGAGAGTTGCTAGAATATTCTTATTTGCAAGAGAACCCTTTGAGGTGGGTGTTCCTCAATTTTCTAATTTATTTTAGTAATGGCATGCTAGAATAGATATGTGTGAGTTTTTCTTTCAATTTTCTATAGTTTCATATGGTAGAATCATGCTAAATGTTATGGAAATGAAGACTAATGCTATATGTATATGTAACTCTTTTAATATTGTTAATTACTTTTCCACTAGAATTTATTGTATGCTAGACAATGCATATTTAGATTATGGCAAAATTTAATGTCGTGTTTCAATTCATAAATATTGTTATTGTTGAAGGTTACAGTATAAGAATACCTTTGTATTGTTAGCAAATTTAAGGTGAAATTGAATATGATTATTGTGAAATTGCATGAAATCTAGTCGTAGAATTGGTTGTTTACGGCATGAATAGAGTTTTGTTTATGTAAATGTAGTTATGGATAATATAAATATTAAATTTTTATGCTATTGATTTACTGTAGTGTGATTGAGTCTACATAACTGTAGAACTCAGAACTAACGATTCTAAGAATTAGTTGTCGTTTTAGTTTTAAATGTAGAAGAGACTAGGTTTGAAAAGTGAGTATTATGTTAATGTTTTGAGAGATTATTTACACATACAGTGAGGCTTGAGAATCTAGTTTGTTGGTGAAATTTATAGCAAATTGTGTATATGTGGTTTTGGGTTCAAATCAGGAAAAGTTCCAATCTTTCTAACTTTCTTTTCGAATTTGGTTGATGGGTGCGATTTAGAGCACTTGAGTGTGCTATGGGTTGGGTTCGAATCCGAGGGGTTCACTTCTTTTACTTTTTAAAAGTTTGTGTTCATCTTTTAATAATTCCCTACTTTTAAATTATACTCTATTTAAGTATGAATTTTAAGTAGATTTAAATTATATTGTCTAGAGGTATTATCTAGATTAAATTATGCAAATTTTTAATTGGTATGTTAAATGAAGAGATAAAATAAGTTGTGAAATTATCCATGTTTTCATTAAAATTGAGTTTAATTTTGTGGAGTTCGGATTATTGTTTAAATTCATAATTTAGGGTATTTTAAACATAAAAATCCTATTTTTGAAAAATTCTTAGATGGAAATTGTTATGAGTATTTTGGAATTAACTTTCACATCTTAACTAATTGATTAACTATGAATTGGATAGTTAGATTTGAAGCATATGATAATTGAAGCATATGATAATTTTAATCAAGTTGAGTTTTTTTTTTCAAATCGTATTATAATGCTTGGGAGATGTTATCATGTTATTCTGAGGATGACTAATTGGGGGGAATGAATAAGAGAATGAATTGGGTATATGATTGAATGGAAATTTTTATAAAATCAGGTTAAGAACAACCTAGGAAGTTTATGAATTTGGGATGTGTGGACTCTAGAGACCGAGTGAGACCCAAGGTGCCGGCAAGTTATGATTTATGAAAATTTAAGAAGTGACTAGTGTGAGCTAACATTCTCAGTGATTTGGTTCAAGTCCGGTAGGGTAAGCTAGCTCTAGGTCATATTAATTAAGCTTGAATTTAAGGATAGGCACTAGATGGGAGATGTGATGAAATTTGAGCAAACATGAGTACGATGGCCCAGAGTGATCTGCGGAGTAAGATATTCCCATGCGGGATTGATCTCCAGAGTTTCGGGATGAGTGCAATGCTCATCGGACATTCATGTGATGAGGGCTCCAAAGTGACCTTCGGGGTGAGGTATTCTCAAAAATTCCTAGACAATAGTGAAATAGTCTCTAGAATGATCTGTGGATAGATATTGACCTCCAGAATTCTGGGGTGAGAGCCAATACACACAAGATGTCTGAATCTTGAAATTCATCTTGGTTCTAAGTCTGCATAACAAGGGATTAAACCCTATAATAAGAGGAACGTTAAGGACTTGCCCTCGGAGCTATATTGTATGAGCTGCATAGAATCCGAACAAGTATGCATTAGAGATGCATTGTGTTTATAAATATTCTACATTGGCCACTAGATTCATAACATACACTCACATATTTTTGGATAGTCACATTTCATGTTACGTCCCACTTTCCAAAAAGAGAATACGGAATACGGATACGTGACTAAGCCCAGCAATAATTTTCATCATCCACAAGCTGTCAGGATCTTTACAACATTTTACAAGAATAATCAAAATAGGAAGCAAGAGAAGTCAACCACGCATGCATAAATAAATCAATATACCAACATAGTTTACTTGAAACAAAATTTAATAATCTTAAATAAACTGGATCTGAACAAGTTAATAATCCTGGGTCACATTGCCCAATACAATAATCCAAGTAACAGATACAATTATTCAAATAAGCAACAGAAAATAATAATAACAAAACTCCAGCATCTAAAATCTCAGATCACCTACTCCATCGGGCAGCTGATCTCCATAATCTGCAATTTAATGAATTGCAGGAAAAGGAAAACAAAACAAAACTTCCGTCAATGCAAGTTACGGGCCGTTTATAGTGCAGGCACAAGTACATGGAAAAGATAAACAAATAGCATGGAATAGACATGGCAACAGAATAGAAAAACTAATATGAATCATGAACAGAATCGAATAATAACAGGTGTATATAATATGTAACAGGTAATAGGTATCATGCAAGCAGGTGACCATGTAACAGGTGTCAGGTAGCATTTACAGGTATCAAGTAACAGGTAAGCATGTAACAGGTATCATATTATGTCAAGTCTTATATTATTACTATCTAGGTAGCACTTCATGTGTCCCAGGTTTTTACCACATGGTTGCTACATTCAAACAAGTTTGCGTTTAGACTTCGTAGTGAAGTCTATAGGGCCGTATACTCAGGTATCAAGTAAACAAGTACAGGTATCATGTAAAAGGTAATCATGCATCAGGTAGGACTACATCCCCTCCAAGTACACTGTCCCGTAGGATGTATGTAGTTGGGTAACAGGTGGGAAACACGGGCCCTCTTCTGAGTACACCCTCCCGTAGGAAGTATGTATTCAGGAATCAGATAACAGATAATCATTATCACATGTCAAATAATGATATCACAGGTAACAGATAATCAGGTGGGAAACACGGGCCCCCTTCCAAGTATACATTTCTATATTTTCCACTACTAGATCTTTCCCTTAACTCCGGCTTGGTTATTTATTATTATTATCAAACAGGCATGTATGAGTCACACACATGGTAAGAATAACATGGCATGAACAAGGAACAGGTTCAGGTTGAAAGTTAAACATGTACAAATGATAGACAATTCAAAAAAAGATAAAACAACGAAAATTTTAATTCGGGACAGCAAGACAGTATTGTACTAAATCTAGAATTTCCGTTGCTACAAATGTGCAAATCTGGATCCGTCAGAAAATCTACAAAATAGACTCTCGGCCGAATCCAAAAAATTTATATAAGTCATATGGTATTCACAACAACATGACTCAAAACAGATTTGTATCCAGAAAACGTGTTCAGCCAGAAATCAGAAGTTTGCATTCATAAATAGGAAAATAGCATAAAAACTTACTGATTAAATCCAAGATAAATCTGGGGTATTCCCTAGTATGTTTAGTATCAGAATATAAAGTTTCATAATTTTCCAACATAGATAGAATAGTCAAGTAAAATCAGAAACCAGCAAGATACAACAGTTCTGTAAATCTGGAATCATAAACACAGCAGTACAAAAACAACAATATCTCACAAAATATAAATCGAAATCCAGATCCGTCAAAAGGGTGATAAAATAAATACAGTATGCTATATTTCATATTTACGAAGTTTTTATAAAAAATAAATAGAATCAGGTCGAAATTATGTATCTTTACTGAACAGTATGAAAACTCTGCAAGTAAAGTAGTTTGCAAGCATAAAATAGTTTGTAAATGTCATTAACTAAATCCACAAAAATTAGGGATTAATTCCAATCAAGTATAGTTGTACTAAGAAAATATTGGATCAAATATTATCTTTAGCATCAATAGAAAAATAATTTACCATACAGAATTCATATAAAACTGGATCTGAAATTTTAAACACATCTGTAGTAAAATAATCATAACTTGCAACTCATAAATCGAAACTGAGATCTGTCAGAAAATCAGGAAAGTAGACAGAATTCTCTATAATTCATATTCACAAATAATTTTCATATACTGACCTAAAACGGGGTGCAACAAAAACAGAAATCTTCTTTATGCATAAGATCCACCTAGATCATATGAAACTCATCCAAATCATAACAAACGTGAAATATGGTATACTAGATGTCCAAGCAATATGGTATAGGGTATTTTGCGAGTCTACAACAAGTTATAATGAGAATAGGGAGGCACTCGCGGTGCATGCTGTCGAGATGTGTTGGCATCGGGAGAGAGAGCAACGCAGTGGGGCGCGCACAGGGGAGCATAGGGAGGCACTCGCGGCTGAGGGGAGTGCCGGGGAACCGCGGTGTAGGGCTGCGGCGAAGGAGAGGAAAGGATGCAGCGCACGGGGGTTGGCGCTGCCGAGTTTGCTCTGGCTGCAACTTGCAGCGGTGCGACGAAGGATGGACGGGAAAGGGTTTGGAAGTCGGGATCGATGGGTTGAGGAGGATCAGGATAGCAGGAGAGGTAGGGGGAGAGGATCGGGATAGGCAGTTGAGGAGGGTAGATGAACAGGGAGGGGGTGCATATATATAGGTTAGTAGTAATATTAGGGTTTAGGGGGGCAAATGGGTAGCGGGTAGGCTATAAACTGGTATGGGTTAAAGGGTAGTGTAATATAGGGTTGAGTAGATAATGGGTAATGAGGTTTATTGGTTTAATTTGGGTAGTAGATTTTAATGGTTTATAGGATCTTAATAGAAATTAGAATAGGTTTTAATCAAAAAAGAATACAGGGTGATCCAAAATGAGATGGAAACAAAATGAACAAATAAAATAGGGCATGAATAAATATAATGAGAATAAAAAATAATGGCTCGATCAAACAGAGAAGAAACAATGGCAGACAACTGAATCATGAAGATCAAATAAAAGACGAAAAATCAAATAAATGAATATATTGAAAAAGGAGATTCAATACACGGTCTAAAAAGAGATACAATGAATATCAAATACATAGGAAAAGAAAATACACCCAAAATACAGAAAATGGAAAACATGGGTTACAAATCCTACCCACCTAACAAGAAGAATTTTCTCGAAATTCAAACAATAAGTGCATAGGGTAACCCCGAAAAGAAAAGAAAAGAACATAACAAAAAACTACTCAAACTGAGGATGAAACTTCTATTGAATCTCCTCCTTCAACTCCCAAGTCGACTCACCCGGCGAGTGAGAGTTTCAAAAAACACGATCCAGCTTGATGACCTTGTTCTTAAGCACTTTCTCCCGACGATCTAAAATGGCAACTGGCGGAATCTCACAAGTCAAATCCGGCCGAACGGACAACTCAGAATAGTCGATCACATGGCTCTCATCTCGGATATATCTCCTGGGTTGTGAGACATGGAAAACATCATGCACTCCGGATAAAGCTGGCGGCAATGCAAGACGATAGGCCACCTTACCTACTCATTCCATAATATCAAACGGTCCAATAAACCTAGGGTTGAGCTTGCCCCCACCACCAAACCAAATGACACCCCGCCAAGGCGATACCTTTTGGAAAACATGGTCACCAACCTCAAACTCCAAAGCTCTCTGATGGACATCTGTCCATCCCCTCTGCCTATCCTTAGCTGCCTGCAAGTGCTTCCTGATCTGAGGCACCGCATCAACTGTCCTACTGATCAACTCTGGACCCAACAAGTTCCTCTCACCAATGTCATCCCAGCACACTGGTGATCTGCACTTCCGCCCATAAAGTGCCATGAACGGTGCAGCTTTAAGAATGGCCTAAAAGCTGTTATTATACGAGACCTCTACGATATGCAAATGGTTCTCTCATGATCCACGGAACTGTAGCATACAGGACTTCAACATGTCCTCAAGAATCTGGATGGTCCTCTCCGACTGTCCATCAATCTGGAGATGAAAAGCTGTACTGTACTTCAATTTTCTTCCTAAACTACTTTAAAGACTCTCCCAAAACCGAGACTAAATCTCGTATCCCTGTCGGATACAATACTAATTGGAACCCCATGAAGTCTGACTATCTCTTGCATGTACTTCTTAGCTAGGCTCTCAATAAATTGTTCGACACGAAAGGGAATGAAGTGAGCACTCTTCGTCAGTCGGTCGAAAATCACCCAAATGGCATTGTGATCCTTAGGACTCCTCGGCAAAGCGATCACAAAATCCATAGTGATATGTTCCCACTTCCACTCCAGAATGGAAAGCGGTTGAAGAAGTCTGGCGGTTCTCTAATGCTCTGCCTTCACCTGCTGGCAGATCAAACACTGAGATACAAACCGAGCCACAACCCTTTTCATACCGTGCCCCTAAAAATGAAGCTTCAAATCCCGATACATCTTAGTACCACCAGGATGGATAGAATACGATGACTGGTGGGCCTCCTCAAGCAACCTCTAACGAACTTCACCATTTGAGACACACAACCTGGACCCAAAACGAAGCGATCCATCAGCATGAATAGCCATATCCGTTCGGGAGCCAGCCTCAAATTCTGCCCTGAAACCCTACAATTGCACATCACCAGCCTGAGTCTCTTTGATCTAATAAGCTGGAGCACCCAATAACTCTGGTCAAAACTTGGCAACAACACATCCAACTCCAACCTCCACATCTGCTCAACCAAATCACTCTGCTGAGTCAGGAACATAGCTGTCGGTTTCCTTCTCAAAGCATCTGGCACCAAGTTCACTCTACCAGGATGGTATTACAAACTGATGTCATAATCGGCCATAAGCTCCAACCAACATCTTTGCCTCATGTTCAACTCCTTCAGGTGAAGACGTACTTGAGACTTTTGTGGTCTGTAAAGATCTCCACTCGGTCCCCAAGTAAATAATGTCTCCACAGCTTCAAAGCAAAGATCACTGCCGCTAACTCCAAGTCATGAGTTGGATAGTTCTTCTTATACGGACTCAACTACCTCGATGCATAAGCAACGACTCGACCCTTCTGCATCAGAAATGCTCCAAGACCCTTACCCGAAGCATCACAGTGAACTACAAATCTACCTGAACCATCTGGAATAGTTAATTCTAGCGCTGACATCAACCTGCTCTTCAACTCAGCAAAGGCCTCACTGCAAGCCACAGACCAATAAAAGATCTGATTCTTCCCAGTCCGCTTAGTCAATGGTCCTACTATCTTCAAAAAATCTTGGACGAATTTTTGATAATAGCCAGATAGACCAAGGAAACTCCTCACCTCTGAAACTGACTTGGGAACAGGCCAATCCTTCACAGCCTCAACCTTGGACGGATCCACAGAAATGCTATCGCCTAAAATAATGTGTCCTAAGAAGGTAACTCTGTCGAGCCAAAACTCACACTTGCTAAGTTTCCCATCGAGCTAATTCTCTCTCAAAGTCTGTAGAACCAACCTAAGATGCTCAGCATGATCTTCCCAATTCTGAGAATACACCAGAATTTCATCAATAAGGACCACCAAAAATCTATCCAGGAACTAGGAAAAGACCATGTTCATAAGACTCATAAATACAGCTAGCGCATTCCTGACCCCAAACGGTATCACAAGATACTCATAGTGCCCATATCTGGTCCTGAATGCAGTCTTCTATACATCAGTCACCTTCACATTGACCTGATGATACCCAGAACAAAGATCCAACTTTGAGAAAATAGCTACTCTGCTTAACTGATCAAATAAGTCATCGATCCTGGACAGCAGATACCAGTTCTTCACAGTAATACTGTTCAGTTGCCGATAATCAACACACAGTCGACAACCACCATCCTTCTTGTTGATAAAAAGGACTGGAGCATCCCAAGGTGGAACACTAGGTCTGATGAACCCCAAATCCAGCAACTCCTGAATCTGCACCTTAAGCTCTGCTAACTCAACCGGTGCCATCCTGTAGGGACTCTTCGATATCGGTGTCATACTAGGCTGAACATCAATACCAAACTCCACTTCCCTATCAGGAGATAAGCCAGGCAACTCCTCTGAAAATACATCCAGAAAATCCCGCACTACTAGAGGCGCAGCCTCAAAGCCTGAATACAATTCTATCGCACAACCCTCCTGATCAACTGCAGTCTCAGCTTGGCCAATGGACATCTCCCCGGCATGACACTCAAACTCTGTGCAACCTGGAATCCGGAATACAACTTTCTTGGCATGACAATCAATGATGGCATGGGATTCACCCAACCAATCCATACCGAGAATGACGTCGAATCTTGAATTTCCAATTACAATTAGGCCTGCATTGAAATATGTACCACCAATAATCACAGGACATTGCTTGCACTCCTGAGAACAAATGAAAATACCACCACCTGTCACAATGTTCCAAGCCTCCGACATAAAGCCGCACTCCAACTAATGGCGAGCCACGAAGCGGGAAGAGACGAAGGAATGGATTGCCCAAAATAAAAAAGAACATGAGTAGGAAAAGAGCAAACAGGAACAACACCTAAGAAAGAATCAAAAGACAAGGGGAAACAGAATGGATGAGCAGGGTTGAGGAAAATACAATGCAGAAAGATAATATGAAAGAATAATGTAAGAGAAAGTGAAAGGAAGCAAAAGAGAAATAACAAAACAACAACAAAAAATAAAAAATATACCTGCAACAAAATTCTCTACTGACTCAGCATTAACAGCTGTCAGGTTGAAAGTCTGACCTCTCCTAGAAGCAGCGGTACTCTGACCGACGATCTGGTGCTGAGGAGGAAGAGGTGGACTAACAGGAACACGAGCTGGGGCTACCTGCTGAACAAGACCCCTGGCAGGAAGAGCCATCCTTCGCTGTGGGCAATCCCACACTGAATGGTCAGTAGCACCCCATCCAAACCATCGGCGGTTGGCATGTCTACAGTCCCTACGATCATGCCCAGCCAACTTGCAGAAGTCGCAGAAACTAGCTCCCCGAAAAATAGCAGAAGAGTAGAGAGTCGCCCTAGCAGGATGGGCAAGAACAGGCCTCCGAATAGGCCCACCGGAAGGCCTAGGAACAACAGAGTGCGGAATAGTCCGCCGAGAAGGAGTCAACCTGTCACGAGCCTGCTTATGAGCTCGAGCTGCCGCAAGAGCCTCAGCATAAATACGCAAGCGAAGGGAGACGAGCTGCACCCAAATATCTCGCTCAAGTGCCAATGTGAATCTAAGAGCCCTGTCCTCTTCGTTTGCCACAAGAACGGCTACAAAGCTGCTAAGTCTGGTAAATTCAGCTGCATACTCATCCACAGACCTGGAGCCATGTTCCAATAAAGTCTCATGTTACAATATTGCATGGATAATATGTAACAAAATTCTAATAATAGAACAATGACCAACCTGTTTCAGGGCCATGAACTGTTGCTCCATTTCCATCGAGTGCTGCTAGAGAAAAACTTCTTCAAGAAACTCCTAGTGAACGTGGTCCAGGTAATCGGTCGTTCAAACCTTTCAGACTCAGACCTCCACCAAATGTGAGTCAGGTCCACCAGCTGGATGGTCACAACATCCACTCTATCAGTATCGGCAACTCTTGCTGTCAAAAGCAACTGCTCAGTCTAGATCAGCCACTATTCGGCCTCCAAGGACATCTTAGTGCCGAAGAATCTGTCGGGATGCAGCCTCATAGAATTTGTGACTGTACTCAGACGGAAAGGGAGAGCTACCTGTATAGGTACAGCAAGAGGTGAAATCTGGGCAGCTTCCAAAGCAGCCATCACAAGATCACTGTGGTTTTCCTGCATATAGATCAACCGTTTCAACATATTGGTAACGGCCTCAAGCCCGAGCTGATCTTCCTGGGGACGAGAAGTAGAACATCTGCGAGCCATGGTCTAAACACAAAAAATAGTTAGCATCCAGATCAAAGTTGATTATAATTCATTTATGTATTCATGGTCTGTGTACTGTTGAGCCAATTCTAGGTCGAGCCAAGCTTGTCTAATATATCAGTCAAACTAATACATTAGCCAAACCTGGGCTCTGATACCACTAAAAACCTATCACGCCCCGCTTCCCAAAAAAAAAATATAGAATATGGATACATGACTAAACCTAGCGAATAATTTTCATCATCCATAAGCTGTCAGGATCTTTACAACATTTCACAGAAATAATCAGAGTAGGAAGCAAGAGAAGTTAACTCTGTATGCATAAATAAATCAATATACCAACAAAATTTACTTGAAACAAAATTTAATAATCTCAAATAAACCAGATCTGAACAAGTTAATAATCCTGAGTCACGTTGTCCAATACAATACTCTAAGTAACAGATACAATTATTCAAATAAGCGACTAGAAATAGTAATAGAAAAACTCAAGCATCTAAAATCTCAGATCACCTACTCCATCAGGCAGGTGATCTACATGATCTGCAATTTAATGAATTGCAAGAAAAGGAAAAGAAAATAACTCCCGTCAATGTAAGTTACGAACCGCTTGTAGTGTAGGCACAAATATATGGGAAAGATAAACAATTAGCATGGAATAGACATGGCAACAGAATTGAATAACTAACATGAATCATGAACATAATCAAGTAATAACATGTGTATATAACATGTAACAGGTAACAGGTAACAGGTATCATGCAAGTAGGTGAACATGTAACAGGTGTCAGATAGCATGTACAGGTATCAAGTAACAGGTAAGAATTTAATAGGTATCATGTTATATCAAGTCTTGTATTATTATTATCTAGGTAGCACTTCATGCGTCCCAGGTTTTTACCACATGGTTGAGACATTCAAACAAGTTTGCGTTTAGACTTCGTAGTGGAGTCTCTAGGGCCGTGTACTCAGGTATCAGGTAAACAGGTATAGGTATCATGTAAAGGTAATCATACATTAAGTAGGACTACGTCCCTTCCAAGTACACCCTCCGGTAGGAAGTATGTAGTTGGGTAACAGGTGGGAAACACGGGTCCCCTTTTGAGTATACCCTCCCATAGGAAGTATGTAGTCAGGAATCAGATAATTAGAATCACATGTTAGGTAATTATATCACAGGTAACAGATAATCAGATGAGAAACGCATGCCCCCTTCCAAGTACACATTTCTATATTTTCTACTACTAGATCTTTCCCTTAACCCCGACTTGGTTATTTATTATCATTATCAAACATGCATGTATGTGTCACAAACAGGTTAAGAATAACATGGCATGAACAAGTAATAAGGATTCAATGAATGATGATAATGCAAATAAATGAAAAGCAAGTAAACAATGCAAGAAAGAGAGACAATAAAAGAATCCTGGGACCTGTGTATTATGGGCCCACCACGCTTCCGCTGCGCTACTCTGATGGTGAAGCTCCAAGCTGTAGACATGTCGTTGTAGATCACGCGATGCCGATCGACGAGTCATGCAGGAAGGAGAAGAACAGATGACACTGGAATCAAAGGAATATCGGTATGAAAGGAATGGAATCAAAGAGGAATCAAAATAGACTAGTTTCCAGATCATGTTGGTTATCAGTTGTTCATGTGATCTCTGTATTGCAAATCCTATTGAGTGAAACCGATATAACCCAAATCTGATTAATATAATAATCAAAGCCAAACTTCTTTTCATTAGTCACTTTTGACTGATATATTATCCAAACTAGAGCTCTTATACCACTAAAAACCTTGTTACGTCTCGCTTCCCAAAAATACGGAATACAAGTACATGACATTGGCCTAGCAAATGACTAACGTCAGCCATAAGCTATTTATCTGATCAACTCAACAATATAATCAATACAGAATAATTGCGCAGGTAATAATAATAATCTCACGAACAATAATACTTAGAATGAAGCAATATGAATCAATAACATGGCACGATAATCAATATTCAATATCACGGTAATCGATACAATGGCTATAAACAATGATGCAATATTTGGTAATAATAATCAATGATCAATTCGATATCAATAGGAACAATGAGTAATAATATACAGTGTCGATGTTGTGTGATCCTTAAGTCTATTAATCATTTTTATCCTCACTAATGTATGTACCGTCGTAACCACAATCACACAATAAGACAATAGCCGGAACAATATGGTCATCGACAACGATACAATACACGATAGATTAGGTTACCGTCATAACCACAATCACACGATAAAACAATAGCCGGAACAATATTAAGGAAAACACGGACCCCTCCTCTGAGTACAGTCACTACATCATCAATTACTCTAGTCAATTCCTTAAACCTCTGCTTGTTAATTATTTATCAATACAACAATACAATATGCAATTAAATGGACATTAGATGAACGATGTAACAATATGAAAATAATAGGATGATAACATGAATTGGACAATTAGAATGATAACAATAGGGTATTAGGATCATGCAATGCAACATAAATACTTCGATTCATGTAATACTACGATGTAGGATTAATTAATCCATTAAAATATGAAATATAAAATTCTAGACAGCAAGTGTAGTCTGTACAGAAGCGCAATTTTCTGCTGTTCTAGAAATCAAAAAGTAAATCCGTCAGACGTTCTAGAAACTAGACTTCCATACATTTCCAACGCATATTTAAAGTTCAAATTCCGACAATAGTAGCTAGGTCAACCACACTGTTCTTTACAGATTTTATGTTCAGGCAGAAATTTGACATCTTGTTGTTTTAATTTTAGAATCAGCAAAAACCCAATATTAAATTAATTAAAAATACTTATTAGATTCCTAAACATGTAAATTAAAAATCTGGAAATTTTCAGAGCAAAATTTTATCATTTGATAAACCTTTTTACTGTTTAAACATGAAAGGTACAAGAATCTGAAAATCTAAAAGTAAAAAAACACACCTGTAGTAAAATGGGCATAACTTTTGTTAAAAAACTGGGAATTCGAAAATTCAAGATGTTTTGAAAACTAGAAAGATAAGGCTACAATTCATATTCAGAAAGTATTTCATTTTAAGATCGTTTACTGGTTCAAAAACAGCAGTCAATATTCAGGTCTGCAAGCAATATAGAGGATTTAGGTAATTATGAAGAATATAAATGTAACCCCTGTTTTCCATTTTGTGTATTTTTGAGTTTTTTTTCTTTTTAGTGTATTTTGCTCTTATATCTTTTTCTTGGACTGTATATTGGATCTTTTCACTGCAAGGAATTTGCCATATACCAACGGGCACCTATAGTGACGGATCACTAAAACCGTAGGTATAGGCATTATATACCTACAGACGTATAGTAAACTGTGAGTATAAGTATCCTATAGCTTTAGAGCTTTTAATCCGTAACTATAAGTTTTACTAACGGTATAAAACACCGTGGGTATATTCCATAATTTATTTTCCCCCCTACCTTTTCATTTTCTCCCTAAATCCCAAATCCCCCAATTTATACACTCTCTCTCACACCCATCTCTCTCTCTCTCTCTCTCTCTCTCCTCTCTCCCTCACACCTGAATCCCCGACCCGTTGGTAGCATCGTCGTCATTCATCCACGTCGCCGTCGTTGCCCCCCTCCCACCATCGCCGTTGTTCGTCCATCGCCACCGTCGCCGCCGTCTTCCTTTCAACCATCGCCGTCTTCCTCCGCCGCCACCCACCGCCGTCGCCCACCTCTTCCTCCACCATTGTCTTTCGTTATCTACCGTCACCCACCGCTTCCACCATCACTTATAAACAAGTTCAGGTATGCAGACTTCAGAAATTTACACTTGTAATATATGGGATTATCCCAATATTTATAACTAATTCCATCTCTTGAAGTGCTTCACCTGAACGCATTGGGAAGTCTGTTGTTCAGCCGAAACAGGTTTAAATTGTTTGGGTTACAGATATCCAGAAGGCTAGGCTTTTACAAAGCCTTTTATTTATTCTGACTATTAGTGAAAACTTTGTTATTGTTGTTGTTACAGGTATGGAACTGGTATCAAAACAGGAGGCATTCACAAAAGGCAAAAGTGGGAAAGGCACAACCTGTAAAGCTAAGTGTCTCAGCAATGCTCCGAGAAGATTCAACTTCGTCCCAAAATGTGGCTCTTCCTAGTTCAGCTCCATCAGGTACTTTCCGAATAACATCACAGTAGCCTGCAGTGTAATCTTGAAGGTCAATATCTTCTTTGTATTTCTCTTAATTGGTGAAGGTGATTTCCTGTTGAAGCATTTTACACTAATTAAAAAATATCAAAACCAGGTAATGCCATGCTCTCTCAGGTCTTTCAGCTGTTGACTAACAAAAGACTCATGCTAATTCGAAGTTGATGGTGAAATAAAAATTAACAGTACATTATGTTTGTGTTAATAAATGCCTGGATTTCTTTAGATTATAGTTTACAACAAGTGATGTGATGAAGTCTTCAGATGTTTAATACGGTTTATCACATAATTGTGTTTATATATTGAAACATGTCTTTCACAAGACAATTATTTATCCTAGATTAGGTGTATCATTTTCTTTTCTTCTTTAAGAAAACTGGTGACTACTGAGGCTCAATCTTAACTATACAAATAGAATGTCATTGTTCTTGATATATATTACTAGAATTCTCAGCTGCTTGCAATTTGAGATCCATACCTTGTGTTCCATATTGTCGGATGCTAGAAATTTTGACTTCTCATATATACTTAAGACCAGGTTGGATAATGGCTTGTTCGTGAATAAAATTTTGAATCGTTGATGCAAAGATACGAGATAAAACAACCCTCAAGATTTATTTTCTAACTCAGTGAAATCTTTAACCAATTTCCCACACATCCTCGATGATTGATAGGTTTAGGGAGGAGGAGCTATGGAGCGAAGAGCATCGATTTTGGGGTGGGAGCGAGGGCGGCGATGCTGCAGGGTGTTCAGGAGCTAGCTGATGCTGTTAAGGTTACAATGGGCCCTAAGGTATATACATTTCTAGAAATAGTTTTGTTGGTTGTAGAAAAAAAATGGGTTTTTGTTTTGGGGGGAATTTGGTTCGTTGCTGATCGATGGAGGAATGTCATTATGTTCTTGTTAGGAGATATAGCTAATTTTGAAAGAAATACCGTAAATTTCTTTACTTGCAAACATATACCCTATATCGTGATTGGTCTTGTAGCTTCTGTTTTACCATTTCAATGATATGATAATGTGTGAGAGTGAGTAAAGGATCATTCCACCGTATTCGAGAAACTAAATGACTATACTTGATATATTTCCATTGTGTTTAATATATTTGTTGTTGTTGTTGTTGTATTTAGTAGGAAGAAATCCTTAATGTTATTGACTAACTGCATAAACATTTATTATGTTAATCAATACTCATTTTTGATTGCTTGCCACAAAATTTTTAAATTTGAAAGCAATTCATACAGCTGCAGCTCAATGCTACTTGTATGCTCCATTATGCAGTTGGTACTACTGTTGTCAATACCTTGTTTAGTAGCCTGAATTCTCCAGGCCAGCTAAATGGTTGGAAGTCAAATGGCGGTGATCCCTGTAGGGAGTCATGGAAGGGCATTACATGCTCTAGTTCCTCAGTTACAGCAATGTGAGGTTTCTCATATTGTTCTCTTATAATTTATAAATAACTACATGTAATGTTAAATAATGGAAGCATTACCGTTTCTTTAATGGGATCTATTCTCAGCAAACTGCCTAGTTTGGGACTTACCGGGACGTTGGGTTACAACATGCAAATCATGACTTCGTTAGTTAACCTATGAGTTCAATGACCTTTTTTGATATATTTTTTTTTTGAGATGTATAAGCTTACAAATTGTTTTGAGGGTTGATCCTGTATGTATAATGCAGGGACATGAGCAACAATAATCATGGAAATGGAGGTCAAATTCCATATAATCTGCCTCCGAACCTCTTACAGTCCAACATCTGTAAGTTCTGATGCAAATACAAATGGTTCTTTGGTTGATCGCCGTTCATGTCTAATTTGTTTTCGAACTGATCTGCAGAAACCTTACTGGTAATCAGTTCACACAAGGCATTCCTTACTCAATTTCACAGATGAATGCTCTTGAAAGCATATGAGTTCCATTTGATAACTGAAATTTGCTTGTGCATCATTGTACTTCTTGATTATCAAGCTAAACCAAATCTATGTTGATGTATGTATAAATCTTGCTCACAATCAACTTCAGGGCAATTTGAATGATATGTTTGGACTACTTTCGAGTCTTACCTTAATGTGAGTAAAAAATCTAATCCTCTTTTGCACTTAGAAGAAGCATAAAATCATGATAACATCAACTACATACGTGCAATTTTTTTGTTATTTGGCGGTATCATCCTAAGATTTAGGCATTTCAATTTTTATAACTATGGACATCTGTTTTTCTTAAATGTCAAATGAATACTTCAGCTTCTTCTTCTTTCTTAAATGTCAAATCTAGTCAAGATCATTTCACTTGTTTCAAATTTGTTAACTTTGCTCCACTTCTATATCTTTTAACCAAATAATTATCAGAAAGATTTATACGATCCAGCATTTCGAGAAGAAGCTCTGATCTTCATCTGTATAGAAAGCTCTAGAACTGCTTTCAAGATCATTCTAGAACTCTACATAGAAAACTCTGTAAGCGCCTCTCAACCAGGGTTGCTACATAGAACATTTGCATCTCTGCTAATCTATCTTCAACCTTCTGATTAAAAATATCAAAAAAGAGTAGCTTTAACCAAGTTGATCACCTCTCCAATGAAAATTGCAATTACAAACATGTGATAGAGCCAATGATAATAACTATATGGAACGCTGTTCAACTATTAATACCGAGGAAATTTACTAAGGTTCCTTCTGTGTCTTTCAAAATGTAATCTCTACAATTGTTGAATTTGTTAAGTTATAACCTAAAGGAGGGTACAAGTATTTAGCAATTTGAGATTGGAAATTTAGTTTGTTTGTTTTTTTGGTTGGTGAGAAATGCAGTGAGGATTACACTAGGCAGACTTGATAATATGGTAAGAGGCAAGAGCATTTAATTGCTTGATCATTCGAATTGCAAAATACGACATAATAAGATCAAACAAATAAAATTGCTTATCTTATGTGCAGCAATGCAAGCTAAATTTGTTCCCTTGCAAACTATATGTGTGCCTCTTTCAGCTAATCTATATTTGTCAAACTTCAATATTACAGATAAATACTAGATAAAGAAGACAAGTAGCTGCTTGTGTATGTTAATTATATGCAATGACTTAGTTATACTTTTGGAACTAGCTAATCCAATATACATTGATTTTGTCACATCCTATAGGTAAAGAAGTAGAGGCCGGAAATTCGAAACACTAAGATGGTAATAGACTTTACTCTTCCTATAAAACTCTTATCTAAAGGGTAACTTTTCTCCTCCCTCTCTCCTAGCTTGGAACTTCCAGGATTCTAGTGTAGATTGCGCATGATCAGCTTGTGCAATCATCTTCACCGACAAGACATAATGACTCTCTCATCTAGGTCGAATTTGTGGTCTGGAAATTTGTATGACATAGTAACAATCTCCCAAGATAAGCTAATGTGCATATTATAAATATTTTGAAAAGCTACACTAAGAATCCAATCATGTATAAAAGAACTAAAGTAGTCCCAATTATAGAGGTCTATAAATCAAATACAGGAACTGAAAAGAACAAAAACAACCTCAATAACTTCAAAAGAAAAAGACATGTCTAATACTACTACTATAACCCAAAAACAAGAACAATAATGCTACACCCACAATCTTTTCTACAACTTTTTTCTTTAAAACCTTAGGTGGCACAATACAATTATATAAAAAATCATAGAAGAACATAACAATCTTAACAACAAATTAGAGTTACTCTAGTTATATATGCTGCAGATATCAATAACATATCATCAAATAAAGCAACCTCATCCTAATCATCTCCTAAAGGATGTAACGTGCAATACCACAGAAAATTTGATAGGCAGCTATGCATCCTAAAATGTTGTAAGAAAATAAAATCACATTATTGTAACACCACAACTGAACCATGGTTTTCTAAAACAACAGAGCAAGTCCATTTTCAAAATCGAAAAACACAAGGTGAGGTGCTCCCTTAATCAAATAAAAAAGATTCTATATTCATTGTCATCTTCAAATAATACAGTTGATTTAAGCCTACCTCAAGAAAGCATAGATTCAAGGCCCCACCTAAAAAATCACATATAAGTAAATTGCACAATACCTAGTAGTGTTGACTGCTTCCTCACAAATGAAACATTGGCCAAGCAACATCTCCTCAGGGCCTCAAATTAGATTGTAACTTCGGATCAGAATTAAATGGCATGTAAGCTTAAGTCCACAAGCATCTATGTAATTAGACAACTGACGTCGAGTCCACCAAATAATTATAGTCAACAACCATTCTAAAAAATAAGGTACTCAAAAACAAACATTTGAAGGCAAATTTGTTGCCCATGTGACAGATTGATCTTAAGACAAAACCTTCGATTCTGCTAAATCTTCACAATAACCTTCATATAGATAGATTGATCTTAGACAACTTTAACATTCGATTCTGCTAACTCTTTCCCAAAAAATCAACAGAATTAGCAGTTGGATCTTCTAATTTATAGTCAAATTCACTTACTCCACGAAATAAACATATCACATATTTATACTATTTGGAGGATGCCTGCACTCCAACAAGAAAAGGAATAACTTGAACCAAATCCAAGAAAATCATCTAGAACTCCTAAACAGAAGCATTCAAATAAAGTCGTGATTTGGACAACCCCGACATCTATGGTATGTCACATATAAACCTATGAGAGTTTTTTATCTTTATCACTTAAAACCAAAATTATGATGATCCATTTCTAAACCATGTCCAGCATAGAAAATTTCAGTAACCAAATGCATCTCAATACTTATTTAAGATCTGGAATAAATTCATCTGACAGCATCTTGACTGCCTCATTTACTGAACACCATCATACTGAACAATTTTTCCACCTCCAAGAGTAAATCAATGCACCAAAAACCCACATGAACCTTTTAACCTTTCTGTAAATCAAAGATCATCAGCCACCAATCCAGGTACATTAACTCAACAAAAGCATAAATTCTATCTCCAAGTTCACTTCAAGAGTCCATACTTTCTCTCTTGCTTTCATACATAGAGAGCAAATGCCTATAAGATCTGGTTTATAAAGAAGGCTAAAAGCACTGGTTCAGAAAACATAACAAGCCTAAGCTTTGGGTGACCCAAAAGGTATAAACTAAGAGCACAACTAAAATTAGCGCAGAAAGAAGTACTAATAAACATGGGGAAAGGTTCAGCAAGAACTTGCTCCATATAAGAAGAAATCCCACTCATGCAGCATCAGACGGCGCATCTGCAAACTTACTGGCAAGAAGCAAAATAATTTCAAATGAGAATGTTTCACCTAGATTTAGGAGTTTAATATGAATTCCATTGCAACCATTTGAAACTGCAATGCAACATCCTGGAAAGTCACCAAGTTTACCATTTAATAATAGTGGCCCGTTCCAGAAGATTCCCTACCATACAGAGACGAGTATGCACTTCCACCATACTGCAAAATTCATTGAACATTAAGTAACAAGAATAGATGATAATCAAGAAGCCTTGGCATAGACCGAATATTCAATGACAGACCTACATCAGAACCATAATAATCATGTGAATAGAGTCCAGTCATTCCCAGAGAATCTAGAGACATGAAAGATCGACTTAGTTAAACGCTTGATGAAAAACTAATAAGGTTCATGAAAATGGATAGAATTGAAACCTTGGTAGCGAGTTCTTCCACTCATGCCAGCCCTTGGATCAGGACGATCATACCCAGGACCAGGTTGGTCATACCGGGGACCAGGGTGATCATACCGAGGGCGTATTCTGCTCCCAGGCTCCATGTAACCAGGATCAGGCTCCTGGAGATAAAAAAAAAAAAATTTGTCTGAAACATTGACGAACACATTCATACACGCTCTTAACTTTTGTACTGATATAAACATTGACGGACACATTTATCTGTTTGGGCAGGTTTCAGAAGCATGTGTGGTCAGAAGCATCTGCAGACCCAATTTCGTTATATGTTCAGGTTAGAACTAACAAATCTTTTCTTATTTGTGTGTATGTGAGCTAGTACATGTATGTATATATATGTGTGGGATTATCCTACTATGAGTAGGTTCTGAAACTTAGCCTTTTGTAATGACTGTGTCATCTGGTATAGCTCCTTTTTGCTTTGCACAAATTGAACTGATGATGCAGTCCTCTTCTCGACTAGTTTCTCCTCTGAGTACTACCTGGCGACAACCACATTTGGTAGGCATCACTCCCATTATTTGAATGTGTGATAACGAAAAAGAATATTGACTGTACTATTTGTTGATGACCAAAGTTAGATCTTTTTGCTTTGTTTTGTTTGTGAAGGGCTCTCAACAAGTGAGAAATGATTGAACTCGCTCAAAATACAGCCGAGTTTGTGTTTGCCGACAATGAAGTGAAGAAGGCTGTAAAGGAGATTTGCAGGATGCTAAAAGAAGATTACTGTAAAGAGAATCAAGATCTGGTTGCCGTAAAATTGTTAGGGTCGTTTCTCAAGTGAGGAGTCAATTGAATGTTATCTTATAATGTCATTGAATATGTTGATCGTAGTTTAAAGTATTGATTCTCATGTCTGCACACATGAATTCAATTGTGTATTTGGTTATTAACTATTTTGTAATTTGACATGCTTGTAATACTTCATTAATTTTTAATATGATTGAAGTTTAATTTTATTTAATTTTGTTTCATAAACACATTTATCTTTTTTATTGTGTATTTAGTTTATAATTGGATTAATATTACAAAAGAAAATATTAAATTATCATAAGCATAATTAATAAGAAAAAATTGTGTATAGAGCGATGGGTATATATTTAAATATTTGGATGCGAAAACCATCACTAAAACCTATAGCAATGGAGTTTCAACTGTGGGTATAGAAAAGCAAGACGTGTCCTTAAAACCTATACCAACGGATACAAAATCGTGGGTATAATACCGAGGTTTTGTCCAACGGGTGAAAAAACCGTCGCTATAGGCCATAGTGACGGCATTCTGCCGTGGGTATAGCTAATTAAAAACGACGGAAAAATATGTCCATTGGTATAGGTTTTACGGGCTATACCTACGGTTTTCCGCCTTTTACCTACGAATTTTTGCTGTCACTATATGTCAAATTCCTTATAGTGTTTGTTTCAATATATTTATGTTATTATCTGTCATCCTTTTATTTGTTTTTCTTGATCCAATTGTGTCATTTGTTTTGTCTCTATTTGATCGACCTACTTTTAATTCTCTTTATTCAATTTGCCCGGGCCTACTATTTGTTCTTTTCTGTGCCGTCTCATTTTTGTATTACTCTATTTATTTTTCCTTGTGGATTGTTCTATTGCTTGAACCCATTGTTTAAACCTATCAATTCACCTCGTACCCATTAATTAATTGACCAATATATCATGTACCCTATTTAAACCATTTAGCTTTTATTAAACCTATTAGTAACTCCCATCATCTACCCTGTTTATTTAACTACCCTATTACCCAATATATATCATATACTCTATTTTATATTTAACCAACCTATTATTAATCCTATCTGCCATATACCCAGATTACCATACTAACCGAAAACCTAATGCTACCCACACCCGAAACCCACAAAAAGCCCAACCCGTTCACCCCTTCACCAAAACTCTAAGAACTACCTTTGTATATATTTAACCCATGCTTGGCCGACTGTTCATTTTCCCCCTAGCCGCCACTTGCAAACCCTAGCCCACCCCCCTCCCAACTCTTCTTCCTCCAACCTTGTTGCTCTTACTCATCCTCCTCCCTCCCATCCGCCTGCACGCTCCGCCGCCCTGCCAGGCCGTGCCATCCCTCTTCCTAGCCCTGGCTCCCCCCTGTGCTCCTTATGTTTGATGCCAGCAAAAGCCCGACGCCAACCAGCAGTGGCCAGGTGTGGTCCCCATCGCTGTCTTTTGACAGCTTGCAACTACAGCAAATGGCGATAGTATCACTTCCATTCCTCGCTGCCTTGCCGTGCCTCTCTCCCTCGCTTGTGTGCGAGTGTGCTTATTTCGTGGCGATCGTGAGTTGGTTCATGGTTCTTGCTCGTGATCCATCCATTTGTTGGTTCGTTGGTTCATTTAACCGGGAATCCGTTCCCGTTATTCTTGATTTTTGTCGTTTCATCGTCGGTTATAAGGCAAGTAACTTGTATTAAATTCCTTTGCATATACAAGTACTAAATACCGATTGTAGTGTAGTTGGTATCTAGAGACAATTTGTGTGTGAATCCTCTTGTTGATATTATCTCTATTGTGATGACTTGACCATAGTTGCCTCATGACACATATGACATGACTCAACTTAGGATTGACCACTTTTGATGTGTATGTTCATGCTATTTTGATATATTTGTGTTTGATGTGTTATTCGTGTTATACTTTCGAATACTTGCAAATTACCCTAGATCATGTTGTTTGGACATCTAGTGTATCATATATCATGTTTGGGTTGATTTGGACAATTTCTGTATGAGCTATGTTGATTCCTGTGTGAAGAACAAATCTGTACTTTCTGTTTCCCTGATGTGGATCAGTATTTTAGACCCTATTAAGCTTAGTATTTGAAAATATTTTGTGAACATGAACCGTAGAGAATTCTATCTATTTTCCAACTCTTTTGATGGATCTCAATTTTGATTTACGGTTTGTGAGTTACGTCGATTGTACTACAGTGGTGTCGATAGTTTTCCAGATTTCGTTTTCTATGAATTCTGAAGAGTAATATATTTTTATTTTGGTGATAAATTTATTATTTTGATCTAAAATTTTGCTCAGTATTTCTAGACCTGATTGGGCTTAACCCAGAATTTTTATGGATTTGTTTGATGAGTTTTACGAACCGTTCTATGCTTTTGAACAACTATTATTCTAGCAGGTTTTTACTATTGTTCAGTAAAGAACTTGATTTTCGCCCTATTTCTACTTACTGTTTCTAAAATATTTCTGAATATAAAAGTTAGCCTATTGTATCTATTTTGTTACCCTTTTAGCGGATTAGATTTCGATTTATGGTTTGTGAGATGTTGTAAAGATTCTGAACAGCTTATGGATAATGAAAATCACTCGCTGGGCTTAGTCACGTATCTGTATTCCGATTTTCTTTTTAGGAAGCAGGGCGTGAGAGGTTTTTAGTGGTATCAGAGCCCAGGTTTGGCTAATGTATTATTTTTACTGATATATTAGACAAACTTGGTTCGTCCTGGGATCGGCTCAATATTTCACCAACCATGCATGCATATATAAATTAATTACTATCAACTTTGATCTGGATGCTAATTGTTTTTTGTTTTGTACAGACTATGGCTCGTAGAGGTTCAACTTCCCATCCCCAGGATGATCAGCCTGGGATTGAGGCTGTCACCACTGTGCTTGAGCGCTTGATCAATATGCAGCAGAACTATAGTGATTTGATGATGGCTGCTTTAGAAGCCGCTCGATTTCCTCTGCTCGTTGTGCCTATGCAGGCAGCTCTTCTTTCCCGTCTAGATATAGTCACGGACTTCATGAGGCTGCATCTGACAGGTTTTCAGGCACTGAGACACCTTTGAAGGCTGAATAGTGGTTGATTTGGACAGAGCAAGTGCTTTTGGGAGCTAAAGTTGCAGAAGCAGATAGAGTGGACGTGGTTGCCATTCAGCCGGTGGACTTGGCTCATATTTGGTCGAGGTCCGAGTCCGAAAGGCTCGAAAGACCGATCGTTTGGGCTACTTTCACTAGGGGCTTCTTGGAGAAGTTCTTTCCTAGCAGCACTAGAGTGGAGATGGAGCAACAATTCTTGGCAATGAAATAGGTTGGTCGTTATTTCTAGTAATGGAATTTTATTACATATTGTCCATGCAGTGTTGTAACATCAGACTTTCTTGAAACAGGGCTCCAGGTCTATAGACGAGTACGCAGCTGAATTTACTAGACTTAGTCGCTTCGCAGCCGTTCTTGTGGTGAACAAAGAAGATCGGGCCCGTTGATTCATTTTGGGGCTTGAGGTTGAGATTAGGGTGCAGCTTGTCTCTCTTCGCTTGCGTACTTATGCAGAAGCTCTTGAGGTAGCCCGTGCTCAAGTGCAGGCTTGTGGTAGTTTGGCTCTTTCTCAGCGGACTGTTCCGCACTTCTCTGCTGTTGTTAGGTCCTCTGGTGGTCCTGCTCGGAGGCCTGTTCCCGCCCGTCCTATCAGGGCAGCTCCGTACCCTTCTTCTAGGTTCCCTAGGGGTGGTTTTCGCGACTTCTGCCAGGTGTCTGGGCATGAGCGCAAGAACTGTTTTCGCGCCAGCCGCCGATGCTTTAGGTGTGGCTCTGCTGATCACTCAGTTCGGGATTGTCCGCAGTTGCAGCAGTAGTTGGCTCTTCGAGCCAGGGGTCCCGTTCAGTAGGTGGCCCCTGCTCGTGGACCAGTTAGACCACCACTTCCTCCTCAGTGCCAAATTGTCGGTCAAAGGACCGCTGTTCCGATGAGAGGTCAGGCTTTGAACTTGACTGCTGCAGATGCAGAGTCAGCTGAAGGGGTTGTTGCAGGTATATTTTTTTGCTTTTATTGTTTTGTTGTTTTATTGTCTTTTTGTTGCTTCTTTTCTTTCCTATTGCATTTGTTTCTTTCCTGTTATCTTTCTGCATTTGTTTTCCTTACCCCTGTTCAACCATTCCTTGTTTCCTTATCTTTTGATTCTCCTTTAGGTATCATCCTTGTTTTCTCTTTCCCTGCTCATGTTCTTTTTTATTTCGGGGTAACCCATTCTTTTGTCTCCTCTCGATTTGTGGCTCGCCATCAGTTGGAGTGTAGCACCATGTCTGAGGCTTGGAATATTGTGACAGGTGATGGCGTTATCATTTGTTCCCGGGAGTGCAGGCAGTGTCCTGTAATTATTGGTAGCACAGATTTCAAAACCAATTTGATTGTAATCGGGAATTCAGGATTCGACGTTACTATGGGTATGGATTGGTTGGGTGAAACCCACGCCATTATTGATTGTCGTGCCAAGAAAGTAGTGTTCCAGATTTCAGATCGCGCAGAGATTAAGTTCCATGCCGGGGAGTCTTCCCTTGGCCAAGCTGTAGTTGATCAGAAGATTTGTGCGATGGAATTGCATTCAGGCTGTAAGGCTGCGCCTCCAGTGGTTCGGGACTTCCTAGATGTTTTTCCAGAGGAGTTGCCTGGCTTACCCCCTGATAGGAATGTGGAGTTTGGTATTGAAGTTCAGCCGGATACGACACCTATATCGAAGAGTCCCTACAGGATGGCACAGGTTGAGCTAGCAGAGCTTAAGGTGAAGATTCAGGAGTTGCTTAATTTGGGGTTCATCAGACCTAGTGTTTTTCCTTGGGGTGTTCTAGTCCTTTTTGTCAACAAGAAGGATGGTAGTCGTCGACTATGTATGGATTATCGGGAACTAAACATTGTTACTATGATGAATCGGTATCCGTTGCCCAGGATCGATGATTTGTTTGATTAGTTGAGTAGGGCTATTGTTTTCTCGAAGTTGGACCTTCGTCCTGGGTATCATCAAGTCAAAGTAAAGGCGACTGATATACAGAAGACTGCTTTCAGGACCAGATATGGGCACTATAAGTATCTAGTGATGCCATTCGAGGTCATGAACGTGTTTGCTGTATTCATGAGTCTTATGAACCGGGTCTTTTCTCAGTTGTTGGATAAATTTATGGTGGTCATCATTGATGATATTTTGGTGTATTCTTAGAATCAGGCAGATCATGTTGAGCATCTTAGAGTGGTTCTGCAGACTTTGAGAGAGAATCAGCTCTATGAAAAACTCAGCAAGTGCGAGTTTTGGCTCGACAGGGTTTAATTCTTGGGGCACATTATCTCAGGCGATGGTATTTCTGTGGATCCGGCCAAGGTTGAGGCTGTGAAGGATTGGCCTGTTCCCAAATCAGTTTCTGAGGTCAAGAATTTTCTTGGTTTGGCTGGCTATTATCGGAAATTCGTCCAAGATTTTTCAAAGATAGCAGGATCGTTGACTAAGCTGATTGCGAAAAATCAGAAGTTCGGTTGGTCTAATAAGTGTAGTGAGGCTTTTGTTGAGTTGAAGAACAGATTGACATCAGCGCCTGTGTTGACTATTCTAGATAGTTCAGGCGAATTTGTAATTCACTGTGATGCTTCTGGTAAGGGTCTTTGAGCAGTTCTGATGCAGAAGGGCCAAGTTGTTGCGTATTCATCGAGGCAGTTGAGGCCGCACGAGAAGAACTATCCAACTCATGACTTGGAGTTAGCGGCAGTGATCTATGCTTTGAAGCTGTGGAGACATTATTTACTGGGAGACCGAGTAGAGATCTTTAAAGACCACAAAAGTCTCAAGTACGTCTTCACACCGAAGGAGTTAAACATGAGGCAAAGGCGTTGGTTGGAACTTATGGCCGATTATGACATCAGTTTGCAATACCATCCTGGTAAAGTAAACTATGTGCCAGATGCTTTGAGCAGGAGACCGGCAGTTATGTTCTTGACTCAGTAGGTGGATTTGATTGTGCAGATGCGGAGGTTGGAGTTGGATGTTGTGTTGCCGAGCTCTGGTCGGAGTTGTTTGGCGCTCTAGCTTCAGTCATCTCTTGTTGATCAAATTAAGGAGGTGCCGGCTGGTGATGCGCAGTTGCAGGGTTTTCGAACTGAGGTTGAGTCTGGGTCCAGGACGGACATGGTTATTCATGCTAATGGATCGCTTCGTTTTGGGTCCAGATTATGTGTCCCGGAGGGTGAAGTTCGTCAGAGGTTGCTTGACGAAGCACACCAGTCTTTGTATTCTATCCATCTTGGCGGTACTAAGATATATTGGGATTTGAAGCTTCATTTCTGGTGGCAGGGTATGAAGAGGGCTGTGGCTCAATTTTTTGCTCAGTGTTTGATCTTCCAGCAGGTTAAGGCAGAGCATCAGAGGATTGTTGGAATTCTTCAACCGCTTCCTATTCCGGAGTGGAAGTGGGAACATATCACTATGGATTTTGTGACCGCTTTGCCAAGGAGTCCTAAGGGTCATAATGCTATTTGGGTGATTGTCGACCGTTTGACGAAGAGTGCTCACTTCATTCCTTTTCGTGTCGGGCAGTCTACTAAGAGCCTAACTGAGAGGTAAATGCAAGAGATTGTTAGAATTCATGGGGTTCCAGTTAGTATTGTATCCGACCGGGATATGAGATTCAGATCTCAGTTTTGGGAGAGTCATCAGAATAATTTGGGGAGTAAATTAAAGTACAGTACAGTTTTTCATCCCCAGACTGCTGGATAGTTAGAGAGGACCATCCAGATTCTTGAGGACATTTTGAGGTCCTGTATGCTTTAGTTTGGTGGATCATAGGAGGACCATTTGCATCTCGTAGAGTTCTCATACAATAACAACTTTCAGGCCAGTATTAAAGCTGCTTCATTCGAGGCACTCTATGGGTAGAAGTGCAGATCGCCAGTGTGCTGGGATGACATTGGTGAGAGGAATTTGTTAGGTCCAGAGTTGATCACCAGGACATTTGATGCAGTGGTTCTGATCAGGAAGCATTTGTAGGCAGCTCAGGATAGGTAGAGGCGATGGGCTGATGTTCATCGGAGAGCTTTGGAGTTTGAGGTTGGTGACCATGTTTTCCTGAAGGTATCGTCGTGGCGCGGTGTCATTCGGTTCGGTGGTGGGGCAAGCTTAGCCTTAAATTTATTGGACCGTTTGAGATTTTGGAGCGAGTAGGCAAGGTGGCCTATCGTCTTGCACTACCGCCAGCTTTATCAAGAGTGTACGATGTTTTTCATGTCTCACAACTCAGGAGATATATTCGAGATGAGAGCCACGTGATCAACTATTCTGAGTTGACCGTTAGGTCGAATTTGACTTATGAGATTCCGCCAGTTGCTATTGTGGATCGGTGGGAGAAAATGCTTAATAACAAGGTCATCAGGCTGGTTCATGTTTCTTGGAATCCTCACTCGTCCGGTGAGTCGACTTGGGAGCTGGAGGAGGAGATTCAGCAAGAGTTTCCTCATTTGTTTGAGTAGTTTTTTTTTCTTTTCTTTTCTTTTTGGGGGTTACCCTATGTATCTTCTTGTTTGAATTTTGAGGAAGAAATTCTTTCTGTTAGGTGGGTAGGATTTGTAACCCATGTTTTCCATTTTGTGTATTTTTTTGAGTGTATTTTTTTAGTGTATTTCGCTCTTGTATCTTTTTCTTGGACTGTATATTGGATCTTTTGTTTCAATATATTTATTTTATTATCTGTCATCCTTTTATTTGCTTTTCTTGATCCAATTGTCTCATTTGTTTCGTCTCTATTTGATCGACCAACTTTTGATTCTCTTTATTCAATTTGCCCGTGCCTACTTCATTTGTTTTTTTCTGTGCCGTCTCATTTTTGTATCACCCTATTTATTTTTCCTTGTGGATTGTTCTATTGCTTGAACCCATTGTTTAAACCTATCAATTCACCTCGTACCCATTAATTAATTAACCAGTATATCCTGTACCCTATTTAACCCATTTAGCTTTTATTAAACCTTTAGTAACTCCCATGATCTACCCTGTTAACTACCCTATTACCCAATATATATCCTATACTCTGTTTTATATTTAACCAACCTATTATCAATCCTATCTACCATATACCCTGATTACCATACTAACCAAAAACCTAATGCTACCCACACCCGAAACCCACAAAAAGCCTAACCCGTTCACCCTGTTCACCCCTTCACCAAAAGCCTAAAAACTAACCCTGTACATATTTAACCCATGCTTGGCCGACTATTCATATTCCCCCTAGCCACCACTTGCAAACCCTAGCACACCACCCTTCCGACTCCTCTTCCTCCGGCCTTGTTGCTCCCGCTCATCCTCTTCCCTCCCGTCCGCCTGCACGCTCCGCCACACTGCCACGCCGCGCCATCCCTCTTCCTGGCCCTGCCTCCCCCCTGTGCTCCCTCTGTTCGATGCCAGCAAAAGCCCGACGCCAGCAACCAGCAGCCAGGTGTGGTCCCCGTCGCTGTCTTCTGACAACCTACAGCAACAGCAAACAGCGACAGTATCGCTGTCGTTCCCCACTGCCTTGCCGTGCCACTCTCCCTCACTTGTGTGCGAGTGTGCTTGGTTCGTGGTGATCGTAAGTTGGTTCGTGGTTCTTGCTCGTGATCCATCCGTTCATTGGTTCGTTGGTTCATTTGCCCGGGAATCTGTTCCCGTTATTCTTGATTTTCGTCGTTTCATCGTCGGTTATAAGGCAAGTAACTTGTATTAAATTCCTTTGCATATACAAGTACTAAATACCGCTTGTAGTGTAGTTGGGTTCTAGAGACAATTTGTGTGTGAATCCCCTTTTTGATATTGTCTCTATTGTGATGACTTGACCATAGTTGCCTCATGACACATATGACATGACTCAACCTAGGATTGACCACTTTTGATGTGTATGTTCACGCTATTTTGATATATCTGTGTTTGATGTGTTATTCGTATTATACTTTTCAAATACTTGCAAATTACCCTAGATCATGTTGTTTGGACATCTAGTGTATCATATATCATGTTTGGGTTGATTTGGACAATTTCTGTATGAGCTATGTTGATTCATGTTTGAAGAACAAATATGTACTTTCTGTTTCTCTGTTGTGGATCAGTACTTTAGACCCTATTAAGGTCAGTATTTGAATATATTTTGTGAACATGAACTGTAGAGAATTCTGTCTATTTTCCATCCCTTTCGATGGATCTTAGTTTCAATTTACGGTTTGTGAGTTATGTCGATTTTACTACAGTGGTGTCGATAGTTTTCCAGATTTCGTTTTCTCTGAATTCTGAAGAGTAATATATTTTTATTTTTGTGATTAAATTATTATTTTGATCTGAAATTTTGCTCAGTATTTCTAGACCTGATTGGGATTAACCCAGAATTTTTATGGATTTGTTTGATGAGTTTTACGAACCATTCTATACTTTCGAACAACTATTATTCTAGCAGATTTTTACTACTGTTCAGTAAAGAACTTGATTTTTGTCCTAATTCTACTTGTTGTTTTTAAAATATTTCTGAATATGAAAGATAGCTAACTGTATCTATTTTATTACCCTTTTGGCATATTTGGATTTTGATTTATGGTTTGTGAGATGTTGTAAAGATTCTGAATAGCTTATGGATGATGAAAATCATTCGCTGGGCTTAGTCACGTATCCGTATTCCGTATTTCCTTTTTTTGGGAAGCGGGGCGTGACAATAAATTAATAAAACATGATGGGTATCAATTCTATTAGTCGATAAACTATATAATCAGCATAATGAGTGTCAAAATATGATAAATAAAATTAACATACATACATACACTAATTTATCATCAATCAACCATCCATCGATCAAACAACATACAACCTAGCAATTGTCTCTATAATAATTAATCGTGTTATGATTATACGGTTAACCCTATTATCAATTCTACATGAATGCATGAAAGATCCAATCTTTAGAGTCAAAAGTGGCACGATGCCAAAAATATTGGGGTTAGCTCGTGTAAACCCTCAATAGACCCAATGAAGAGATGAACAAAGTATAATACGATAAACAAGGAGATCTACTTACAAGAGTTTTTACAAAACTTGAATTTGATACAATTAATAATTCAGGGGGACGGTGACTTGCCTGTTAGACGGTGAAAATGAATACCAAGAATAACGGGATAAAAATCCCGAAGCAACGAACCCACTAACACGGAAACACGTACGAGCTACGTGTAAACGCTCACGCAAAATGAAAACCACCCGATCGGATCAAAACACAAAACACCAATATAGGGAACACCAAATAGCAAGTACAAAATAGCAACTAGCCATCTGTGATCCATCCAACAAAACAGCAAACAGCACTTGCTGATCCCCCACTTCATAAACACCAAACACCAATCCTAACGGCTCCTCACAGCAGACAGTGACTTCGACGATAGCAGCTGTGCGCGGTGACAGCGGCGAGGGTGGTGCACTCGAGGGGTGTTTGGGAGTGGCAGACGGTGGCACTCACAGTCGAGGGGACACGCAATGACCAGGGACGACGACTACAGCGGACGCTCTGTTTCTGGCAGAACAGAGGAGGACGAGAAGGTAGGGTTCGAGCTCTGGACGACGATGAAGAGGGGTGAGGGGTCTTCGGTGGTTGCGGGGTACAGTGGAGAGGGCAGGGACTGTGGTCGAAGAGGCGGAGGTGGCGATCGGAGGCGATGGCGATGATGGGTTCGATTGGCGGGAAGATGATGGGATGAGGGGATGGTGGTGTAGACGAGGGGTTGACGAGGAGAGGTGGACGGTGGTCGTTGCACAGGCAGTGCGATGGGGCAATGGCGGTCGAAGGAGCGGGAGTACGAGGTTGACGACGAGCAGATGGGTTCAAGGGGAAACAGGGAGGGAGAGAGCGGGAGATGGAGAAGGGGGGAGGTCTATACAGGGAAGGGTAGGGGGCGGCTAGGGTTATAGGGGTAGGGTTTAGGGTTAGGGTAGGTTAGGGTTTTAGGTTAGAATATTTATTTATAGGAAAAAGTGTGGGTTATTGGGTATTGGTTAATAAAAATAATTATAATAATAACCATAACAACATCAACAATAGTAATAATAATAATAACAATACTAATTATAACAATAAAATAATAAAAATAACGATAACAATAACAATAATAATAATAACAATAATAATAATAATAAAAATAAAAATCACAACGATAAAAATAACAATAACGATAATAATAATAATAATATTAAACAAAATACAATTTTATTAAAATAACCCACACAGCAATAATATATTTGATTTGGCTCAAATATAAATAGTTGATCAATAAGAAGTAAAAAATAAAGTTAAAATATACTATTATTCGAAATAAATATAATTTTCAATTAGAAAAGATTTTAACAAAAAATCAAAAACATCTTTAATACAAAATAAATTTATCAATAATCGGAATACAGAAAATATTCAAATTTTTTTTATGTATTTACGAGAAATGGGGGTTACAATCCTACCCACCTTACAACAAAATTTCGTCCTCGAAATTTTCTTAGGCGGTACATAGGACAAGGCAAAAGCAAACTGGAAAATAACAAAACTACGAATAAAGGAAAAGAAACAAAATGGTCGCAACACCAGAACAATAAAGAACATGGATATGAATGAAGTGACCAAGAATGATGTTGAATAAAGATTCAATGAATGATGACAATGCAAATAAATGAAAAGCAAGTAAACAATGCAAGAAAGAGAGACAACAAGAGAATCTTGGGACCTGTGTGTTATGGGCCCACCACGCTTCCTCTGCGCTACTCTAATGGTGAAGCTCCAAGCTGTAGATATGTCATTGTAGATCAAGCGATGCCAATCGACGAGTCAAGTAGGAAGGAGAAGAACAGAGGACACAGGAATCAAAGAAATTCGGGTATGAAAGGAATGGAATAAAAAAGGAATCAAAATAAACTAGTTTCCAGATCATGTTGGTTATCAATTGTTCATGTGATCTCTGTATTGCAAATACTGTTGAGTACCGATATAACCCAAATCTGATTAATATATCAATCAAAGCCAAACTTCCTTTCGTTAGTCAAGTTTGACTAATATATTATCCAAACCAGAGCTCTGATACCACTAAAACCTTGTCATGCCCCGCTTCCCAAAAATACGGAATACGAGTACATGACATTGGCCCAGCAAATGACAAACGTCACCCATAAGCTGTTTATCCGATCAACTGAACAATATAATCAATACAAAATAATTGCACAGGCAATAATAATAATCTCATGAATAATAATACTTGGAATGAAGCAATATAAATATCCAAATACAATAATAATCCAACGTCTAGAAACAAATAGCAATATTCTGGACGTAAGCCCAATACAATAATAATCCAATCACAAATAGATAATAAGTCTCAATACATTAAGTTTGATAAAATAATAAGCAACTAATAAGCACTAAGTCTTCATAATTCTTTTTCTCTCATCACAGCAGGCAATTCTCCTTCATTACCTGTGAATACTTCATCTAAAAAGATGAGAAAAATTGTCCTTAGAGCAAGTCATGGACAGCAAGTAGAGAAAATAGAGAACAATGGAATAACGATATAGCAATAAATCAATGGATCAATAGGAATCAATAACATGGCACGATAATCAATCACCAATATCACGGTAATTTATACAATGGCTATAAACAATGATGCAATATTCGGCAACAATAATCAATGATTAATTCGATATCAATAGGAATAATGAGGAACAATATGCAGTGTCGATGTTGTGTGATTCTTAATTCTTTAATCATTTTTATCCTAACTAATACATGTACAACTGCATCCCATACTACAGGTTCGATGCATACAATTAATGTTGTTTTAGACTTAAGTGGAAGATTCTATTGATCATGTACTCGGCAACGATAATCAATATTCACCTTTCGGTGTACGGTACGGTCATCGACAATGATACAATACACGATAAATTGGGTTACCTTCGTAACCACAATCACATGATAAAATAATAGCCGGAACAATACGGTCATCGGCAACGATACAATACACAATAGATTGGGTTACCGTCGTAACCACAATCACACGATAAAACAATAGCCGGAACAATATTTAGGAAAATACGGGCCCCTCCTCAGAATACAATCACTACATCATCAACTTGTAACACCCTGCAAAATTGGAAATTACAATTTTGCCCTCGTCTGTTATGCACGTGTATTTTGTAACGTGTTTTTACCGCGTATTTTGATCACCGACTATTTATGCACTTCCCGTATGGATTTTTTACACTATTTTGAGTCAACAAAAATATCAAATTTCAATCTCTATATTTTACTTGCTTTTTATGTGTTTTCAATGCACGTATTGATTACCTGTTTTTCCACTGCTACGTGTGATAATTTTATGTGTACTAATTATTTATTTTACGTGTTCAAATTTGTTTTGTAAACGGATATTTATTTTTCTCCATTTTGATTAAAATAATTTTTGTACGTGTAATGCACGTGTTTTTCTACGTACGTAGAAATTATGTCGTGAAATAGATAAAATTAGTAAATATATTTTTCTTATGTTGTTTTCGATTATATATTTAATAATTTTCCATCGATAAAATCGATTTTCACATTTTAATATTTTACGTGCAACGCACGTATTTTCGGCGAACATATTTGAATGTATTATTTTCAAAATAAATTTTGGAGTGCGTGTGACACCCCGTAATTTTCAAAGAGTATAAAAATATATATAGTATACATATATATATGTATTATGTATTATGTATTATGTATAAATGTTTAAATGTAAGTTGATATATATATATATATGTGAGTATATATAGGTGATGTTGTGAAATGGATGTTGAATTGTATGGAAGTGGGCCCACGTGAGAGGAAAGTTGCTGTTGGTAAATACCCCACGGGTTGCATACATACAGCACTTGCATGCTGTTTACGTGCTCATGTGTGCTGGCTTGGTCAAAAATGGTTGATGACGTGGCCATTTTCAAGTGGGGGCCACCAGGGTGTGAGTGCTTGGGATTAGGGATGGCAACTGGGCCGGGTCAACCGGCGACCCACCCGCGACCCGGCCAGCGAACCCGGCCCGTTTAGCAATTTGGCGGGTTCGGGTCGAACCCGGTGAACAGTAACGGGTCAACCCGGGTCACAAATAACGCGAATTGAAACCGCGAAACCCGTTAAGCTCGCGAATTAAACCCGCGAACCCGCGGGTTTCTGACCATTTGGACCCGTACGGGTCGAACGTTCGACCGTTACGGGTCAATTGTTGACCCGCGGGTCGAACGGTCGTAAAATTCGCTGCGCTCTGGACAGAGCCGTTCCGAACGGCTAGTTAGCCATTTTTTTGGCTTTTTTTTGTTTTGTTTTTTCCCATATTTTGAGCCTATAAATACCCTCAAAAATCTCATAAAAAATCACACCTTCCTCTCTTACTCTCTCTACTATTATACATCATTTGTAAAGAATTTTTGAACAATTGTAGTATTCATCAAACAAGTCCACAACAAGGCATATACACGATCAAATTTCAGTTGTATCGGAATCAAAATTCAACGTCTTCAACTCTCTTCAACCCTCATCAAATCTACTTCAAGCTCTCCTCAACTCTTTAATTGTGGAATCGGCAAAGCGCTTCTCCATCTTTTTTATTCTATTCTTATTTTCACGGTTTTTTTTACATACGCGTATTCCACGGTGAACGGTATCAAAATTTCATACCTCTCTCGTTATATTTTTTTTACGTTGTAGTTAAAATTATTGTTCGTTTTTTGAACTTCTCTATCTCAACCCTCTTGTTTTTAAGGTTTTTTTTTGTATAATTCACCGTTCCTACATTGTATATTTTTTTTTACATACTTTACTTTAGCACATTACTACATTATGTCTAGATCACGCGGTAGCGATCGTAGCGGACAAGATTCTTCCTCCTCTTTCCGTAGGCCACCAATTGTCCCAACTAGTGAGCCCGTCCAAGAATACCATGATCCTCCTACCCAACAATGGGGTACACACGACGAGGTTGTAGGTGACATACAATTGGAAGAAGAACAACAACAACAACAACCAACCGAAACCACACAACCTCGTAGTAGTAGAAAAAGTAGAGGAAAAACTAGCGATTGGCATAAGTTTTATGATTATATCCCGGACGAACATACTCTGGGTATAGGTTTGAAAGTTTGTAAAACATGTGGTAAAACATACAAATTCAAGAAGGGTGACGGCACCGGTACAATTAGTAGGCACATCCAACATAACCATAAAGAACTTCTAGATCAAATACAAGGCCAACAAAAATCAATCCTAGGACCGGTCTAGTTGATAGCCACCCTTATGATCCCGATTTTGTTCGTCAGGAAATGGCCTGATTGGTCATTAAGAAATAGTTACCATTTTCCTATCCCGAGAGTAGGAACTTGGAAAATTTTAATCAAACGGCCTTAAACCCTCATTTTAAAAGAATTCCGAGAAATACTTGCAAATCGGATTGTTTTAAAATGTATATCGAAATGAAGGACGCTTTGATTGCAATTTTATGGAGTTTAACTTGTAGGGTTAGTTTAACTTCGGATTATTGGACGAGTCTCAACAATATTCCAACGATGGGAATAATCTGTCATTGGATCGACAATGATTGGATTCTTCAAAAAAGAATCATATCACTTGCGGCGTTGCCGTATCCCCATAGTGGCGCTGAAATAGTAAATCGTATTATAGAAATTTGTGATGTTTTTCATATTCGCGATAAAATTATGTGTATTAGTTTTGATAATGCATCTAACAATAATGTAGCAATTACTACTTTAAAATCCGTATTAAACCCTCCATCTGACAATATTTTTCATGTTAGATGTGCATGTCATATTATAAATTTATGTGTTCAAGATGCATTAAAAATAGCTGATCCATATATAGTTAAAATTAGAAATTGTGTACATTTCATTGCATTAAGTCCAAGCATTTTCCAAGAATGGAAAGTTTGGTGTAGGGTTAGAAATGTTCCTTTTAGAAGATTTCCAAAGGATGTTAGACACCGATGAAATTCTACTTTTGATTTACTAAATATTGTTACCGTTACCGAATATAAAGCAGTTGTAAATGATTTTTGTATTGCAAAAAATATGCATAATTTTGAAATGACTCCTCCCGATTGGTTTTTTGCCGAATCTTTGTTGAAATTTTTAGAACATTTTAAAACCACAACTTTAAAATTTTCAAAAACATATGAATCTACTTCTAGTAGCATTTTTATTGAATTAGTTAGCATGATGCAAACATTTAACAAAATGTTAAATGATATCAATGTTGGTGAGATTGTGAAACCTGCATTTCAAAAATTTTTGAAGTATTATTTTCCTCCTCCTATATTGATTTGTGTTGCTACGGTTATGGATCCTCGTATCAAATTAGAAGGTACGAAGAGTTTGATAAAAATATTTTTTGCATTACTTGAGGAACATGTAGAATTAGTAATTGATTGCGCTACTTTTTTAGTTCAGTTTGAATCTACGTTAAATAACTTGTATGATTATTATGATAGACGTTTTGCTTCTAGTACTACAAATTCTATAGTTAGTTCTTCTACTGGTAGTTCTAAAGGTAAGGGTAAAAGTAGAATTAGTGATAGAACATTTAATTTACTTGAACAAATTCAATCAAAAAAACCTAGGACTAATCAACCAAATAAATTAAATTAGTATAACCAACAAGATTCTGAGCCTTCTACTTCTCCACTATATATTTTACAATGGTGGAAAGACCATGAACACACTTTTAGTATTCTGTCAATTATGGCTAAAGATTCACTAACTCCTCCTGTCTCTACAGTTGCTTCTGAGAGTGCATTTTTTACAAGTGGCAGGGTTCTAACTGATTACAGGAATTGCTTGAAGCCCGAGTTGTTAGAGATGCTCGTCCCGGCCCATATATACGGGCCAACCCGCGGGTCGATCCGGCCTAACCCGGATTGAACCCTAAAGGGTTCACGGGTTGGGCGGGCCATCCAAACCAAACTAGAGCCCGGCCCGGATAAGTTGGCAAACCGGCCCGAGCCCGCCCCCTTTACGTGCCAACCCGTACGGGTTGGGCCCGGCCCGGCCCACTCGACCCGTTCGCCATCCCTACTTGGGACTTCGGTTGTGCACTCATGAAAATGCAGAGAAAGAGGTTGGCTCGATTTTGGAGTAGTGGGGAGAGAGAGAGTTTGGGAGTTAGAAAATTAGAGAGGTGGAGAGATCAAGAGTTGGGAGTTAAGGAAGTTAAGAAAATGAAGAGATGGAGAATTAAAATGGGGATTTATTAGGTTGAGAATTATCCAAATGAGACCCTAACCTAGACCTATAAATGACACACCATTCTCTTCTCTTTTCTTCACACCAAAAACAAAACAAAAATCAAGAGAAAGAAAAGAAAGAGAGAATGAGAGTTTTCACATTTGGAGGCTTTTGCTAGGAAGAGAAGAGCTAGGAGTCTCTGGGAGCTAGAAGTAGTGTTCTTTTCTTTCATTAGTCAAGCTTCACAAAATGTGGGTGATTTCTTACTTTCTAATGTAGAGAATGCATGCTAAAAGTTATAAATGAGTTATATGAATTGTAATTGATGTGAAATATGTAGATAAAATCCATGCTAGTGTTATGTGCCATGAAAGAAAATAATCTTGTTATGATAATGGTCACCATGGTAAGGAGAAAGAAGAATTTTGACAACAGAAATTAATACTAAGAATCATGTTAGTATGCTTGTAAAATTTGTATCTGTTGAATATATGATTCATACGAAATAGTGTTATATTAAATTCATGCTTGATACCCTGATAAGTTAAAACAAGAAAGAAAGAAAGATAAATTAGATTATTACCACAAAATATGTCTACTATTGCATGTTGCTATGTGAAAATACAAATTTTTCATAAAAGAATTATCCTTGATGATTAAGAGACATGTTTGTCTTTATTACCAAAATTTAATTAGTTTGATGGAGTACATAAACTAGTCTTCATGAATAAAACTCTTAGAAATCAAGTTTTTGAGAAAAATGCAAAATCTATATCTAGAATGAGAAGGGGAATTATTTAAAAACAGAAATATATTTTTAAATGAGTTTGAAATGAGTTTTGCTACTGTTGTTAAAATTTATCTCAGTCAAGAGAAAGTTTATTTCAATATCCTAAAGTGTTGGATCTTTGGATAAACGAATTTTGATAAAAAGAAACAATTTCATAAAAGTATGAACAAAAGTATACAAATACAACTCTTAGACAGAAATCACATTTAGACATACTGGTTAGCAAAAGTTCTAAACCTAAAGGCCCCTTTTGTTATTTTTTGTTATTTTTGTGTTTTGAAAGGGTTTTTAAGAGAAATAAAATTGGGAAAAAAATTCTAGAACTCTTATAAAATGAAATAGAATTTAGTAAAAATAGTTGTAGAATTTTTCAAGTTTATTTGAGAAGAAAAAGAGACATTTGAAGATAGAATAAAATTTTGTTCTTAAGTTAATTATTTTAAGAATATGATTTTTATCTTTAGAAGAAAGTAAACACTTTGATGTGAGAATTAGTTTCTCTTGTTAAGATTATGCAATTATGTTGAATGTGAAATTCTAGATTTCTATGTGTACTCAAATTGTTAATGAGTTTAAATTAGATGAATGCATGAGTAGAATCATTGATTGAAAAGAATTAAGAGTGGAAAAGTAAAACATGATTAGTGCTGAAAGTGAGACATTGATTCGTGCTAAGATGAAACATTGATTAAGTTGTGAATTATTTTCTCTTGAAGAGATTGTATTTGATTAATTGGAGATACTTCATGAGTTTAAAATTTGCAAATGAAATTGCGAGAGAAGAATTATTGTTGTTAATTGATTATGAACAAGAGATTCTTGTATGATGCTAAATGAGACATAGAACATATTATGGATAAGTTAGAGACATGAATATAATAAGTTTAAGACATGATTATTAAAGGGTATGTGTACCCATGATTCTTGTGCATGAATTGTTGAGTTTTGGAGTTAGTAAAACCTCGTTACCGGCAATGTTGAAATGAGAAGAACTGAGATATAATTTTGAGATATAGAATTTGTGATTAAGACCGGTAGGAGGTAAGACTAATTCTAGGCATGAAAATCCATTCATATCTTGAACTAAATAATTAGGCACATAAGTGAAGATGTAGTAGACTTAGGAAAACATAAGTGGGTGCTTCTATATAGTCGACGGTGAATCTCCGTGGCTATAGACCCAGTTGGTGGACTGTGGTTTCTCCGTGGGAGATGGACTTCTACTTCTAAATCCGGGACTTAGAGTAGTCAGGCGGATATTTACCATACTCCAATGTATATACGTATACCGGGGCTAGGGGGCACTTACGGGATGATTCGCACGATATAATAGCCAGAGAGACTGGGATCTATTATAATTTCCAGAGAGGCTGAGATCCATATCCATGGAATGATCTAAATCTTGTTTTATTACTGGGTAGTTTCATGGCGAGGGATCGAACCCTTTATTGAGGAGTACGTAGGCGCTTGCTCTCGAACCTATGTAGTATGGGATGTATAGAATCCGAACAAGTGTGCATTAGTGTCATCCTAGTATAAAATGTGTGCATTAGGCATTAAGGCATGACATACACTTACATATTTAGAATAATTACATTTCTACACTTTATTTCATTCAAGTTTGTGTTTTGTTAAAGTATGGATATCGTTATACTATTCCCGGCATAGAGAGGATAGCCGTATATAACTTTCGTCGGTTGTAATCAATTGACGTGCCAACAGTCTTACATGCAGGTAATGGATGTTCATGAAGCTATAAAGTGAATATGCTGATGCTATTTTATTTTAAAGATATTGTAAATGTTTCATTGTAAATTATTTTGTCTTCCACTGTGTAACATTTGTAATAAACTCTGATGTATTATTGAGAAAAGTTTTATTTTTCATGTATGTACGAAGTGAAGTAAAGATCCTGTGAAATATCGAATTCGGTCTTATTTAAACTTCGGGGCGTTACACAACTACTCCAGTCAATCCCTTAAACCCCGGCTTGTTAATTACTTATCAATGCAACTACACAATATGCAATTAAATGGACATTAGATGAACGATGGTAACAATAAGGAAACAATAGGAAGATAACTTGAATTGGACAATTAGAATGATGAAAATAGGGTATTAGGATCATGCAATGCAACATAAACACTTCGATTCATGCAATACTAGAATGTAGGATTAATTAATCTATTAAAATCTGAAATATAAAATTCTGGACAGCAAGAGTAGTTTGTACAAAAGTGCAGTTTCCCACTGTTCCAGACATCGAAAAGTAAATCCGTCAAAAGTTCTAGAAACTAGACTTTCACACGGTTCCAACGCATATTTAAAGTTCAAATTCCAACAACAGTAGCTAGGTCAAACACACTGTTCTTTACACATTTTTATATTCAGACAGAAATTCGACATTATGTTGTTTTAATTTTAGAATCAGCAAAAACCCAACAATAAATTCATTAAAAATACTTATTAGATTCCTAAACATGTAGATAAAAAATCAGGAAATTTTCAGAGCAAAATTTTATCATTTGATCAACCTTTTTACTGTTTAAACATGAAAGGTACGAGAATCTGAAAATCTGAAAGTAAAAACACAGCTGTAGTTAAACGGACATAACTTCTGTTACAAAAGTCGGGATTCAGAAATTCAAGATGTTCTGGAAACTAGAAAGATAAGGCTACAATTCATATTTATAAAGTATTTTCATTTTAAGATCGTTTACTGGTTCAAAAATAACAGTCAATATTCAGGTCAGCAAGCAATATACAGGATTTAGGTAATTTTCATGAATATAAATTAATAAAACATGATGGGTATCAATTCTATTAGTCGACAAACTATATAATTAGCATGATGAGTGTCAAAACATGATAAATAAAATTAACACATACATACACTAATTTATCATCAATCAACCATCCATCGATTAAACAACATACAACCTAGCAATTGTCTCTATATTAATTAATTGTGTCAAGATTATACGGTTAACCCTATTATCAATTATACATGACTGCATGAAAGATCCAATCTTTATAGTCAAAATTTGCACGATGTCAAGAATATTGGGGTTTGCTCGTGTAAACCCTCAATAGACCCAACAAAGAGATTAACAAAGTATAACACGATAAACAAGGGGATCTACTTGCAAGAGTTTCAACAAAACTTAAATTTGATAAAATTAACAATTCAGGGGGATGGTGACTTACCTGTTAGACGGTAAAAACAAATACCAAGAATAATGGGATAAGAAGCCCGAAGCAACAAACCCACGAACACGGAAACACGTGCGAGCTACGTGCAAATGCTCACGCAAAACGACAACCACCCGATCGGATAAAAACACAAAGCACCAATACAGTGAACACCAAACAGCAAGTACAAAATAGAAACCAGCCATCCAACAAAACAGCAAATAGCACTTGCTGATCCCCCTCTTCACAAACACCAAACACCAATCCCAACGGCTCCTCACAGCAGACAGCAACTTCGACGGTGGCGGCTATGCGCGGGGACTGCGGCAAGGGCGGTGCACTCAAGGGGTGTTCGGGGGTGGCAGATGGTGGCGCTCGCAGTCGAGGGGAGATGCAACAACCAGGGACGAAGACGAGGGGTAACGGGTCTTCGGTGGTTGCAGGAGACAATGGAGAAGGCAGAGACGGTGGTCAAAGAGGCAGAGGTGGCAATCGGAGGCGATGTGGATGATGGGTTCGGTTAGCGGGAAGATGATGGGATGAGGGGATGGTGGTGTAAACGAGGCTCAACGAGGAGAGGTGGATGGCGGTCGCTGCACAGGTGGCTCGACGGGGCAATGCAGGTCGAAGGAGTGGGAGTGCGAGGTTGATGGCGAGCGGATGGGTTCAAGGGGAAATAGGGAGGGAGAGAGCGGGACATGGAGAAAGGGGGAAGCCTGTACAAGGAAGGGTAGGGGGCGGCTAGGGTTATAGGGGCAGGGTTTAGGGTTAGGGTAGGTTAAGGTTTTAGGTTAGAATATATATTTACCGGAAAAAGTGTGGGTTATTGGGTATTGGTTAATAAAAATAATTATAATAATAATTGTAACAACATCAACAATAGTAATAATAATAATAATAATAGTAATAATAACAATAAAATAATAAAAATAACGATAACAATAATAATAATAATAACAATAACAATAATAATAATAATAATAATAATAATAATAATAATAATAATCACAAGGATAAAAATAACAATAAAGATAATAATAATAATAATATTAAACAAAATATAATTTTATTAAAATAACCCACATAGCAATAATACATTTGATTTGGCTCAAGTATAAATAGTCGATCAATAAGAAATAAAAAATAAAGTTAAAATATACTATTATTCGAAATAAATATAATTTTCAATTAGAAAATATTTTAACATAAAATCCAAAACATAATTAATACAAAATAAATTTATCAATAATCGGAATACAAAAAATATTCAAAAAAATATATGTATTTACGGAATTGGGGGTTACACTGCAACTTGCAGCGGCGCGATGAGGGATGGACAGGAGAGGGTTTGGAAGTCAGGGTCGATGGGTTGAGGGGGATCCGGATAGCAGGAGAGGTAGGGGGTTGAGTAGATAATGGGTGATGGAGTTGATTAGTTTAATTGGGTTAGTGGATTTTAATGGTTTATAGGATCATAATAGAAATTAGAATAGGGTTTAATCAAAAAAGAATATAGGGTGACCCAAAATGAGATGGAAACAAAATGAACAAATAAAATAGGGCATGAATAAATATAATGAGAATAAAAAATAATGGCTCGATCAAATAGAGACGAAACATTGGAGGACAATTGAATCAAGAGATCAAATAAAAGACAACAAATCAAATAGATGAATATATTGAAAAAGAAGATCCAATACACGGTCCAAAAATAGATACAATGAAAATCAAATACATGGGAAAAGAAAATACACCCAAAATACAGAAAATGGAAAACAAGGGTTACATTTCATACTTTGTTTTATGCATTCAAGTTTGTTATTGTTAAAATTAAGGTTTCGCTTTGTTATAGCATTGCGTCAGTTGTATTCAACTGACGTGTACACAATGTCTCAAGTGTTGTAGGTTTCATATTAGCGAGCGACGTCGGCGTGAGTCAGTGATGATGGATGTTGCAAGATTAAAGAATTTTGATGACATAAGTTGTACTGTATGTGTGTATTTCCGCTGTGCCTTGTAAAGAACTATGTTGTATTGAAAAAGTTTTAAATGCCATGTATTTTGTACGAAGTTGAAGTAAAAATTTTGGATGAACTACGAATTATATGTATTTGGAATTCGGGGCGTTAGAGGAGGTGTTTTCTACTTGTAAATCTACAACAGGTCGAAGTGTGAGAATGACGATGTAACCCTTGTTTTCCCAAAAATGTATTTTTCCATATTTAAAATTTTCGCAAAGTATTTTTTTCGGTTTTCAAATTCTTTTGTCAAATTGTACTATTGGATATCCTATTAAAATTTGTTTTCAATCAATAATTTTATTTGTAACTATTTTCCTAATTTTTACATTGTAACACAATTCTTATTTTTATTATTATTACTCAGTATTATTATTATTATAATAATTATTGTTATTTTAATACTATTATTATTATTATTCTTATTGTTTTTATTATTACTAATTATTATTATTTCTATAAAATCCTAATTGTATATTTTTATTAGTTACTGTATTTTCCTAAAACCCAAACCCATTGTTTTATTGGATTTTATAACCTATTGGATGCCCTATAACCTTAATTACTCAAAATACCCAATACCAATTACTATACACCTACCAAACCCTATTCATTACACCCAAAACCCAATTCCATCCTATACAACCATACCCCTGTAGCTAAAACCCATACCCATTATTAATGCCGATTACCCAACAGCTATTTCAATAAACCCAGGCCCTATATCGCTCTAAACCCAAACCCGTATACCCAACTCACTTCAGCCATCATCTTCCAACGCCCAACCCTAATACCTTTTCCCCAGCCTATATATCTAACCCATTACCCTGGTTCCTATATCCGCTAAAAACCCACACAACCTATCGACCCATGCGTCCGTACCCATACCCGAAGTACCTGTGCACCCCCTCAGCCAAACCCTAACTCCTCTACCCTATATAAACTACCCCGTTCATGCCTCTGTTCATCCCTACCCAACTCAGTCGTCTTTAACCCATCATCCCTCTCCCAAGAACCCTACTCTCTGCTCCGGCCTACTCCCTCTTTCGCTTTCTGCCCCTGCATCTCCCTCTCCCGTTCATCCTCCGCACCACAATGCTGACCCCCTATCCTCCAACCTCTCCCTGCTTCTTCCCTTCTTCTCCGCCAGGCCTAGCGATAGCAACGACTGCACCAGTCCTCTCTCCGACCTCCTTTTCCTTGCTGCGACCTGTAGCCAGCCGCAGCAACTGCAAGCGCTAGCGACAGCCCACCGACCCCCCATCATCCGGTGCTTTTTCCCTCTGACAGCAAGGCAGCATTACCACTGTCCTCGCCGTCGCCCGTGCCATTCCCCGCTGGTTCTCTTAGTGTGCGTGTGTGTGTTCCGTCGAGTTTTGGTGTGGTGCAAGTGCTCGTGACTGCATGTGTTTGGTCATGGTTTAGTTCTCGTTCGTGATCGCAGTTTGTGGTTCATGTTCATTCGATCGTGTTCGTGCCTTGAGAATTCGTTCCCGTTATTCTTGGGTTTCATCGTTTTTTGTCTTTGGTTTAGGCAAGTAACTTGTACTCAATTTCTTTGTATGATACAAGTCATAAATTCCGCTTGTAGTGTAGTTGAGTTCTAGAAACAACTCGTGTGTGATGTATGATTGATGAGTATTGTCTCCATAGTGCTATTGACCATAGTTTCCTCACGACACATATGACATGAAACTACCTAGGTTTTGCCCATTCTTGATATGATGTTCATGTGAACCAATTATGAGAACTCGTGTGCTTGTGAGATCCATGTGAGATACTTGTTGTGGACATGTTGTATATCCTATTTCATGTCGTTTGGACACCTAGTAAACTCTAATTCATGTTTAGTGATGTTTCGATTAAGTTTTGTGTGCTTCATGTTGGTTTTGTTCCTAAAGAAAATTCTATATTTTGCCGATAATCTGTCTTGATCAGTAATTTAGACCATATTAAGATTAGTATCTTAACTTCATTAGAGAAATCCGTCTTCTTTCCAACCCCTCTGACCTTGATTGATTTCGTTTTAATATGTGTGAGATATGACTGTTTTACTACATAGGTGTATTTCAATTCCAAATTTCGTTTCTTGATGATTTCGATAAGTAAACTATTTTGATACTAGTTCTAAACATATTATTTGGATCTGAAGTTTTGGTCAGTTTCTCTATACCTATTTAGGGATTACCCAGAATTGTAGTGGATTTTATTGATGAGTTTTATATGCCGTTTCATGCTCGTTTATAAAGACTATACTTGCTGGATTTTGCCTGCTGTTCTGTAAAGATTTGTAGGTTCACCCTAATTTCTTTTCCTGTATGAAAAATATTTATGAAATATGAAAGTTAGATTATTTTGTCTATTTTCATCTCCCTTTGGAGGATTTGAATTTTGTTTAACGGTTTGCGAGATATTACAGTTTTCGTACAGCAGTGTTGGGAATTCCAGATTTGCCAAACTATCGTTTTTTGATATTTTCTGAATTTTGTTGGCTAAGTTAATCTTACTGGAAAATTATGAAACTTTATATTCTGATACTAGACATCTAGGATAATACCCCATATTTTTTTTAGATTTGTTTGAGGTGTTTTGATGCTGTTTTCCTGACTTGATTTTGATTTACAGATTTCTGGCTGAACCTAATTTCTGAATTCAAATCAGTTTTGAGTTATGTTTTTTGTGAAATACTATATGACTTATTTATACTCGCTAGATTCGGCTGGGAGTCTATTTTCTAGAAATTTCGACGGATTCAGATTTTCATGTTTGTAACTCTAGAAATTACAGTTTTACTATAGTATGGTCTTACTGTCCTGAACTTGAGATTTGGTTATTTTATCCCTGTATGAGTTATCTTGCACCCGTACTTGTTTATCTTGCAACTTGAACTTGTTACTTGATCATAGCATGATATAATTGCTTGTTTCGTGACATATACTTGCTTGTTTGACATTAATAATAAAATAACCAAGCCGGAGTTTTAAAGGGACGGATCTAATTATGGATAATTCAGAAACGTGTACTCGGAAGAGAATCTATTGATTCTATATGAGACTTGGCTTGATACTTGAGATTTGGCTTGATACTTGATACTTGAGGCTTGATACTTCACTCTTGAGGCTTGTTTACTTGATACTTGAGGCTTGATACTTGATACTTGAGGCGTGATACTTGATACTTGATTCTTGAGGCTTGTCCCTGAGTACACTGCCCTATATGGTTCACTATGAAGTTTAAAACGAAGTTGTATTGACTGTAACAACCATGTGATAAAATGATGGCACATGAAGTGTTACCTAGATAGTAATAACTACAAGATTTAATATATGATACTTGAATATGATACATTCTTACTTGATACCTGATTACATGATACATGAGACTTGATGCTTGAACATGATACGTGATACATAACACTTGATACTTGACACTTGTTACTTGATTTCGTGATATATAACACTTGATACTTGTCACTTGTTACTTGATTTCGTGATACATAACACTTGATACTTGACACTTGTTACATGATACTTGTTCACTTGACACTTGATACATACCATTTATACTTGTTCATTTGCCATGCTAGTTGCTATATTTTGATATCATGCCTATACCATGTTGCTAGATAGCTTTTCCCATGTACTTGTATCCTGCATTACAAGCGGCCCATAACTTGCAATTGACGGGTACTTGTTTTCGCTTTTCCTTTTCCCTGCAATTGTTAAATTGCATATTTTGGAGAACAGATTCCAGATGATATCGGTGACATAAAGTATTAGTACCGGATTTTATTATTATTAATTCTTGTAGCTTGCTTGAACAATATTGTATTCTTGTACTTAGATTTGTATTTGTATTTGGACATTGTGACCCAAAATTTGGACTTATTCAGATCATGACTATTTGAGATTAATGTATTTGGTTTCAAGTATTCTTGTTGGTATTTTTGGTTCATATGTGCATGTTGGTTGATACTTTTGCTTCCGACTCTGATTATTCTTGTGAATATTGTAAAAATTCTTGAATAGCTTATGGATAATAAAAATCATTCGCTGGGCTTTTGTCGCGTATCCGTATTCCGTATTCTCTTTTGGGAATCAGGGCGTGACATGGTTTTTAGTGGTATCTGAGCCCAGGTTCGGCTAATGTATTAGTTGCCTAATATATTAGACAAGCTTGGTTCGAACTGGGATCTGCTCAACATTTCACCAACCATGCATGCATAAATAAATTATTATCAACATTGATCTGGATGCTAACTATTTTTGATTTTGTGCAGACTAGGGCTCGTAGAGGTCCTTCTCGTGTCCCGGGTGATCAGCCTGAGCTTGAGGCTGTCGCTGCTGTACTTGAGCGCTTGATTAATCAGCAGCAGAACCATAGTGATTTGGTGATGACTGCTTTGGAAGCCGCTCGAGTTCCTCCGCCCGTTGTGCCTAAGCAAGATGTTCTTCCTCCCCATCCAGGAACAGTCACAGACTTTATGAGGCTGCATCCCGACAGGTTTTCAGGCACTGGGATGCCTTCAGAGGCTGAACAGTGGTTGATTAGGACAGAGCAACTGCTTTTGGCAGCCAGAGTGGCAGATGCAGATTGTGTAGATGTGGTGACCATCCAGTTGGTGGACTTGGCTCATATCTGGTGGTGGTCTGAGTCCGAAAGGCTCGAACGATCGATCACTTGGGCCACTTTCACTAGGGGCTTTTTGGAGAAATTCTTTTCTAGCAGCACTAGAGTGGAGATGGAGCAACAATTTTTGGTCCTGAAATAGGTTGGTCGTTATTTCCATTTTGGAATTTTGTTACATATTGTCCAAACAATGTTGTAACATGAGACTTTCTTGAAACATGGCTCCAGGTCTGTAGATGAGTATACAGCAGAATTTACAAGATTTAGCCACTTCGCAGCAGTTCTTATGGAAAATGAAAAGGACAGGGCTCGTAGATTCATATTGGGACTTGAGCGAGACATCAAGGTGCAGCTTGTCTCCCTTCGCTTGCATACTTATGCTGAAGTTCTTGAGGTAGTTCGAGCTCAGGAGCAGGCTCGTGGTGGGTTGGCACCTTCTCAGCGGTCTGTTCCGCTCTCCTTTGCTGTTGCTAGGCCTTCTGGTGGGCCGATCCGGAAGCCTGTTTCAGCCCAGCCTGACAGGGCAGCTCCTTACCCTTCTACCGCTCCTCGGAGAGAAGGATTCTGTAATTTCTTCCAGAGGTACGGCACGTGCGCAGAGACTGCAGGCGTGCCAATTACCGCTATTTTGGTTGTGGTTCGGCTGACCATTTGGTGTGGGATTGCCCACAACGGAGGATGACTCTTCCAGCCAAACATCCAGTTCAGCAGGCTGCCCCCAGGAGAGGTCAGGCTTTCAACCTGACTGCTGCAGATGCTGAGTCAGCTGAAGAAGTTGCTCCAGGTATATTTTGCATTTGTTGTTTTGTTGTTTCTTTTTGCTTCTCCCATTTTCTTGCATTATTCTTGCATATTATCTTTCTGCATTGTGTTTTCCTCACTCATGTCATCCATTCTTTTTCCTATCTCTTTTGACTTTATCTTAGATATTGTCCTTATTTACTTTTTTCCTGCTCTTTTTCTTTTTGATTCCGGGGCAACCCATTCCTTTGTCTCTTCCCGGTTTGTGGCTCGGAGTGCAGTATCATGTCTACAACTAAGAACGTCGCCATCAGAGTGATGCGGTGGGAGTGCTGTGGGCTCATAACCCACATGTCCCATGATTCTCTTGTTGCTTCTCCTTCCCTGCACTGTTTGATTCCTTCCATCCATTGCATTCGTCCCCATCCGTTGACTCGTTGTTGGTTCGATTCTTCCTTGTTCATTCTCTCTTTGATTCCAGTTTTACCTACTCCTTATCTTGCTTTATTATCTTGTAAGAGTTCTGTAACACCTTGGATTTTTAAATACCGAAAATATTCGCTTTTATATTCTGTAGGGGTTTATTTTAAGGGATATCTTATTTTATTTATTTTTCATATCGATACTGGTATTGAATATTTGTGGTAGATTGGTATTATTGTTATATTAAAGTTAAGAGATGAGATTTTGGGTGAGGAAATATAGTTTATTTTATTTTATCATTATGGGGGATTATTAGAAGATAATTTTAATGTGTTTCGTATTATTTTTAATATTATAGAAGAGAGTTGGGGTTTATTTGTAATGTATTGGATTTGGAGGACTTATAGGTAATTATACCTTTCTATTATTATTAAAATATATATTATATTTTCAATATAACCCCTCCCCCATTCATATTCCTTCTTCTTTTTCTTCTCCCTTCCTGTACACACCACCTGATCGAAACCAGAGAAGCACCGAACCCAACCTTCGGCCTCCCCTTCTCCCGCTCCAATCCACTTCGTTCCTTCACCAAATCCAAATTAAATTGGGGGATAGGCTAATTGAAGGGTTCTCTCCATCGTGGAAGTGTCAGATTTTCGAAAGGATTTCGAAAAGGTATACCCTATTTTATTTATTCGTATAAAATTAAGTGTGGTTAGTTTTATTGAGTAGGATTATTATGGTAGAGAGATTTAGAGATGTTGGAAGTGGTAGATTTGAGGAATTAGTGAATTGTTAGAGAAATGACAAGTTGTTAGTAAATTAGGATTTTGGGTTTGTAAAATAGAGATATATATATATATAAGAATTATCTCTTGTATGGTGGTAAAAATTGTAGTGAGCCATTAGAATAAAATGGGGAGTAGTGATTTTGGCATAAACTCGGATTATAGGGTTTATGGAATCGAGTAGGAAACTCGATCCAAATAATTGTAGAAAATGCATATGATGGTGTAGAATATTATGAAAGTATTAATATGAATTTAGGATGATTTTTATAGGCTTCCAGCTCAATTAAATTGAGTGAAATGGATTATAGGTGAAAAGTGCACGCCGGGTATTCGGTGAAATGCCCGAGCGATATAGAGGTGAGAATTTGATGAATTCAGAGGTGTAGATGAGTCTCATTATTGTTGTTAACCCTAATTGGAGATATTAGGAAAAGGGATTGAAGAAATTAGGAAATAGGAAATTTTCCTATTAGAAAGCCTCCGATCAATAGGTAAGTTCTTGTCTTGGGGTTCAAATTTGAAATCCGTCGATGTAGCTCGCCTACGTATGTTATTTGTGACATGTGGGTGAAGACGGATTTGAATTTGGAGATCCGTAGGTCGAATTTTGAGTTTCATGCTAATCGATCCTATAATTTCCTATTTAGATGGAAAAAGTCGAACTTCGACTGGCTACAGGGCGGACGTGGGACATCATTTGCTCGATCCATCAGGTGAGTATGTTGTAATTATAAATATTTTATATTGTGGCAAAATTTCTTGGCCATTTGATATGTTTTGTGGGAGTTATGCCAAATGTGAATTTTTATTGAAAATACAGATTTTTAAGGATCCAAAATGGGTTTTTGAGATATGTGATGAAATCGACTATTTTAAGTATATAAAATATATATTATGGGTTATTGTGATGTGTTGAAGTATAAAAACAAAATATATTAAATTGTTTATGCATATTTTATCCAGTGCATGTTTTGTGCATGTTTTGGGGGCATATAGCCCCTTATAGATAATTATAATTACATGGAGCATGGTGTATGAGCTAGTATGCGATAATTTGATATTATAAGATTTAATTAGAGGAAATAAGTGATTTTGGCCCCTTATTCTGAGAAACCCGTAGGTGTGGTGTTTATTTGTGATATATATATAGGTGATTATGACGTGTGATGCAATAGTTGATGAAATTAATAATTGGTACATGTTTACATTTTAATTATATTCGAAGTGAATTAATGGGCAGTAATATGATATTATTCTGTGGTGAATTATATATATTTTGATATGCTTACGATACAGACTAACATCTTATAATTCTTTTATTTATGATATAACTTGGTGCATGTCTATATGTGATTTAATGAAGTAGAAAATAGCATAGTATTCATAATGGGTGATGTTATGGAAAATTAAATAATACGGTGCATTCATGATGTGTAATACTATGACATGATGGTTTTATGTTAAACGACATGGTGTATGTATATATGTGATACAATAAGATGATAATTAATATCGTGGACGCCGGATATGCATAAAATGGTAAGATAAAAGATAAGATGGTAAGTGTTAATAAAATGTGTTATTATTCACGTGATTAAAGTCAAGGATGTGGCAATTGTTTAATTAAAAAGCTGTGATGCTTTATGTGATTTAGTAAAATGGAAAGATGAAATGATTACTACTAATAACAGATGGTTTTATTGACCAGTACCTACAGCAATCCTGGGGTTTGGGCTAGACCTCCTAATACCCAAGGACCGGCTTGGGGTGCGGAGTTTTTCCCTCCTGGCTTCGGCTGGGAGGAAGTACCCAGTTTATCTGGGGTGCGGAGTTTTATCGCCCAAGCTATCGGCTTGAGGCCCGGTTTCCCTCATGACAGCTGTCGCGAGGAAGTACCCAGTTTACCTGGGGTGCGGAGTTCCCTCATGGCTTTCGGCTGGGAGGAAGTACCCAGTTTACCTGGGGTGCGGAGTTTTTTCCTTGATGACAGACGTCGCGAGGAAGTACCCAGTTTATCTGGGATGCGGAGTTTTTCCCTCCTGGCTTCGGCTGGGAGGAAGTACCCAGTTTACCTGGGGTGCAGAGTTCCCTCGCTGGCATAGGCTGGGAGGAAGACTTAGCCTCGGACGAGTAAGACTCTGTGTGAGCATCGGTCCGCGTGTTTTACTGGACTGTCGGCTTTCAGTATGTTGGGATACTGTGGCTCACTGGTTGACAAACTAATGAAATAATTAAGTGTGAATAAAATGTGAAAGTACAGAAGTGAATTGTGAATTGTGGATGAGAAAGAAAGTAGTTGTGAATGAAGTAAATGTGAAGGAAAATGAGTTATGAGTTAGTATGTGAAAAGAAGTGATAAATGCAGTACGTGGTTAATTTAAAATGGAATAATAAAAGAGGCATGTGTTCTTATGAATAGTACGAAGTAATTATATTATGTATGTGATCATTAAAGTAAAATACAGTTGGATATGAGTTGTACCTTGGAATTGTGTCAAGGAACTACCCGCCCGCTATTTCTGTGGAAATGGTGGGAACTACCTGCCTTGGCATAATTCGCAAGGTGAGTTGGTATGATAGTGGTAATGATTAATGGAAATGAAGAATTAAGTAAAGTGAAGTTGATAAGTGATTGAAGTGAATCAATAACCAAGCTATCGGCTTGTGATGTGATGTGATATTACCCAAACTGTGTGTTTGAGGTGCAGTGATTATTACCCAAGCCATCGGCTATGGGGTGTGATATGTGTGGTCCCAAATTGTGTTTGGGGATTAAGTAAAAATGATAATAAGATTTATTGCTTATAAGAATGAAAACATACTAAAGGGGTGTAGTGAGATATGAATGAGCTATAAAACATGTTTTGATGCAATAAGAATGTGCATTCGCATAAGTGATACGGTGATGATGTGATGAAATGCAAGTTAATTATAATGTGTAAGGAGAGGTTATGTTTGTGTTATTTGACGTGAACGAATATGGCATTATGGGAATGAATGCATATGTTTCTAATGTGATACATGATTTAATGCATTAAAATAAATACTTGTACTATGAAAATGGTTAATGCATAAAGTATGTGGTGTTATGAGTTTGTATCCATTTAAAGGGTTATTAATGAAAGATGTAATAGTATCATGTAAGTGATATTTATATAAATAGCGAAAGGCTGATATGATGATAAGTGTGGAGGAATGAATATTCGGGTTAGGGGAGTTATTAAAAAGGAATGGATTGTATGGAAATTCATCTCGTGCGAATATATAGAATAAGGATAAATATGAGGTTGATGTGAAGTATAAGGTGGAATGTGTGAATTATGGGTAATTTTATGATTCAATGCAGATTTGAAGTGTATTTTGATATAAAATTGTATTGATGATGTTTTTAAGTTCAGATGTTCAAGGTGTATCTTCTTACTTGATGTTTGTAAGTTTAATCTATTTTCGTTATACAATTTAATTTATTTTTAGATTTTTAAATTATACTCACATCAGAAATGGCTAACCCCTGATGTTTTCAGGGGGTTAGGGGGGTCCCTCCCTGAGAGTGGACAACCCTAACTCTCCTGCAGGTCGCTAGCAGCATGGCGAGGTAGTGATAGAGTTAGGAATTTTATTTTATCAAGAAGTTAGATTAATTATGTATTTAGTATAAGTAAAAGGTGAATATTTGATGTATTATTTTGTATTATGGTAAAGGTATAGATATATATTGCTGTGATGAGGTGAGAAAGCCCGTACCCACCTCGTTGTGGAGTATTGGGTTCGGTGGTTGGTTTCTAAAAAAAAAAGTTTTCCTAAATTTTTACAAAAATCTTATATGTTTTCAAAAGAATTTATGGTTTTTATTTAATATTTGATAATCCGTTATGAGTTTGGCCCCCAGAGCATTATATTATATTGCCTGTGTGATTCTGCTCATTTCGGCCTGGGGAGCCCATGATATTATTGCCTGTGATGTGAGCTACGAAATTTAGAGCATAATTCCGTAAGCCAATTGTGTTTCGGGGCAAAAATTACAGGGAAAACTCTACCCAAATTTTTATTGAAATATAACTATTTTAGTTTATGTTTAAAGTGATATAGAAATTGATAGAATTGAATTTGGAGGTTTGGTTTTCAAAAAAAAAAAAAATTGGGGTGTTACAAGTTCTTCCTTTTTGATATTGTTTACTCTCTTTCATGCATTCCATTTGTCATCATTGTTATCCATCTTCTTTCTTACCTGGTATTGCCACTGCTTTGTTCCTTTTCCTTTAGCCCTCTGTTTGTTACCCATTCCCCAAGTTTGTTGCTTTTGCCATGTTCTATGTACCGCTCAGCAAATTTCGAGGATGAAATTTTGTTGTAAGGTAGGTAGAATTTGTAACCCCTGTTTTCCCAAAAATGTCTTTTTCCGTATTTAAAATTTTCGCAAACTATTTTTTTCGGTTTTCAAATTCTTTTGTCAAATTGTACAATTGGATATCCTATTAAAATTTGTTTTCGATCAATAATTTTATTTGTAACTATTTCTCTAATTTTTACATTGTAACACAATTCTTATTTTTATTATTATTACTCGGTATTATTATTATTATTATTACTCGGTATTATTATTATTATTATTATTATTATTATTATTATTATTGTTATTTGAATACTGTTATTATTATTATTGTTATTGTTTATATTATTACAAATTTTTATTATTTCTATAAAATCCTAATTGTATATTTTTATTAGTTACTGTATTTACATAAAACCCAATCCCATTGTTTTATTGGATTTTATAACCTATTGGATGCCCTATAACCTTAATTACTCAAAATACCCAATACCTATTACTATACACCTACCAAACCCTGTTCATTACACTCGAAACCCACTTCCATCCTATACAACATACCCCTATTGCTAAAACCCATACCCATTATTTATGCCCATTACCCAACAGCTATTTCAATAAACCCAGACCCTATATCGCTCTAAACCCAAACCCGTATACCCAACTCACTTCAGCCATCATCTTCCAACGCCTAACCCTAATACCTTTTCCCCAGCCTATATATTTAACACATTACCCTGGTTCCTGTATCCGCTAAAAACCCACACAACCTAACGATCCATGCGTCCGAACCTATACCTGAAGTACCTGTGCACCCCCTCAGCCAAACCCTAACTCGTCTACCCTATATAAACTACCCCGTTCATGCCTCTGTTCATCCCTACCCAACTCAGCCGTTTTCAACCCATCATCCCTCTCCCAAGAACCCTACTCTCTGCTCCGGCCTGCTCCCTCTTTCGCTCTCCGCCCTTGCATCTCCCTCTCCCGTTCATCCTTCGCACCACAGCGCTGACCCCCCTATCCTCTAACCTCTCCCTGCCTCTCCCCTTCTTCTCCACCAGGCTTAGCGACAGCAACGACTGCACCAGTCCCCTCTCCGACCTCCTCTTCCTTGCTGCGACCTACAGCCAGCCGCAGCAACTGCAGGCGCTAGCGACAGCCCGTCGACCCCCCGTCGTCAGGTGCTTTTCCCCTCGACAGCAAGGCAGCATTGCCACTGTCCTCGCTGTCGCCCATGCCATTCCCCGCTAGTTCTCTTAGTGTGCGTGTGTGTGTTCCGTCGAGTTTTGGTGTGGTGCAAGTGCTCGTGACTGAACGTGTTTGGTCGTGGTTTAGTTCTCGTTCGTGATCGCGGTTCGTGGTTCATGTTCGTTCGATCGTGTTCGTTCCTCGAGAATCCGTTCCCATTATTCTTGGGTTTCATCGTTTTTCGTCTTTGGTTTAGGCAAGTAACTTATACTCAATTTCTTTGTATGATACAAGTCATAAATTCCGCTTGTAGTGTAGTTGGGTTCTAGAGACAACACGTGTGTGATGTATGATTGATGAGTATTGTCTCCATAGTGCTATTGACCATAGTTGCCTCACGACACATATGACATGAAACTATCTAGGTTTTGCCCGTTCTTGATATGATGTTTATGTGAACCAATTATGAGAACTCGTGTGCTTGTGAGATCCATGTGAGATACTTATTGTGGACATGTTGTATATCCTATTTCATGTTGTTTGGACACCTAGTAGACTCTAATTCATGTTTAGTGATGTTTCGATTAAGTTTCGAGTGATTCATGTTGGTTTTGTTCCTAAAGGAAATTCTGTATTTTGCCGATATTCTGTCTTGATCAGTAATTTAGACCATATTAAGGGCAGTATCTTAACTTCAGTATAAAACATGATTTTTAGCTAAATCTGTCTTCTTTCCAAACCCTCTGACCTTGATTGATTTCGTTTTCGTATGTGTGAGATATGACTATTTTACTACAGATGTGTATTTCAATTTCAGATTTCATTTCTTGATGATTTCGATGAGTAAATTATTTTGATACTAGTTCTAAACATATTATTAGGATCTAAAGTTTTGGTCAGTTTTTCTATACCTATTTAGGGATTACCCAGAGTTTTGGTGGATTTTATTGATGAGTTTTAAAAGTCATTTCAAGCTCGTTTATAAAGATTATACTTGCTGAATTTTGCCCAATGTTCTTTAAAGATTTGTAGGTTCACCCTAATTCCTTTTCTTTATGAAAAATATTTATGAAATATGAAAGTTAGATTATTTTGTCTATTTTCATCTCCATTTGGCGGATTTGGATTTCATTTCACGGTTGGCGAGATATTACAGTTTTCGTACAGCAGTGTTGGGAATTCCAGATTTGCCAAACTATCGTTTCTTGATGTTTTCTTAATTTCGTTGGCTAAGTTAATCTTACTGGAAAATTATGAAACTTTATATTCTGATACTAGACATATAGGGAATTACCCCAGATTTTTACTGGATTTGTTTGAGATATTTTGATGCTGTTTTCCTGACTTGAATTTGATTTACTGATTTCTGGCTGAACCTAATTTCTGAATTCAAATCAGTTTTGAGTTATGTTCTTTGCGAAATACTATATACTTATTTATACTCACTGGATTTTGTTGGGAGTCTATTTTCTAGACGTTTTGACGTATTCAAATTTGCATGTTTATAACTCTGGAAATTGCTATTTTACTACAGTATGGTCTTGCTGTCCTGAACTTGAGATTTGGTTATTTTATCCCTGTATGAGTTATCTTGCACCCGTACTTGTTTATCTTGCAACTTGAACTTGTTACTTGATCATACCATGATATACTTGCTTGTTTCGTGACACATACTTGCTTTTTTGAAATTAATAATAAAATAACCAAGCAGAGGTTTTAAAGGGACAAATCTAATTGTGGATAATTCAGAAACGTGTACTCGGAAGAGAATCTATTGATTCTATGTGAGACTTGGCTTGATACTTGATACTTGAGGCTTGATACTTCACCCATGAGGCTTGTTTACTGGATACTTGAGGCTTGATACTTGATACTTGATTCTTGAGGCTTGTCCCTGAGTACACTGCCCTATATGGTCCACTATGAAATCTAAAACGAAGTTGTATTGACTGTAACTAGCATGTGATAAAATGATGACACATGAAGTATTACCTAGATAGTAATAACTACAAGATTTAATATATGATACTTGAATATGATACATGCATACTTGATCCCTGACTACATGATACATGAGACTTGATGCTTGAACATGATACGTGATACATAACACTTGATACTTGACACTTATTACTTGATTTCGTGATACGTAACACTTGATACTTGACACTTGTTACATGATACTTGTTCACTTGACACTTGATACATACCACTTATACTTGTTCATTTGCCATGCTAGTTGCTATATTTGGATATCATGCCTATACAATGTTGCCAGATAGTTCATGTACTTGTATCCTGCATTACAAGCGGCCCGTAACTTGCAATTGTCGGGTACTTGTTTTCTCTTTTCCTCTTCCATGCAATTGTTAAATTGCAGATTTTGGAGAACAGGTTCCAGATAGTATCGGTGACATGAACTATTAGTGCTGGATTTTATTATTATTATTTCTTGTAGCTTGCTTGAACAATATTGTATTCTTGTACTTGGATTTGTATTTGTATTTAGGCAATATGACCCAGGATTTTGACTTATTCAGATCATGACTATTTGAGATTAATGTATTTGGTTTCAAGTATTCCTGTTGGTATTTTTGGTTCATATGTGCATGTTGGTTGATACTTTTGCTTCCGACTCTGATTATTCTTGTGAATGTTGTAAAGATTCCTGAATAGCTTATGGATGATGAAAATCATTCGCTGGGCTTTCGTCGCGTATCCGTATTCCGTATTCTCTTTTGGGATGCGGGCCGTGACAGACGATTGGTGAGTGTGAAATAGTGGGTGAGAGAATAGTTGAGTTGGAGATGCTAGACGGTAAAAGGATCACACAAGAAGAGGTCATGCATATTCTTTTGATGTAGCAGAATCTGAAATTCTTGGGGACTCTGGATTCTCAGGGCTGCGGGTATTCAAGTCAAGGTAGAGTTTTGACAATTTGGAAGTTGTCATAAGGTGATGAAGAGTAAGTGTCACGCCCCGCTTTCCAAAAATACGGAATACGAGTACGTAACATTAGCCCAGCGAATGATTTTCATCATCCATAAGCTGTTCAGGAATCTTTACAACATCTCACAGAAATAATCAGAGTCCAAAGCAAGAGAATTAACCACACATGCATAACTGAATCAATATACCAACAGAATTTACTTGAAACAAAATGTATTAATCTCAAATAAATCAGATCTGAACAAGTCAAAAATCCTGGGTCATACTGCCCAAACACAAAGAATCGAAGTAACAGATACATTGTTAAAAATGAGCAACAGGAAATAAATGAAGATAGAAAAAGCTCCTACTCCATCGGGCAGCTGATCACCAAAATCTGCAATTTAACAAATTGCAGGAAGAAGGAAAAAGAAACAAGATTCTCGTCAATACAAGTTACGGGCCGCTTGTAATGCAGGATACAAGTACATGGAAAAAACTAAACAAATCCTAATAATAGCATAAATAGATGTATCATGGTATAGCAGAATCAACTAGCATGGTATACTACTATATCAAGTGTCAAAAGTCAAATAGTATGCAAACCGATATACAGATAGTGTCAAATAATGATGTCAAGTGATAATATCAGACAGATACAAGACAATCAGATAATCAAATAATCAGATAACAGATAGCCAGATACATATAACAGATTCAGATTCAGATTTAGATGTCAGATACAGATTCTTATAAGTTTTGTATTAATTACTAACTAGGTAGCACTTCATGTGCCATCCTATTATCACTTGGTTGTTACAATCAAAACAATTACGTTTATAGATTTCGTAGGGAATCATATAGGGCCGTGTACACAGGGTTCAGATAGACAAATATCAGATAACAGATCCAGCCAGACAAATAGAACGTAGTGGTCATCTTCTTCCCTATAGCTTCCTATAGGAAGTAATGTAGACAACGTCAGAATAACTTATAATAGATAATCATATGGAAAACACGGGCCCCCTTCTAAGTACACATTTCTACGCTTTCGCACTACTAGATCTTTCCCATAAACCCCGGCTTGATCATTTTATAATTAATATCAGATAGATGTGTATGTGCATGAAACAGAGTAAATCTAGCATGATATAATGACCCACAAGTTCAGAATAACAGATAAGCATGTACTGATGATAAATAGTCACATAACAGAACAAAATAGAGTACTTCCTATTTCATGACAGCACGACAGTACAGTACTAAAACAGCGATTTCCGTTTCCAAAAATACCAAAACTCAAATTCGTCAGAGAATCTGGAAAATAAACTTCCAACCGAATCCAGCGAATACATATAAGTCATATAGCTTTTTAGAAAAACATAACTCAAAACTGATTTGAAACCAGAAAATACGTTCAGCCAGAAATTAGTAAATCGAATTCTCTGTCAGGAAAACAGCATTAAAACATCATAATAAATTTCAGGAAAAATCTGGGGTATTCCCCTATATGTCTAGTATGAGAATATAAAGTTTCATAATTTTTCAGTAAGATTAGTTTAGCCAACAAAAATCAGAAAACATCGAGAAACGATAGTTTGGCAAATCTGGAATTCCCAAGACTGTTGTACAAAAACTATAATATCTCGAAAACCGTGAAACGAAATCCAAATCTGCTAAACAGTAATGAAAATAGACAAAATAAGCTAACTTTTATATTTAATAAATATTTTTCATACAGGAAAAGGACTTAGGGTGAAAATACAAATCTTTACAGAACAGCAAGCAAAATCCAGCAAGTATAGTCTTTATAAACGAGCATGATTCACCAAAATTTTGGGTAATCCCTAATTAGATATAGAAACACTATGCAAAATTTTAGATCAAAATAATATGCTTAGCACTAGCATGAAAGTAGTTTAGTCATCAAAATCATCAAGAATGAAATCTGGAAATGAAATATACCTCCGTAGTAAAACAATCATATCTCACACATAAGAAAACGAAATCGATCAAGGTCAGAGATCTTGGAAAGAAGACGAATTTTTCTAAAAATCATGTTTAATAATGAAATTAAGATACTGACCTTAATATGGTCTAAAATAACAATCAAAACTGATCACTGACAAAATACAGATTTTCATCTTAACAACAAATCAACATACAACATACAGAACTCGTTCCAACCACAACCAAACATGTTATAAAGTTTACTAAGTGTCCAAACATTATGAAATAGGATATATAGCATGTCCACAATAAGTATATCCTATGGATCCAACCAAACATACAATTTCTCATAATTATCTCACAAATATAATCACATCAAGAACGGGCAAAACCTAAGTTATTCATGTCAAATTTGAGTCGTGAGGCAACTATGGTCAAATAGCACTATAGAGACAATACTCATCAACATACATCATACACGAGTTGTCTCTAGGACCCAACTACACTACAAGCGGTATTTATGACTTGTATCATACAAAGAAATTTGAGTATAAGTTACTTGCCTGAGAGACGACAACGAAACGGAGCAAAGAGCAAGAATAACGCGAACGGATCCCTGTACGAACTCAACAACACCAATGAGCGAACACGAATAAGATCATGAACACAAGGAACAATCGATTGCGAACATGATCGGACGGATGTGGTTGAAAGCCATGATCAAGATCAACAAATCGGACGGTCCAAATCAGATGGTGATGGAGATCATGATCGCGATCACGATGATCAAGATGAGATGATGAAGACCTGACGGCTCACAACTAAAGGTAATCAAAACCAAAATAACAGCAACCTATAAAAATAGCAACCACAGCTCGACCCTGGCTCAACGACTAGCGGGTGGCAGTTGGCAGCAAGGCGGAAGGCACCGGCGAACAGGGAACAATCGAGAGGGGTCGCGACTGGCTGTCTGCTAGCTCCGGGAGAACGACATCATGACCATGTCGTTGCTGCAGTCGGGACTTTGCTGGCATCGGCTGTAGGGAGAGGGTCGCGACTAAATGCTACCATGCTGTTGCAAGCGTCACAGCACAGGGGAGAGGCATGACTAGGGCGGAGACGGAGTGACGTCAAGGTGGGGTCGCGAGCTGACGAGGGCATAGCAACAGGGCTAGAGGGAGAGAGAACTGGAGTGGGGACGGAGGAAGAGAAATGAGCGAGAGTTGGATGCGGCTAGGTTTAGGTGGGTTATTAGGGTAGATAAACAGGAAGGTGAAGGAGTTTATATACACAACAGATGGGGTATCCGGGTTTGGGGCATTATGGGTAATGAGTTTGGGCTTATTAGGTTAGGGCCAATGGATAATTGGGTTTGGGTATATATAACAGGGTATGGGTTAGTTTAGGATAATGTGTCTTGGGTGATATAAGGTATTGGGGGTTTTTAAAATAGGATATAGGGTTTAAAATCCAATCGAAGAAAAATAAAATACCCAATAGAAATAAGATTTATAATAAAATGTAATTTGTATTACAAAATAGAATTTATTTAAAATAATTACAAATACAATTAGTAAATATAAGTGGATTTTTAATAACCAGTCCAAAATATCAATAAGAACAATAACACTAATAATAATAATGAGAAAATGATAAAAATAATAATAATGATAATAATAACAGAAATAATAATAATAAGAGTAATAATAACAAAATAAGAATTGTATTAAAAAATCATAGAAAATATTTACAAATGAAGTTATTGATCGAAAACATGTTTTAATAGGTTATCCAATAATACAATTTGACAAAAGAATTTGAAAACCGAAAAAAATAATTTGCAAAAGTTTTTAAATACACAAAATACACAAAATACATTTTTCAGAAAACAGGGGTTACAAATCCTACCCACCTTACAACAAAATTTTGTCCTCGAAATTTGCTTAGGCGGTACATAGGACAAGACAAAAACAAACTTATGGGAAGGTAACAAAACAGAGGATCAAAATGGGGAGGAACAATATCAAAAGAAAGGAACAGCACAAGATAACAAAGCAAGATAGGAAGTAGGTAGAACTGGAATCAAAGAGAGAATGAACAGGGAAGAATTGAATCAAATAATGAGTCAGTGCATGATGGCAAAATGGAATGCAAGAAAGAAGTAACTGGTATCAAAATAAAGAAGAAACAACACAAGACTTACAAAATAATAAAGCAAAGGGAAGAAGAAATAGATAGAGCTGGAATCGAAGAAATGATGGACAGGGAAGAGATGAACAAAGCAAATGAGTCAATGGATGAGAACAAATGCAAGAGATAGGGAAAAGAAAACAATGCAAGGAAGGAGAAGCAACAATAGGATCCTGAAACCTGTGGGTTATGGGCCCACCACGCTTCCGCTGCACCATTCTGATGGTGACGTTCCAAGCTGCAGACATGTCGTTGTAGATCACGTGACACCAAGCGACAATCCGAGCATGAAGAAAAGAATGAGACACCAGAATAAAATTGGGCTTTAGATGATGGCTTTAATTTAAATAATAGGTCAAAACTAATGGGTGTTAACAAAAATAATATTAATAATACAAAAATCAACACATATTAATAATAAAATAATAATAAAAAATAATAAAAATAATAATAACAATAATACTCATCATAATCATACTGGTAAAAATAATACTGATAATAATAATAATACTAAAAATACTGGTAAGGATAATAATGCAAGACAGAATATAATTTGGGGTTCATCATTTTTATGAAAATAATTCAATATTAACAACAAAATTAAAATAGTAAAAAAAATACAATAATAATAATAGTAATAGTAATAATAACATTATACAAAAATAAGAATTTGGCTTATCAACTTGATATAAAAATAATCCAAACAAGAGTACATATATATATAACCGATCAATTATTAAATGGAAAGTGAAGTTATTATTACTACTACTATTCAAGCAAACCAGTACAAAAGAATAGGACAGTGATAAGTAATATATACATAAAACACTAGTGGGGTTATTATAGTAGAAATTCTTTGATGTTGGTTCGCCTCATTTATATCCATCTGTAGACTTACCTTCTCGACATCAAGTTACAGGTTTGCCTCCACGATATCAGGTTGCAGGTTACCATCTGGATATTCGGTTGCACATTTTGCCTCCCAGATATCCAGTTGTAATTTACCTCCATTGACATCTAGTCGCATGTTTGCCATCTCGACATCCAGTTGCAACAAAACGATGAACGAGATGATGCAATCTTCCACGCTTACTTAGAGATTGATTACTCAATTTAAGTACGAAGTTACGTTTTGAATTTTGTGATATTAAAATACACAATTATTCGAAATATCAAAATTTTCGTTTTAGAAAACAATTTTATAGATGATCCAAAATATAACAAATAATAATCAAAATACACAAAATATTCGGAAAAAAATATATAAAAAAAATATAGGCAGGAAAATAATGAATTTTATACTCAATAAAGAGTCAACAAAGGATGACGGCTACAAGGGACGAAAGAAAATAAGAAATCAAAGAATTGAATATAAAGGAAAATAAACAAGGGGGCACAATAGAATTTGAAGAGAATATGGCAGGGAAGGAATAACTAGCATGATACCCAAAATGAGTCAACAAATGAAGATTTATGCAAGGCACGGAAAGCAATGAATGACACACGAGTTGAAATAAGAAGAAATCAACGAGGCAAGCAGAAAATAAGAGATTGCTCGCACCAGAATCAAAGAGAACGTGAGCAGGGAAAAAGAAACAAGGACAACACCTAAGACAGAATCAAAAGCAAGAGAAAAAGAATTGATGATCAAGGATGAGGAAAACACAATGCAGAAAGATAATGTGAAGAATAATGCAAGATGAATGAAAGAATCAAAGGAATATGGGTACGGAAAGAACGAAAGTATACCCAATAAAGAATCAACAAATGAGAACGACTAAAAGAGACGGAAGAAACAAGAAATCAAGAAAATCGAATAAGAAGAGATCAAATGAATGGAATAAGACTAGTATCAGATCAAGTTGATCATAATTCATTCAAGTATGCATGGTTGGTGGAATGTTGAGCCGATCCCAGATCAAGCCAAGCTTATCTAATATATTAGGCAACTAATACATTAGCCAAACCTGGGCTATGATACCACTAAAAAGCTTGTCACGCCTCGCATCCCAAAAATACGGAATACGAGCACGTAACATTGACCCAGTGAATGATTTTCATCTTCCATAAGCTGTTCAGGAATCTTTACAACATCTCACAGAAATAATCAGAGTCGGAAGCAAGAGAATCAACAACACATGCATAATTGAATCAATATACCCAATAGAATTTACTTGAAACAAATGTATTAATCTCAAATAAATCAGATCTAAACAAGTCAAAAATCCTAGGTCATACTGTCCAAACACAAAGAATCCAAGTAACAGATACATTGTTCAAAATGAGCAACAGAAAATAAATGAAGATAGCAAAAGCTCCTACTCCATCGGGCAGCTGATCACCAAAATCTGCAATTTGACAAATTGCAGGAAAAAGGAAAAAAGAAACAAGATTCCCGTCAATGCAAGTTACAGGCCGCTTGTAATGCAGGATACAATTACAGGGGAAAACTAAACAAATCCTAATAATAGAAGAAACAGATATAACATGGTATAGCAGAATCAATTAGCATGGTGTACTACTGTGTCAAGTGTCAAAAGTCAAATAGTATGCAAACAGATATACAAATAGTGTCAAATAATGATGTCAAGTGATAATGTCAGACAGATACCAGACAATCAGATAATCAGATAACAGATAGCCATATACAGATAACAGATTCAGATTCAGATTTAGATGTCAGATACATATTTTTATAGGTCTTTTATTAATTACTAACTAGGTAGCACTTCATGTGTCATCCTTTTATCACATGGTTGCTACATTCAAAACAGTTACATTTGTATATTTCGTAGGGGATCATATAGGACCGTGTACTCAGGGTTCAGACAATCAGATAACAGATCCAGACAGACAGATAGAACCTACCGGTCCTCTTCTTCCCTATACCTTCCTATAGGAAGTAATGTAGACAGCGTCAGAATAAGAGATAACAGATAATCATATGGAAAACACGCACTACAAGGAATTTGACATATAGTGACAGCAAAAATCCGTGGGTAAAAGGCGGAAAACCGTAGGTATAGCCCGTAAAACCTATACCAACGGACATATTTTTCCGTAGTTTTTAATTAGCTATACCCACGGCACAATGCCGTCACTATAGCCTATAGTGATGGTTGTTTCACCCGTTGGACAAAACCTCGGTATTATACCGACAGTTTCGTATCCGTTGGTATAGGTTTTAACGACACATCTTGCTTTTCTATACCCACGGTTGAAACTCCATTGCTATAGGTTTTAGCGATGGTTTTTGCATCCAAATATTTGAATATATATCCACCTTGTTTATTCCGTTGGTATAGTTTTTTTGTGCGGTCCGTTGGTATAGGTTTTAGCGACATTTTTTACACATACACCCACGAATTTTAGGGATGTCATAATTTGCTCTATACACAATTTTTTTCTTATTAATTACGCTTATGATAATTTAATATTTTGTTTTATAATATTAATCCAATTATAAAATAAATACACAATAAAATAAATAAATATTTTTATGAAACAAAATTAAATAAAATTAAACTTCAATCATATTAAAATTAATTAAGTATTACAAACATCTCAAATTACAAAATAGTTAAAATGTCAACCTAAGAGTACCAAACTGACATATAATAAGCATATAAAGTCTTATAACAATCTCATTCACTTAATTTCTAAGTTTGCTCCATCAAGAGAAAATTAGCTTATAATCTTCACCTGCAAGTAACAAAAAGAACAAATGAATAATAGCATAACTCAACATAAGAAATACTAACAATTTTAGTAAGAACTAGTTGATACTAAGTAGATACCATCTTCATTATCTTCATTAGTGTCTGGATTCAGAGCATTCGTATGGTTAGGGGCACTTGAAGCATCTGTGACCTATTAAAAATAAAATACAACTTAGACTCTTTTTAATAGATATTTCCATCATTCATTAGAGGAAAAAATATATCCCTCAAACAAAAACAGATAGAGCAACATAAAAAAAAGACATTACAAATGCAATATATTAGAATTAAACATATGGAAAATCAGTAATAAATACAAAAATATCTCATACAAAACATAACATTGAAATATGAACTCCAAGAGTAAACTATAATATACCTGTCTTGCAGCCTGTACAATGTCATTCACATGTTCTCCAGAAAATCGATTATGAATCAACGATTAGGTTCCGCATCTATAATTAAAACAAAACTTATAATTAAATTGTTATAGATAAATAAAGTATAAATCCAATTAAGCATGCATCATGACAGAAAAATAATGAATCTAATTTACATTTTCATTCGCACAAAAAAACAATGAACCCCAAGCCATTATATATATTGTTAAATGGACAGTTAAGAAAAGCAATTATATATCTTTAATCTATAACAAAATAATGAATCTAATTTACTTTGCAAGTGTGACTCCAATTTGAATTTTCTTTTGCTAGTCCTGATGTTTAAGAAGGGCAAAAGATATTCAGAAGACAAAGTAATCAATCTAATGTTAGAACCCGATTTTATAAATATGAAAAATTCCAACAGCAATTGCGAAGAACTGAAATACAGGAAATGAAAACAGGAAACGAAAGACTTTGCACAGAGTCGAGAATGAGAATCTCTCTCCTTAAAGCAGAATTCGCCTCGTAGTGTGACGGTGGCTGGCGAATTGCTTCCCAGGATACAACTGTACCTTCTCTGAAGAGCAGCACCCTTGCTTCAGAGATTCAGCGAACTGCTGTCTGTGATGTACTCTCAGTAGACTCAGAGAAGAAGAAGAGGAAGAAGAAGAATAAAACTCTGACTGTGTGTAAGACTCTGTCTGGATTCAGTAGTCCTTTATAAAAGAGAATGGAGACTGGAGACCCTTCAGAGGCCCATTACTCTGTAACAGCAGAGTAATGGAGACTCTTCAGATTCATAACTGGTGAGCCATTACTCTGCTGTTACAGAGTAATGGTACCAGTTACTGAATTTGAAAAGCCTTATCAGTTCAGTAGGGGAAAAGTTTTTGTCTAGGTAAAAAAAATTTTAAGCCAGAGCCAGACCAGACCAAGCCGAGCCGGATCAGCCATTACTCTGCGTGTGTGTTTGTCATTTTGGCTAAGTCCTCTCTCCACTACACGTTAGTGGTAACCCCCGGGCCATGCCCTTTAGTCCAGTTTTCTAGTATATATACTAGAAAAAATCTTTCCTAATTTTCGATATGGGACTATCCATTTTCTCCAAGTTGCCAAGTTAGTACATTTAAAGTACCCAACTTTGGACCAACATTTCTCATTCATACGGAATTTGTTTTTAGCAAGTGAGTACACCACGGAATAGTACTCGCCGAAAGGATCGCAATCCACTCATTTTCCGGTGCCGCCGGTGGCCGGAGCCTGCCAGAATCCGGCCCGAAAAACTGTAAAAATTAATTCCAACAATCTTAAAGCAGAATTTTTTCCTCACTGATTCTAACAGTTTTGTGAAGTTTATTTACATGTGCTGTTATCGATTCGGAAAAAACTCCTAAAAATTTCTGTTTCATACTATTTCAGAGAAGATAAGAACATGGAGAACACACAAAGTGATATTGATAGTGGGCTTATCAGTACCGAAACACCGGTGACCCAAAATGTGACTGCACAATCGGTTGCGGCACATTCGGTCGTTCTGCCCACGCACATAACCGTGGGAGAAAAATCGGAGAAGTTCAATGGAACTGGGTTCAAGAAGTGGAAAGGGAAGATGCAGTTCTACCTAACCACATTGAAGCTGGACAAATTCCTCACTGAATCTGCCCCAATGCTGGTGCCAATGGATGCACACTCTGTTGCTGCAGTTGATGCGTGGACTCAGAGAGACTACCTCTGCAGGAACTACATCCTGAATGGCGTGGTAGACCCCCTGTACAATGTCTACTGTGTCTTCAAGACGTCCAAACTCTTGTGGGGGTTCTTGGAAAAGAAGTACAAAACAGAAGACACGCCGGGTCCAAGAAGTTTGTAGTCGACAAATTTCTGGACTACAAGATGATTGACTCTAAAACTGTTGTGAGTCAAGTCTAAGAACTGCAAGTTATAATGCACGACATTGCTGCAGAGAACATGACGCTGTGTGAACCATTCCAGGTTGCAGCGTTCATTGAAAAACTTCCACATGGATGGAAAGACTTCAAGAACTATCTCAAACACAAGCGAAAGGAGATGTCTCTTTAAGACCTAATTTTCAGGTTGCGGATCGAAGAGGAGAATCGCAAGACTGACAGGTCCTATAGAAATCAGTCCAAAGAAAAGGCCAACGTGGTGGAGCACGAACAGAAGGGCAAGAAGAGAAAATTTCTGCCACAGGCCTCAAACAAAAAACCTCTTGCAAAGAGGTTTGCTGGAAAATGTCACAAGTGTGGTAAGCTGGGGCACAAAATTTCTGAGTGCCACAGCAAGGACAGTAATCGTTCAGGAAGAGGACATGTACAAGGGAATGAAAAATTCCACGCACACATAGCTGAGAACTTGTCCACTGGTCTCTTTGACCTGGACCTCTGTGCTGTAGTATCAGAGGTAAATCTTGTGGGGAGCAATCCTCGTGAATGGTGGTACGATACTAGGGCCACCAAGCATATCTGCTCGGACAAGGAAATGTTCACTTCATACCAGAAGTGCAACAAAGATGAACAGTTGTTCATGGAAAACTCTTCCACCTCCAAAATTGAAGAAACAGGGAAGATAGTACTGAAAATGACTTCAGGCAAAGAACTAACACTCATAAATGTGCTACATGTTCCAGATATTAGAAAGAACTTGATATCGGGTTCTTTGCTAAGCAAGAATGGGTTTATGGTTGTTCTTGTTTCTGATAATTTTGTATTGTCTAAGAATGGGGTATACTTGGGTAAAGGATATGTTAAGGATGGACTGTTCAAGTTTAATGTAATGACAGTCATCCCTAAAACCATTGTTCCTGCTGTTCCCAATGTTAATGAAATAACTCCTATTGCCTATGTTGTTGAGTCTTCCTCTGTTTGGCATGAAATACTAGGCCATGTTAATGTCAATTCTATGCATAGATTAATTAACATGAATTTGCTACCAAAATTTAAGGTAGATAACTCAGAAAAATGTGAAGTTTCCACGGAGGCCAAACTCACTAAAACTTCATCACGTTCTGTAGAAAAAAACACAGAAACTCTAGGTCTAATTCACACGGATCTGTGTGATTTAAAATATGTGCAGACCAGAGGTGGCAAAAAGTACTTTGTGACATTCATAGACAATTGCACAAAATTCTATAATTTATATTTGTTACATAGCAAAAATGAGGCTTTGGATAAATTCAAAGAATATAAACTTGAGGTTGAGAATCAACTTGGCAAAACGATTAAAATCGTTAGAAGTGATAGAGGAGGAGAATATGATGCACCATTTAACATGTTCTGCTCAGAACATGGAATATTTCATCAGACAACTGCTCCTTACTCACCCGAATCAAACGGTACTGCCGAGCGCAAGAACCGAACTCTAAAGGAGATGATGAATGCCTTGTTGAATTCTGGCTTACCACAAAACATGTGGGGGGAAGCATTGCTGACTACCAACTACATTCTCAATAAAATACCTTACAAGAAAACCAGCAAGACACCATATGAACTGTGGAAAGGTAACTTACCTTCGTATAAATACCTCAAAGTGTGGGGGTGTCTAGCAAAAGTGGCAGTACCTAACCCGAAACAGGTCACCATCAGACCTAAGATGATTGATTGCATATTTATAGGCTATGCACACAACAGTAGTGTATATCGGTTCTTGGTATACAAATCAGATATACCGATATCCATGTGAATACAATAATGGAATCAAGGAATGCTTCCTTCTTTGAACACGTGTTTCCGTGCAAGGATACTACGTACCTCAAACGTACACGTGAACAAGGGAATGCAAGCACTTCAGTTGATGAATCAGAACATGATACTGATGAGCCTAGACGAAGTAAACGGGGCCGCCACAAAGTCAGGACCGAATGATTTTGATGTTCTAGCCCGTTTATAAAAGAGAATGGAGACTCCATTACTCTGCTATTACAGAGTAATGGTACCAGTTACCGAATCTGAAAAGCCTTATCAGTTCAGTAGGGGAAAAGTTTTTTTCTGGGCAGAAAAATTTTTTAAGCCAGAGCCACACCACACCAAGCTGAGCCGAGCCGAAGCCGGGGCCGGGGCCGGGCCGGGCGCGCGCGCGTGTTTTTGTCATTTTGGCTAAGTCCTCTCTCCACTACACGTTAGTGGTAACCCCCAGGCCACGCCCTGTAGTCCAGTTTTCTAGTATATATACCAGAAAAAATATTTTCCAATTTTCGATATGGGACTATCTATTTTCTCCAAGTTGCCAAGTTAGTATATTTAAAGTACCCAACTTTGGACCAACATTTCTCATTCATACGGAATTCGTTTTTGGCAAGTGAGTACAACACGGAATAGTACTCGTCGAGAGGATCGCAATCCACTCATTTTTCGGTGCTGCCGGTGGCCGGAGCCTGCCGGAATCAGGCCCGGAAAACTGCAAAAATTAATTCCAACATCTAAAACTGCTGATGCATTGAGTTTATTTTGGTTAAGTCACAGAATTCAATGAAGTTATGCAGTTGTAAGAATAAATAGTAAATAGCCTTATTGGATACCACCATTTGTACAGACAGATCAAGTGAAATAGTGAAGGTTCTAAGTAAGAATCCAAAGCATAAAGCAAGAATTAGGCAATAATGCGTTGGCAGATTTAGATGTAAGAAGAGAGCATAGCTCTATTCTACATGGAAAATAAGGACCACACACAAATGGATTTCACTCATAAACGAAAGCCATACAGAAACCAGACCAGATATTTGGATGTTTCCTTAGAACCGAGTTAATCCCCCATATGATGCATTCCAATGTACAATCTTCTTGCAGTGATGATTCTTTTCACCTAGTTACCTACACTGTTGATTTATCAGCTGAATTACATCTTCACACTAACAACAAACTAGATAGAAAGTATTAGTTAATGTACAAGAAATATAACCAATCGAGACACTTTTTCTTGTCATGTTACCACCAAACTTCTATCTTGCTTCATATAAATATGTTTTTCCTTATCACCATCAAGAGAAGTCTTCAGATGTATTTTCCTAATAACTTGTGAGTAGATGTAAAGACTGATAATAATTTAACCGTAACTATCAGAGGCATAGAAGAGTAGGTTTCAATATAATATATATTCTTTTCTTTGTGTATGACTTTCGATAAAACGATCCTTCTAAAAGAAACTGCATGACAATTAACATAGCACTATCACTACTGTGACAACATACCCACTGACTATTATAGTCTACATCAAGTCAGATTAAAATATTGTGAAACTATGGTAGTGAATAGAAATAATTGTGAAAAATTTCCCTGAAATATTTATGGAGTCTCCAAACATGAAAGATGAAAGCAATTAAAAATCAAAGTAAGTGCTAATAGTAGTTTTTGATTTCGTATTAACCTGAACTTGGCATAATCAGCCTCAACAAATCCAATCAAAACTGGTATACCTTGGCAGGCAATAAACATTTGCAATGTCTGTGTGCTGCATGACAAATAGTATCAAGATCCAGTTAGTTCTTTTCACTCAAACACACATACATGCAAAAGTAAAAGAAGTAGAAGGATACAACCAGTTCAACTAATCCTGTTACCAGAAGTGATCATGTGCTTCTTAAACATATGAGAGAATATTAACCTGGACTGACACAGCTGCCTGAAGAAAAAAAGCTGCTTGCATGAGAACTTCTCGAGCACGATCAGGCATTGCACATTTCATTACAATTGGAATCTACAATTTAAGGTATACGTGCAATCTGATACCCACTAATTGTGAAAAATCCAAAATTGAAATAAAAACAACATCAAGTATGATAAACTAAAATTCTCACCAAGCCAACTAGACTAGCATTGTCCTGGAAAGCAACATTGTCGCTGACTATATGATTAACTATTTGAAGGGCAGAACATACACTACAAAAGAAAGTAGCTTTCCCGGCGGTTTTTTCCGTCTATACCGGCGTTTTTTTACGCCGGGGAAACTTTCACCGGCGTTTACAATAACGCCGGTCCAACTGCGGCCGAAGCGGGCGTCGCTGAAACGAAGGGTCCTACACCGGCGTTTTTGGTGGACGCCGGTAAATACTAGGACTACACCGGCGGTCATAAAATGCCGGTGTATGTCCGTTTCTGGGTGCCGTGTTTGTGTGCCTATATACATACACCGGCGGTCGTAAACCGCCGGTATTTATCCATTCACCGGCGTAAATAAAAACGCCGGTGTATATCGAAAGTATACCGGCGGTCAAGAAACGCCGGTGTATGTCCGTTTCTGGGTGCCGTGTTTGTGTGCCTATATACATACACCGGCGGTCGTAAACCGCCGGTATTTATCCATTCACCGGCGTAAATAAAAATGCCGGTGTATATCGAAAGTATACCGGCGGTCAAGAAACGCCGGTGTATGTCCGTTTGTAAGCGCCTGTTTTTCCCTGTTTACGAACACCGGCGCGACTAAAAACGCCGGTGTAGTTATATACGCCGGCGTTTATAAAACGCCGGTGTATACCTGTGCCGTTACAGCTGAAAACTTTCACCGGCGTGCGTTGAAACGCCGGTGTATCATACACTCCAACAATTAAATTATATACACCGCCGTTTTTTAAAACGCCGTTCTGGCTATGCCCGTTTATTTTCGATACTCCGCTTTTCCGTTCGATTTCAATTCACAGTTTCATTTACATAACCTGTAAACTAATTCTCACAACTGATTCAATCAATTTCGTTGCATACTACTGCGCAAACCACAGCCAAACACAAGAATAATTAAAGATAATCAAGTTTCACACGTGTCATATCAACATCCAAATTCATTGATTAATTAACAATGTCATAATTAACAAATTAATATAGAGACTAACATCCAAAATATCCAAACAAACCAGTCTGACAAATATCCAAAATATCCCAAATTCAAAGTATGACATAACTCTCATAAAAAAAACCAGTCTGACATAACAACGGCAAGGAGGAGGACATAAGAACAACAACCATACAGCAAGGAGGACATAAGAACAGCAAGGAGGACCGCAGATTCATACCCCTCGAGTAGCTTCAGCTCTGATCATCTGCATTTCCTTCATCTTGACGACCGCTCTGTGAATAAAAAATAATAGTTTAATTGAACAGTAGATCACAATACAGAATATACATATTTTTTGAACTTGCAAAAAGAACTACCTGTGTCTCGAATTATAAGATGAAAGTGCCAACTGCAAATGGAATTGTTAATGCTATATACAGAGGTAAAATAATTACATTGCAATGCTAAAAATTTCGTACTTAATTTTGTTTTTAAATATATCTAAAATAACAAAACAAATGAAAATTCAGTATCTAACTTGAAACCTTTATATTCTCCTCTGATTGGGAATATCAACTATCTAAAACAATAAAACAAATGAAAATTCAGTATCTAAGCATGTCCTTCATGGATTGTTCAGACAATCCATGAAACTGTCATCGTGGACGGAAACCAAATATAAGAAAAATAAGAAAAATAAGATAGGGCTCATATCAAGTGTATTTTTAGGAAACTGTCATCGTGGAAGGAAACCAAATATATATAGAAGCCAGAAATGGAAACAGAAAGAAGAAAGGTAGAGACTTTGGATACACCAGGCTACCATAGCGGCATTTTCCTCATCTCTCTCTCATCCCTTATTTCCCTTCAGCACACGAACAGAAAGAGACATCAGCAACCACCTTAAGAGCGACAAGAACAACAATAATAATAAATTATTATGAACAAGATGTCTCTATATGGGTTTCCAGTTCTCCACTCGAGCCCACTCTTTCTAATCACAGCCCAATTAAGAACATAGACCACATCCACTAAACAATCCAATCATAGCCCAGTCAAAATTTGCCATCCTGGATCTTAATGAAATACGCTTCATTAACAGTGAAAGAAAATGAGGATGCTAGCAGCATACTTAGTTTGGAAGTGAACCCATTTTTGTTCAAAAATCATGCCAAAGATGGCAATCAGCTTCATTAACAGTATCTGAAAATGAAAATTTCCATTAACTGAGCTTATATGTTGCTCTACTAATTCACCGTGCCCAACTAAATCTAAAACCCAATTGTTGTGCGTATCCGAAGGATTTTGGCATACGTACCTATAGCATCCTCAGTTCACAGTAAACCCGTTTTGCTCAAAAAAACATGCCAAGATCACAATCAGATGCATGAAAATAAGCTTCACTATCAACAAAAGAAGAACTGAGGATGCTATGCAGCATACTTAGTTTGGAAGTGAACCCATTTTGTGTTAAACAATCAGGTTACATTGACAGTATCCGAAAATGAAAATTTCTCCATTATCTGAGCTTATATGTTGCTCTACTACTTTTTCAGCACCAACTATATCGCAAAACCCAAGTGTGGTGCATATCCGGCCGGAGAATTTTGGCATGCGTACCTATACAATATCCTCAGTTCACAGTGAACCCATTTTTTGGTATAAAAACATACATGCCAAGAAGACAATCAGGTGCCTGAAATCAGCTTCACTAACAGTTAGTGAAAATGGGACCATAGAATAGCTTAAGAAGACCATCAGGTTTGTGAAGTAAGCTTCACTAACAGTGATAGAAACTGGGGATGCTATGCAGCATACTCATTTTGGAAGTGAACCCATTTTGTGTTAAAAAAACCGGTTACATTGACAGTATTTGAAAATGAAAATTTCTCCATCATCTGATGACCACAGTGAACCCATTTTTGGTTTAAAAACATACATGCCAAGAAGACAATCAGGTGCTTGAAATCAGCTTCACTAACAGTTAGTGAAAATGGGACCATACAATAGCTTAAGAAGACCATCAGGTTTGTGAAATAATCTTCACTAACAGTGAAAGAAACTGGGGATGCTATGCAGCATACTCATTTTGGAAGTGAACCCATTTTGTGTTAAAAAAACCATGCCAAAGATTGCAATCAGGTTACATTGACAGTATCCGAAAATGAAAATTTCTCCATTATCTCAGCTTATATGTTGCTCTACTACTTTTTTAGCCCAACTATATCGCAAAACCCAAGTGTGGTGCATATCCGGCCGGAGAATTTTGGCATACGTACCTATACAATATCCTCAGTTCACAGTGAACCCATTTTCGGTATAAAAACATACATGCCAAGAAGACAATCAGGTGCTTGAAATGAGCTTCACTAACAGTTAGTGAAAATGGGACCATAAAATAGCTTAAGAAGACCATCAGGTTTGTGAAGTAAGCTTCACTAACAGTGATAGAAACTGGGGATGCTATGCAGCATACTCATTTTGGAAGTGAACCCATTTTGTGTTAAAAAAACCGGTTACATTGACAGTATTTGAAAATGAAAATTTCTCCATCATCTGATGACCACAGTGAACCCATTTTTGGTTTAAAAACATACATGCCAAGAAGACAATCAGGTGCTTGAAATCAGCTTCACTAACAGTTAGTGAAAATGGGACCATACAATAGCTTAAGAAGACCATCAGGTTTGTGAAATAATCTTCACTAACAGTGAAAGAAACTGGGGATGCTATGCAGCATACTCATTTTGGAAGTGAACCCATTTTGTGTTAAAAAAAACCATGCCAAAGATTGCAATCAGGTTACATTGACAGTGCCCGAAAATGAAAATTTCTTCATTATCTCAGCTTATATGTTGCTCTACTACTTTTTTAGCCCAACTATATCGCAAAACCCAAGTGTGGTGCATATCCGGCCGGAGAATTTTGGCATACGTACCTATACAATATCCTCAGTTCACAGTGAACCCATTTTCGGTATAAAAACATACATGCCAAGAAGACAATCAGGTGCTTGAAATGTGCTTCACTAACAGTTAGTGAAAATGGGACCATAAAATAGCTTAAGAAGACCATCAGGTTTGTGAAGTAAGCTTCACTAACAGTGATAGAAACTGGGGATGCTATGCAGCATACTCATTTTGGAAGTGGACCCATTTTGTGTTAAAAAAACCGGTTACATTGACAGTATTTGAAAATGAAAATTTCTCCATCATCTGATGACCACAGTGAACCCATTTTTGGTTTAAAAACATACATGCCAAGAAGACAATCAGGTGCTTGAAATCAGCTTCACTAACAGTTAGTGAAAATGGGACCATACAATAGCTTAAGAAGACCATCAGGTTTGTGAAATAATCTTCACTAACAGTGAAAGAAACTGGGGATGCTATGCAGCATACTCATTTTGGAAGTGAACCCATTTTGTGTTAAAAAAACCATGCCAAAGATTGCAATCAGGTTACATTGACAGTATCCGAAAATGAAAATTTCTCCATTATCTGAGCTTATATGTTGCTCTACTACTTTTTCAGCCCAACTATATCGCAAAACCCAAGTGTGGTGCATATCCGGCCGGAGAATTTTGGCATACGTACCTATACAATATCCTCAGTTCACAGTGAACCCATTTTCGGTATAAAAACATACATGCCAAGAAGACAATCAGGTGCTTGAAATCAGCTTCACTAACAGTTTGTGAAAATGGGACCATAAAATAGCTTAAGAAGACCATCTGGTTTGTGAAATAAGCTTCACTCACAGTGAAAGAAACTGGGGATGCTAGAGAATGAGGATACACCAGGCACCAGCCTATGCACCATCCTCAGTTCATGGAAGAAAAATACGAATAGGGCTCATAGCAAGTGTAGTTTTAACTGGAATTGTCATCGTGGAAGGAAACCAAATATAGAAGCCAGAAAGAGGAATGGTAGAGAATGAGGATACACCAGGCTAACGTAGCGGCATTTTCCTCATCTCTCTCTCACCCCTTCTTTCCCTTCTCCACTCCAACTCGTCTCTTTCTAATCACAGCCCAATTAAGAACAATTGTTCACAGTCACTGCTAAAGAAACATATATGCTCAGATTATGAAAAATTTATATGCTCAGATTATGGAAATTTTCAGTCACTGTTAAAGAAACTAAGTAGGCTGCATAGCATCCCCAGTTTCCTTCACTGTTAGTGAAGCTTGTTTGGAAAATTGTTCACTCAAACATGCCCCTTGTTTCTGAACTCAAACATGACATTAATAAACATCTTTTCTAATAATGGCTACACTTGTGGAAGCTCTCTCTAAGCCTCAATTCTTCAAGGTTTTGTTGCCTACTTCTTTACAGAAGTTGGTACTCCATTCTCCTCTCTTTAAAGAAGAATAGAGTACCAGCTTCTGTAAAGAAGTAGGCAACAAAACCTTGAAGAATTGAGACTTAGAGAGAGCTTCCACAATTGTAGCCATTATCAGAAAAGATGTTTATTAATGTGATGTTTGAGTTCAGATACAAGGAGCATGTTTGAGTGAACAATTGGGTTTTGAATGGAGATTGTAGTCATAGATCAATTCTTCATGGAATAAAAATACGAATAGGGCTCATAGCAAGTGTAGTTTTAACTGGAATTGTCATCGTGGAAGGAAACCAAATATAGAAGCCAGAAAGAGGAATGGTAGAGAATGAGGATACACCAGGCTAACATAGCGGCATTTTCCTCATCTCTCTCTCACCCCTTCTTTCCCTTCAGCACACGAACACATAGAGACATCAGCAACAACAGCAAGAGCGACAAGAACAACAACCATAATAAATTATTATGAACAAGATGTCTCTATATGGGTTTCCAGATCTCCACTCCAACTCGTCTCTTTCTAATCACAGCCCAATTAAGAACAATTGTTCACAGTCACTGTTAAAGAAACATATATGCTCAGATTATGAAAAGTTTTCATTTTCAGATACTGTTAAAGAAGCTGATTTCATGCATCTGATTGCAATCTTTGGCATGGTTTTTTTAACACAAAATGGGACTACTTCCAAACTAAGTATGCTGCATAGCATCCCCAGTTTCTTTCACTGTTAGTGAAGCTTATTTCACAAACCTGATGGTCTTCTTAAGCTATTTTATGGTCCCATTTTCACCTCCTCCAAATCAGTACAATGTCATCTATACCAGGTTATGTGCCAAAATGGGGTTGGGCATACGATGCAAGGCCGACAAGTATTAGTTGTTTGTGAGTATGCAATAGGATGCAGCTATGAACATGGGCTCATATCAAGTGTAGTATTACGGACTGTCATCGTGGAAGGAAACCAATTTAATATAGAAGCCATATATGGAGCCAGAAAGAGGGATCGTAGAGAATGAGGATACACCAGGCTAACATAGCGGCATTTTTCTCGTCTCTCTCTCATCCCTTCATTCTCTTCAACACACGCACACAAAGAGACATCAGCAACAACAGCAAAAGGGGATTGGTCCAACAATAAGTGTAGATTATAATAAACGATATGTCTCTATTTTGGGTTTCCAGATCTCCACTCCAGCCCTTTCTCTCTAATCACAGCCCACTTAAGAAACATAGACGAAATGCGACATAGACGACAGCCACAATGCAGACTCACAAACACTAGTACGTGTCTTTCATGCATTCAAGTAACATAATCTCTTTAAAAATACCAATTTCAAGACTTACAGATGTTTTTTGATAGTGGGCGGCGTGCTACCCTCACTCTCATATGTTTGCCTGCCACTATTATTTAGTGGCTGCTCATCCCCATGGCTCTCGTTGCCATCATTTATATTTACCCTCTTTCCACGCCTCGGCATGTTGTACCTGTCAAGGATCCGATAACTTGGTTCAAATGATAGTTGGTTCAAATGACACTAAGCATAGTTTAATGTAAATAATACCAAGCAGTAGAAAATAGAAAGACAGTTAAACCAGTGTATTAAATTCATAATGAACATATTCGAAATTACAGACATAATATTACAACAAGATTTAAGACATAAAATTACAGACATATAATAAACTTGCATAAAAAATCATGTAAACTACAATACGACATCTTCCAGTACATCGCCCTCTTCTCCATCCTTGCGGAGCCAAGTCCCGCAAATTCCAAGATCGGTTGTGTTTACATCAAACACAGGAAACTCAGAAGCAATGTAACTGTTCATGTCTTCACCGTCTTCATCGTCTGAAGTATCGCCCAGTTGGAATACATCTCTTGGTTGCATAGGGATAGCCACATACGATTTTGGCAGGGTTGGATCTGCAATGTAGAACACTTGTTGCACTTGGGATGGAAACACAAATGGCTCATGGCTAATGTGTGTACCGATGTGAATCAATTTTGAGAAGTTCACAACTGTGAAGCCAAGCTTGTCCTTGTTGTTAGCAAAATTCCTATCAAACTCAGCCCAATCCCCGTGAAATAAGACAACACGAAAATGGCCAAAATAATTCAACTCAATGATATCCGTGAGCACTCCATAGTAGTCGAGATCCCCATCTACAGGCCTCGTGTCCGATTTGGAAGCATAACTTCTAGTCTTAGACGTCACTACCATTCCACTATTTTGAGACTTCAAATTAGATTCACGATCCTTAGTACGAAATCTAAAACCATTGAATATGTATCCCCCGTATCTTTTGACCATCTGATAGGGACCTTTGGCAAGTACTTGTATTTCAGATGACGCACCTTCAGGACCCAAAGAATGTACCTATTAATTTTGCGCAAATCGTATCAACACCATAGAAAATATAGATATAATAAAGATTAACTTGCATAACTGTAATTCACCTACATGAGATTCAAACCACTTATGAAATTTTTCATTCATCAGCTTGTTTTGTTCACGTGGTGGTAGTCTTCTTGGTCTAGCCCTTCGTTTGATGTCCCTGACAAATTCGCTAAAAAACAAGCAATTGAAATTAGGAATAACAAAAGTATCAAAAATATCGAACTCCGCGGTTTTCACTGTATTCGATTTACATTTAAAAGCAACTTACTTTCGAAATGGTTCCACTGATGCATGATGGTCTAGCACATATCGATGTGCCTGTTCCCACGCTAAGCTATCGAGCTCAAATGCATCAACTTTACCAACAGTGGTGCCAGCGGTATCAAAAAGATATTGTGCACCATCAAGGTTGGAAATGTCTGGATTTCTACGTGGTCTACTGGAAGATGTCTCCACACCAGGCAAATACCTGGAAAAAAAATGTGAGCACTCCTCTGATAAATATCCCTGGGCTATTGACCCTTCAGGATATGCTCTATTTTTCACATAACCCTTTAGCCGGTATAGGTACCTGAACATGTACAATTAATAAACTAGAGCGGATTAGGGGATTAAAAGAAATGAGCTTTTGAAAATTCAATTTCGTAAGATGAACGAATTATTTTACCTCTCAATGGGGTACATCCACCGATAGTGAACAGGACCACCGATTCTGGCTTCACCAGCAAGGTGGATTATCAAGTGAATCATAATAGTGAAAAATGATGGAGGAAATATCATCTCCATTTTACTAAGTGTCAATGCCGCCTGCTGCTCCAATTGGTCCAGATCTTCAACACGAAGCATTCTTGAGCAAATACCTTTATATATGCTACAAAGATCTTTCAGGACAGTAGTGACTTGCTCACACATTGAAGACCTTAGGCCACAGGAAGGAGATCCTGCATTAGGATGTGGTAGTCGTGTGACTTTAGCCCCTGAAGCCTCTTCTCTTTAAAGTTGACACATTTTGCCATGTTAGAAGAATAGCTATCGGGGACTTTCAGTTCAAGTAGTACTTTGCAAAACAACTCCAACTCCGATTTTGACATTGAATAGATTGCAGGAGGTAGGAGCACTTTCCCGTTCGGCAATTCTTCTGGGTGCAACTCATGTCGGATGCCCATTGACTTCAAATCAAGTCGGCTCTTCAGATTGTCCTTTGTCTTCCGATCATCTCCCATAACTGTTCCTATACAATTCTCACCTATATTTTTGCCGATATGCATCACATCTAAATTATGTCTCAGTAAGTTGAATTCCCAATACGGCAACTTGAAGAAAATACTCTTCTTCTTCCATGCACCTAAACTCGTCAAGTTTTGATCCTCATCCTCGCCATATAGATCGGTCTCCTCATCTTGCTCCGGCCTTGCCCTTTTCTTGCCCTTTGTCCTGACTTCTGGTTCCTTTCCATATTTGAATTGATGACCATCTACCCGCCTCAAAATATCTGAACCAGAGGAAGACCCAGGAGCATGTTCCCACTCGTCGGTGCCATCAAATGTCGCTGCCTCTGCCCGAAATATATGTGTGTCAGGCAACCATCTCCTATGACCCATATAGCAAAACTTTCTGCCATTGTACAACCACCTTGAACTAGTTTGGTCAGCACAACATGGACATGCATAACGTCCTTTAGTACTATATCCAGATAAATTTGCATATGCTGGAAAATCATTGATTGTCCAAGACAACACGGCACGAAGAGAAAATGTTTCTTTAGCCACAGCATCATAGGTTGGAACACCCACCCACAACTTCTGAAGTTCATCTATTAACGGTTGTAGGTACACATCTATATCATTTCCAGGACCTTTCGGTCCAGGAACTATCATGGACAAAATAAATGAGGACTGCTTCATGCATTTCCAAGGCGGCAAATTGTATGGTATCAACACAACCGGCCATATGCTGTATGTACCACTCATTTGCCTGAAAGGGTTGAAACCATCACTAGCTAGTCCAAGTCTCACATTTCGAGGATCTTCCGCAAAATCAGGATATCTTTCATTAAATCTTTTCCAAGATTGAGAATCAGCAGGATGTCTAAGAATCCCATCATTAGTGCGGCCTTCAGCATGCCATTTCATATCAGAAGAAGTTTTCGTGGACATAAACAACCTTTGTAACCTAGGGATCAGAGGAAAGTAACGCAATGTTTTGGCAGGCTTCTTTTTCCTACTTCGCTTAGTAGATCCGCTGGCTCCCTCGTCTTGATTTGGTCTTTCTTTCCATTTCGAAGAACCACACACTTCGCAATTCTCCAGACTTTCCTTACCACTCGTGAAAAGCATACAGTCATTTGGACATGCTGCTATCTTCTCATATCCTAGATCGAGAGAACTTAGGAATTTTTTGATTTTATAGGCTGAGTTTGGAATACAGATTTCAGGAAATGCTTCATTCAACAATTCAAGTAGCATAGTGAAGGACTTAGCAGACCACCCGTTTAAACATTTAATCTGAAATAGTCTGACAATGAATGAGAACTTAGAAAATTTGGTGCAGTCGCGGTACAACGGGATACTAGCATCTTCAAGTAACTTAGCGAAGGATTCTTGCTGCTTATTATTTTCATGGGTGGGGCCAGACATTTCCTCGTCCACCCCACCACCAATCTGGTTTGTTTCTATTGACTCATTGTGAACTTCGGTTGTTGGGTCATTGGTGTGGAAAGGAACATTATGATTCCCCATGGCATCTTGTAACAAAGCATGCATCTCATCGGGAACGCTTAAGTCTTCGTTCACTAAGGGCTCAGCCTCATTTTCTAATACAACCGGACGAACAGGAGCTGCCGTATGATCCTCTCCATGACAAAACCACCTTGTGTACCCTTGAAGAAAACCGTTGACAGCCAAGTGTGTATGTACTACGTCACATGTCTTCAGCATACAATTTGTACAGCGAAGGCATGGACAAAGGATTAGGTTGGGATCACGGGAATGTCGTTTGGCAAAGATAATAAAATCTTTAATACCATCACGGTACTCCTTGGATAATCGTGGTTTACTAATCCAACTTCTATCCATTATATCAATAGCACACAGTCTGAAATTAAAATTTGATATATTAAATAGTAATAACAGTAAAAGGCATTTTGTATATTAAATTTCACCTATTTGAAAATCATCCCTAGCTGCAAATAAATAAACGATATAATCTTTAACTGTAAAATAAAGAAATTGTGGCTCCAAAAAATGTACAAAAAAAACTACATCTTAACACAATCTACTCTATTCACCAAACCCTAAACGACCTTTTGTGGAAATGATCACAACCACCTTAGACGGTATTTTATCGCACACCCTGTGTTCGAGCATAAAAAAAAATCGACTATAGTCTCCCCTGTATTTGGCTTTCCGTTCAAGGAGATGATGATGGTAAAGGGTATTTTGCTGATGAAGAGGAATCGGCCGAATAATGAGTGCGTCCTGCTGTAACTACGGTAACAAGAAGATCTGATGACTCATGAACTATTCTGTTCATGACTACTAATAATCACTTATCTCATAATAATAATAATAATAATAATAATAATAATAATAATACTAAACAAAAGAAACAGTAAAAGAAAAATTAAAATGTCTAGTATGTAAGCATATATTTTGCAGACTGAACCAATTGTTGTACATAGCCGGAGAATTTTGGCATAGAGCTATAGCATCCTCAGTTCACAGTGAACCCAGTTTGGTCAAAAAAACATGCCAAAATGACAATCAGATGCATGGGATAAGCTTCAATTAATTAACAGTGAAAGAAACTGGGGATGCTATGCAGCATACTTAGTTACGAAGTGAACCCATTTTGTTAAAAAACCATGCCAAGGATTCCAGTCAGGTTACTTTAACAGTATCTGAAAATGAAAAATTTCCCATTATCTGAGCTTATATGTTGCTCTACTACTTCTTCATCCCAACTAAATCTAAAACCCAATTGTAGCCGCATATCCGGCCGGAGGATTTTGGCATACGTACCTATACCATCCTCAGTTCACAGTGAACCGATTTTGGTAAAAAAAACATGCCAAGATGACAATCAGATGCATGAAAATAAGCTTCACTAACAACAAAAAAAGAAAATGGGGATGCTAGCAGCATACTTAGATTGGAAGTTAACCCATTTTCGTATAAAAAACCATGCCAAAGATTGACAATCAGGTTACTTTAACAGTATTTGAAAATGATAAATTTTCCATTATCAGATCTTATATGTTGCTATACTACTTCTTCAACCCAACTAAATCTAAAACCCAATTGTTGTGCGTATCCGAAGGATTTTGGCATACGTACCTATAGCATCCTCAGTTCACTTAGTCTGGAAGTGAACCTATACAAACTGGGGATGCTATGCATGCAGCATACTTAGTTTGGAAGTGAACCCATTTTGTGTTAAAAAACCATGCCAAAGAAGTCTATCAGGTTACTTTAACGGTATCTGAAAATGAAAATTTCCCATTATCTGAGCTTATATGTTGCTCTACTACTTCTTTAGCCCAACTAAATCTAAAATCCAATTGTTGTGCATATCCGGCCGGAGGATTTTGACATACGTACCTATAGCATCCTCAGTTCACAGTGAACCCATTTTGGGTAAAAAAACATGCATGCCAAGAAGACAATCAGATGCATGAAATCAGCTTCATTAACAGTGAAAGAAAACGGGTATGCTATGCAGCATACTTAGTTTGGAAGTGAACCCATTTTGTGTTAAAAAACCATGCCAAAGATTGCAATCAGGTTACTTTAATAGTATCTGAAAATGAAAATTTCCCATTAACTGAGCTTATATGTTGCTCTACTAATTCACTGTGCCCAACTAAATCTAAAACCCAAGTGTGGTGCATATCCGGCCAGAGAATTTTGGCATACGTACCTATACAATATCCTCAGTTCACAGTGAACCCATTTTGGGTAAAAAAACAAACATGCCATGAAGACAATCAGATGCATGAAATCAGCTTCATTAACAGTAAAAGAAGATGAAAATTTCCATTATCTAAGCATATATTTTTCTATTAATTCTTCATCTCAACTAAACCGTTCATGCTAAGGAAATCGAAATGAATAAACTGAAAAAAGCTGACTTTTTTGGAAAATAAGGGAAATCAAGAGATCATACCGAAGAGAGAAGGAGGGAGCGGGGCGACGAGGGCGGGGGCGTAGGAGAGAGAGAGAGAGGGGGCGACCGCCGATTCACCTCCAGATCGAGAGAGGGAAGAACGAAATCGAAAAGGACGAAGGGAATAAGGGACGATTTCGAATGGTCGAAGGCCGTCGAAGAGGACGAAGCGGCGGAGGCAAACGCGCGGGAAATAGAGCGGGGAAGGAGGGAAACGAAGCGCCTTTTTTCCCTCTTTTTTTTTTTGGGGTAATGGGTAAATGGCGAGCGAACGATTAGGGTTCGCGGGTTTTATTCCCAGTTATTCACCGGCGTTTTAATTGGAAACGCCGGTGAATGTGCCAGTATATTCGCCGGCGTTTATAATAAAAAACGCCGGTGAATAATAGACTTCACCGGCATGTTTAGGTAAACGCCGGTGAATACTAACATTCACCGGCGTTTTAAATCGACCGCCGGTGTATGACCATCCCATCTGGCGCCCAATTCCTACTGGCTCCCTACCCCGGCGCTACTAGTAAAACGCCGGGTAATAATCGCCGGGAAAGCTACTTTCTTTTGTAGTGATATAACCTGCAGAAAACGACCAGCAGTGTCATATCATACTCGTGATAATGCACAGAAATGAAAACAATAGACATAAAAAGAGGAATCTGACTCATAATGTGCATTGACACCATCATTTTCCATTTTACATGATAAATATAGATCTATATAACAAGTGTACTTTGTGAGGAAATACATATGCGGTTTCTAGGAGATTATAAAAGTTCCATAAGTGGAAGAAAACCATGCTGCGACATATATACAAGTATTTGCTCAGGTCGTTGGATGAAGAAAGAAAGAAGCTTCTAACATGCTGAAATAATTACTTCTACAGGTTCTGTTGGCTTCAACAATCCAACCAATTTGATGAACTTTACAGACTGGAACAAAACCAAAATACTTTTCATAGAAAGAAATATTGTCAAGTGGGAATCCATGAAACCAAAAAAATAAGATATATATCTAACTTCTGCAGATGAACTAAAAAATGTTCAGAATTTGAGTAGATAATCAAATACATAAACTATGAACGAATAAATTATTATTCGGACTAAAAATTTATAAGTTATGTGAAGAATACCTGTAGGTGGAAAGTGCTGTCTGAAGGCAAATTTTCATCAAACACCTGGTTACAAAATACAAAGTGAAACACTGAAGACACACTAAAATTTTGAATGTTGATAGATGTTAAAAATTATAGCATTAGTGCATGCCAGTTTATAGTTAACTACATGGTTCAAATATCAGCCAAGACAAAGACAATACTCTTGAAACCGTCTTAGCTTTGGCTTACTCGACTGAGGACCTAACGTAAACCTAACTGTTGGCCGATATTTTAGTTGTGGAGAAAGAAAATAAAAAAAACAGCAGACAGTATGAAATCAAAATTCCATGAAGTTCATAGTTTCACAATTTTGGTAGAAAACACACACCATAGTTTAAAAATTATTAAATATGGTAGTGAATAGAAATAATTTCAGATGATACTATCAACTTACTTCATTGTGCATATCCTTTGATTTTTGGGGCTTTGTATCCTTTGCCTTGACATTGGAAGATACTGTTTCTTCTTTAGATGAGATACCTATATAAAAATGTAATAGATCCCTATAGAGACAGGAATACAAAGACGAAATGAAGATCACGTACAGAAGGAATATGACTTTAATCTTTTGAAGTAAAATTCGGTATCAATAAAGAATTTAAGTTGAAGATTTGGATATGATATTTCAACATTGTTCCTACAAGCCTTAAATGAACGTGAAATCTACATAAAAACGAGAGCTTGCATATATCAGAGGCAGAAAAAATCTGAATTAATGAACTGAGACTTCGGACAATGTCCATATTGAAGTTGTTCTCCTACTAATTCAGGAAGTAGATGATGGAAAGTATTAACACAATCTATTATGTGGGAAACTCTCTGCTTCTAGGTTGGGAACATGTAACAGCTCAATGATCCCCATAGTTATCCAGAATCGTAATAAACGTTTGAACATTTTTATACCAGTATACATCAATTTAGGTCTTGCCTATGTGCTGCTAGAAAGATAGCAAGTGATACTAAGGAAGTAACAAAAAGTGAATATAACTTTGATATGACAGCACTTCAAATCCAATAACGAATATTGATGAAGAACATAACAGCTGATCATGCTAATGCATATTTGTTCTTATCTTAGGATGTTCTCCAGCACAATTATTTTCCTAGTGCATAAACAAAGAATGATATTGGGATGATGGAATTGAAATCAATAGTGTAATAGTGAACATGACAATCTTGCAAGAATCAGTGAAGCATGGTAAACAACATGGCAATCAAAATTTATCAACTAAAGGGGAAGCACCCAAATTCATACCTAGGGTTTGCAAAATTAATCAAAAATAGATGACCGCGGGTGATGGTGGAAGCGGTGGGTGACGGCAGATAACGAAAGACAATGGCGGAGGAAGAGGTGGGCGACGGCGGTGGGTGGGGGCAGAGGAAAACGGCGAGAGGAAGAGGCGGCTACGGTGGCGATGGAAGACAACGGCGACGGTGGGAGAGGGACGACGACGGCGACATGGTGGACTGACGACGGCGATGTGGTGAGTCGGGGATTCGGGTGTGTGTGTGTAAAAGAGAGAGATGGGTGTGAAAGAGTGTATAAATTGGGAAATTTGGGATTTAGGGGGAAAATAAAAAAGTTGGGGAGAAAATGAAAAAGTTGGGGAAAAAATAAATTATGGAATATACCCACTGTGTTTTACCCCATTAGTAAAACTTATAGTTACGGATTAGAAGCTCTAAAACTATAGGATACCTATACCCACAGTTTACTACACGTCTGTAGGTATATGATGCCTATACCCACGGTTTTAGAGATTCGTCACTATAGGTGTCCGTTGGTATATAGCAAATTCCTTGTAGTGACGGGCCCCCTTCTAAGTACACATTTCTATGCTTTCCCACTACTAGATCTTTCCCATAAATCCCGGCTTGATCATTTTATAATTATTATCAGATAGATGTGTATATGCATGAAACAGAGTAAATCTAGCATGATATAATGACCCACATGTTCAGAATAACAGATAAGCATGTACAGATGATAAATAGTCACATAACAGAACAAAATAGAGTACTTCCTATTTCAGGACAGCATGACAGTACAGTACTAAAACAGCGATTTCCATTTCCACAAATATCAAAACTCGAATTCGTCATAGAATCTGGAAAATAGACTTCCAATCGAATCCAGCGGATACATATAAGTCATATAGTGTTTTAGAAAAACATAACTCAAAACTAATTTGAAATCAGAAAATACATTCAGCCAGAAATTAGTAAATCGAATTCTCAGTAAGGAAAACAGCATTAAAACATCATAATAAACTCCAGGAAAAATATAGGGTATTTTCCTATATGTCTAATATGAGAATATAAAGTTTCATAATTTTTCAGTAAGATTAGTTTAGCCAAAAAAAATAAAAAAATTTCGAGAAACGATAGTTTGACAAATCTGGAATTCCCAACACTGCTGTACGAAAACTGTAATATCTCACAAACCGTAAAACGAAATCCAAATCTGCCAAAGGAAGATTAAAATAGACAAAATAATCTAACTTGCATATTTCATAAATATTTTTCATACAGGAAAAGAACTTAGGGTGAAAATACAAATCTTTAAAGAACAGCGAGCAAAATCCAGCAAGTATAGTTTTTATAAACAAGCATGAAACGATATATAAAACTCATCAGTAAAATCCACTTAAATTCTGGATAATCCCTAATTAGATATAAAAACACTTGTAAAATTTTAGATCAAAATAATATGCTTAGAACTAGTATCAAAATAGTTTAGTCATCGAAATCATCAAGAAACGAAATCTGGAAATGAAATACACCTCTGTAGTAAAACAATCATATCTCGCACATACGAAAACAAAATCGATCAACGTCAGAGAGTTTGGAAAGAAGACGGATTTCTCTAAAAATCATGTTTAATAATGGAGTTAAGATACTGACCTTAATATGGTCTAAAATAACAATCAAAACCGATCACTGACAAAATACAGATTTTCCTCTTAACAACAAATCAACATACAACATACAGAACTCGTTCCAACCACAACCAAACATGTTATAGAGTCTACTAAGTATCCAAACATCATGAAATAGGGTATATAGCATGTCAACAACAAGTATATCACATGGATCCAACCTGATATGGCTAAAAATAGGGATAAATCGGAACCGTCCAAATCGGGAGCGAATCCTTAAGCTTGGGGGTAAAATGGTGATTTCACTTACAAATGGGTATAAAACGGGTACTGGGTCTTCTCTCCTAAGACCCAATAACCCACGAACGGATTCACCACAACTGGGTGCGGATTCAAACCCGCAGCAAACCCGATCCAGCTGGATAATATTAGGGTTTCTGATTAATCCTAATCAACGGTCCTGATTCACATCTATCCTTTCACTGGAAAATTAGGGATTACATTTCTAATCTGATCCCAAAGGTGGCTATAAATACCCCCCATCCACCACCATTAAGAGGTAATCAATCTTTTGCCAATTTACGCTCTTTCATAATCTTCTCTGATTACTGACTTGAGCGTCGCAGGGTGCGTCGTCGGGATCAACCCCGGTGTCTCGCACTTCTTGCAGGTGAGCGGCGGGAGTCAACGGTCAAACTCTGACGGAGAAGGTTAAGGTTTGATTAATCAGTTTCCCTAAGAATCCACAAATACTATCTGTTTGCCCCCACACCAGATTTAGCGGTAACAGATTGGTGCTGTCTGTAGGAAACAACAAATAGCAGCCCTTCCTCTTCCCGTTGGTCAGATCTACCCAGCCATGCCTCCCCGAAAGCTAAGATCCAGAGGGTCCAACCGTGGACCCACTCCTCCTCAACCACAACAGGAGATCCCCCTCCAAACCATCCAGCCGGCGGGACTTCCTCCTCAAACTAATCAGGCCCCGTAGCAGGACCAACCGCCTCATCAGAACCTCCAACCCCCTTGGGATCAGACCGGGCCTCAGAATGCCGGTGCGGGGGGCTCCCGTCCTAATCCTCCGAAACAATCTCTCCAACATGACCACGTCTCCATGCACAACCCCTTTACCGACTCCATGGCATCTCACAATTCCCGGGCCTCCGATGACCTCCGCAACACCCTTAACAATCGACATAAAGAAGAGGATCTTCACCGCCATTTGGATGAAAGGCGGGCCCGAGAGGGAGTCTCCCGCCAACAATGTCCAAATGAGCGATCTCCTCATCGTCGAGAACATAGGAGGTCTCCGACTCACCAAAGACGGAGAGAGTCCCCTGAGCACTATAGAAGAAGGCCTCACTCACCGAGGAATGATAATGCTCATATCATCCGTGCCGAATTCTAGCAATTCTAGGCAACCATCTTGCGAGCCCTCCATCTCCGACCCAACAATAACAATGCTCAGAGGGTCCCCACTCCTCCTCCCGTCCAAAGTCCTCGCCGACGGTCCCTAACTCCTCCACCAGCTCCTAGCAACCCCCAGCACATTCCTAGTCCTCGCCACTCTAAGAGCTACCGTCGTCGTAGCTCCCGCTCTCCCTCGTACGAAGATAAGTCCAGAGGCTCGTTTGATTACCGTCGAAGGGATGACACTGTCTACTGTCGTCTCCACGAAATGGAGAGGTGCTTGGGTCAGCTAGACAGAGAAGAAGAGCTTAGAGGAAGGACCCTCTGCCCAAGCCGACCTCCTTTCTCTCGAACCATCATGGAGGCGCCGGTTCCAATAGGCTTCAAGCCTCCCCAATTCGAGACTTATTTCGGAAAGTCTGACCTCGTCGATCACATCGAAAGCATTAAGACCCTCATGCTAATCCACCAAGCTTCCGATGCTCTACTGTGCAAGACCTTCCCCGCTACTCTCAAGGGTCCGGCCCGGGAATGGTACTCTCGCCTCGCCTCATCCTCAATATTCTCCTTCGAGCAATTCGAGACCCTCGTCGTCACCCACTTCGTGAGTAGGCGCCGAACTGAGAAAACCAGCATTTTGCTACTCTACCTCAACCAGAAGAAGGGTGAAAAGCTAAGAGACTATGTGAAAAGGTTCACCGCGGAAGCCAGGTCCATCGCTTCCCTCGACCAGTCGGTCGCTGCAGCAGCATTTCAGTCGAATGTCCTTAACTCCAGCCTTCGGTCCTCCCTCGCCAAGAAGCCCCCACAGAACTTCTCCGACCTCCTTCTCCGAAGCGAGAAGTATATCCGGGCTGAGGAAGCTAAGCATCGCCCCACTTTTAAGGGGCCTTCCTCCGAAACCAAAAGAAAGGTAGGTGAAGAAGAGGGAGCCAAGAAGCTCCAGAAGGACAATGGCGGTCAGCGCCGCCCTCCCCCCAGATTCGAAAAATTCACTCCTCTTAATGCCAACATTTCCACTATTCTCATGGAAGTTGAGAAGGAAGGGGTAATACCTCCTGCCCCGAAGATGAACACCCCTGGAAAGAAGAGGGACAAAGAGAAGTGATATCGCTATCACCGGGACCATGGCCACGACACCAATGATTGTCAGGCCTCGAAGAACGAGATTGAGGCCCTCATCCAGAGGGGGCAGCTGGCCAAATTTGTGAGAAAGGACCGGACCGATCTCCCTCCTTCTTCTCGGGGGGCTAACAAGCATCCTGAACAACGCGATGAAACTCCAGAGTTCGAAGAGGAACGTATCCTACATCTCATCCATGGAGGCCCTATGGAAGGCACCTCCAACTCCTCTCGAAAGGCTTTCATAAGGAAAGTCAACTCAGTACATGGCATGCCCCCCCCAAAGGCCTCGGAGTACCGGTCACTTTTTCAGATGAAGATCTTGAGGATTTCCGAACCCCCCATTGTGACGCACTAGTCATCAACCTCCATATGGCAAATTTTAAAGTGGAGAGGATCCTGGTGGACAATGGCAGTTCCGTTAACATTCTCTTCCTCGCTGCTTTCAAAGGACTCAAACTATTCCGGGACAGACTTAAGCCCGCTGGCTACACACTCCATGGGTTCACGGGAGTGCCAGTGACTACTGAAAGGGTGATCACCCTCGACGTAACTGCTGGCAAAACTCCTACTACCCGAACGGAGCCGATGGACTTCATGGTCGTCGATGTCCCCGCTGCTTATAATGTGATCCTAGGCCGACCCGGCCTAGCTGCTCTCGAAGCCATCCCTTCCGCTTATCACCTCAAGATGAAGTTCCCCACCCGGGCAGGAGTAGGGGAAGTAAGAGGCAGTCAGGAAATGGCCCGCAAATGCTACATGACCTCTACTGGGGGTCTAGTCCTCTCCTTCAAAACTCTTGAAATCCCCCAAGACGGTGTCCGACCAACGTCCGAGCCGGTGGATGAATTGGAGGAAGTGCTCTTCTCTGAGCAAGATCCGAACCACAAGTTCTTTATCAGCAAGACCCTCCCATCTGTCCTAAGCTCAAACATAGTCCAATGCATTAGAAAGAACCGTGCCCTTTTCGCATGGTCGGCTACCGACATGCCAGGAATCTCCGAAGAGCTCCTCGTCCACCACTTGAGTGTTTCACCGGGGTCCAAGCCGGTTCAACAGAAGAGGCGCGAATTTGCTCCCGAGTGCCAACAAACTATAAAAGAAGAAGTAGACAAGCTCCTTAAGGCTCAGTTCATACAGGAGGTCAATTATCCCGAATGGCTCTCAAATGTTGTGATGGTAAAGAAGGCCAACGGGAGCTGGAGAATCTGTATCGATTTTACCGACCTGAATAAAGCATGCCCCAAAGATCCATTCCCTCTTCCAAGCATCGACACCCTGATTGACGCCACTTCGAGCCATGAGCTTCTCAGCTTCATGGACGCCTTCTCCGGGTACAATCAAATTCGCATGTTCCCCCCGGATATCCCGAAGACCTCCTTTGTTACCGATCAGGGCCTCTACTGCTACAGGGTGATGCCTTTCGGGTTGAAAAATACAGGCACCACCTATCAACGCCTCATTAACAAAGTCTTCCAAAATCAGATCGGCCGCAACATGGAGGTGTATGTTGATGATATGCTTGTGAAGAGCATCCGTAGGGCCGACCATTTCACCGATCTGCAGGAGGCATTTGATGTATTAAGAAAGCATGATATGAGGTTGAATCCGAACAAGTGTGCGTTTGGAGTCTCGTCGAGGAAATTCCTAGGCTTCATGATCAGCCAAAGAGGAATCGAAGCCAACTCCGAGAAGATCAAAGCCATACTGAACATGGCTCCTCCCAAAAATGTGAAAGAGGTTCAGAAGCTAATCGGGTGCCTCACAGCAATTGGACGCTTCCTCTCTAAGTTAGGGGAGAAGTGTCTTTCCTTCTTCAAGGCTCTCAGGGGGGCTAAGGGCTTCGAATGGGGTCAACAATAGCAGGAGTCATTCGATCAGTTTAAAGCCTATCTAGTCAACCCCCCTCTCCTCAGCAAGCCAATCCCCGGGGAAACACTCTACCTCTACTTAGCTGCCTCCGAACAGACCTTCAGTGCTGTCTTGGTGAGGGAAGAAGACGGGGCTCCAAAGCCCATCTACTATGTGAGAAAGGTACTTCGGGATGCCGAGCTCCGTTATCCAAGGGTGGAGAAGATGGCATACGCCCTGGTCATGGCAGCTAGGAAGCTTCGCCCATATTTACAGTCCCACAGGGTGGTCATTCTTACCGAACAGCCGCTGAAGCAAGTCCTTCACAAACCGGAGACCTCTGGCCGTCTCATGAAGTGGTCGATCGAGCTGAGCCAGCATGATAAATCATACCAGCCTCAGACCGCAATCAAAGCTCAGGCCTTAGCAGAATTCATAGTTGAGAGCACCATTTTTGAGGTCAGTCAAGCGGCAAACGGACCTCTTATTTTGATAGTATATGTAGATGGATCCTCTTGCACTGAAGGGAGCAGAGCTAGGGTCATTCTGGCAGGCCCAGATGACTTCGTTCTCTAATACTCCCTCCGCATCAACTTCAAGGCCTCCAACAATGAAGCGGAGTATGAAGTCCTTATAACCGGTCTCGGAATGGCCAGCAAAGTAGGGGCACAAAATCTCCGGATATTTAGTGACTCTCAACTGGTCGTAAATCAAGTCTTGGGCGAGTACGAAGCACGAGATGACCGAATGGCTAAGTGTCTAGCCAAGGTCCAAAATTTCATGGCTCTATTTGAAGAGGCACTTATTCAGCGAATCCCTAGAGAAGAAAATCCCCAAGCAGATGCCCTCTCCAAGTTAGCATCTTCTTTCCTCCAAGGTCTCGAGTAGACTGTCCTGATTGAGGTACTCCTGAGGCCGAGCATAAAAGAAGAACCTTCCGACTCAATGGAGTCACTGCCTGTTCAACTTCAGAATAATTGGATGAAACCCCTGATAGAATTCCTAAGGGACGGGCTCCTCCCCGAAGACCCAAAAGAAGCTCGTCGAGTCAGAACTAGAGAGGAGCGGTACACCCTTGTTGAGGGGGTCCTGTACAAACGCTCCTTCACTCAAATAGACGGCCGACCCTACTTAAGGTGCCTTTCCCCGGAACAAGCCACATATGCCTTACAAGAGCTTCACGAAGGCATAGGCGGAGCACATTCAGGGTCCAGATCACTCTCTCGGAAGGTGTTGAACTATGGATACTTCTGGCCTACCCTCCTCCAAGACGCCGAACGACACGTTCGGTAATGCAGCTCTTGTCAAAAGTATTCCAACATTCGTCGCCTACCCCAAGCTCAGCTCACCTCCCTATCGAGTCCGATCCCTTTTGCAATGTGGGGGATGGATTTACTGGGGCCATTTTTCCTAGCTCCCGGCCAGCTCAAATTCTTAGTCATCGCAATCGACTACTTTTCAAAGTGGATAGAGGCCGAGCCTTTGGCTACAATCACCGAGAACAAAGTACTTCAATTCTTCTGGAAGAACATCATCTGCAGGTTCGGCATCCCTCGAGTCCTTATAACAGACAATGGAATAGAATTTATAGGGGCCGCATTCCGAGCTCTATGTGAAGACCTCACCATCCAACAACGCTTCTCCTCCGTCTCCCACCCACCGTCAAATGGTCAAGTAGCAAACGCCAACCGACAAATCCTTTCAGGTATTAAGAAGAGGCTGGATAAGTTCGCTAAAGGCTTATGGGTCGATCAGCTCCCTAACATAGTGTGGAATTACCGCACTACAAAACGGAGCCCTACAGGAGAGTTGCCAATTAATCTCACCTATGGGTCTGAAGCTGTGATCACCTTGGAAGTCGGTGTACCCTCTCCTCGCCTCATTGCCTATGAAGAAGAGCAGAATGCCAAGGAGCTTCGAGCGAATTTGGATTTGATTGATGAGCTCCGTAAAAGAGCCTCGATTTGCCAAAAAAGCTACCGAAGGAGGATCGAGCTGGCCTACAACAAGAGGGTCCGTCCCACCGACCTCAAAGAAGGGGACTTGGTCTTCAGAAAATTAGCTATCTCATTCCCCAGTCAGAAGAACAAGCTAGCCCCAAATTGGGAAGGACCCTACAAGATCTCCAGAGTGGTTCGGCCCGGGACATACCGACTAGAAGACCTTGAAGGAAGAGAGATTTCCAGGACTAGGAATGCCGAACATCTCTTGAAGTACCAAGAGAGCGCATGAACGCCTCTCTGAGTACCCTCAGATGTCGAACCGTTCCTTTCCCTTCACTTGTATTTTACTTTTGCTTCTTTATTTCTCCAATGTAATAACGGCTCGCAACTTAGAAGCAGCCGACTATTAGTTTTCAATAAAGAACATTTTTCTTCATATCTTACTAGTGAATTGCTTGTATCTCTCTATTTTTTACCTTCTTTATACCCAAACGACGAGTTCGGAGTCCAACACTTGGCTCGACTCTACGTCGCAAGCACGCTCTTAAGCGAGCTAGAAGTGGTTTGCCAATCGGAATTGCTCCCACAAGCATTGAAACATACTCAAACGACGAGTTTGGAGTCCAACACTTGGCTCGACTCCACTTTGCAAGCTCGCTCTTAAGCGAGCTAGAAGTGGTTCGCCATTCGGAATTGTTCCCACAACCGTTGAAACATATACTTGAATGACGAGTTTGGAGTCCAACACTTGGCTCGACTCAGCTTCGCAAGTTCGCTCTTAAGCGAGCTAGAAGTGGTTCGCCATTCGAAATTGCTCCCACAACCGTTGAAACACACCCAGATGACGAGTTCGGAGTACAACACTTGGCTCGACTCCGCTTCGCAAGCATGCTCTTAAGCGAGCTAGAAGTGGTTCGCCATTCGGAATTGCTCCAACAACCGTCGACGCGCGTGAAATTTCTACAACTAGACTAGACATGGGAAAAAAGTACTTAAAAGAGCTAACGTTTGGTTCTTATGAAAATAAGCTTTTATTTCATGCACTACCATGCACGTCCAACACACGAACATCAGAAAGAAAACGAGCATTTATTTCATTAAAAAGTTAGACAAAGGAACCCAAATTACAAGACCGAGTTACTATTATAGGGCGCTACAAAAACTCAAAGAAGCATAATTACAACTTATTCAACGCTTCTTTGGAATGGGAATGTTTCGGTTCAAAGACACTCGGGGACGGCATCTCCTAACTTCCGAGCTCGTTTGTAGGCTCACGGACCAAGACGCCTCTTCGCCACTGCCTCTGACCGTGGCCCCAACCGAAGCACCACTAGACGAGGCGACCATCTTGCTTTGAGCATCGGCCGGGCTCTGCCTAACGACAGGCGAACGAGTCGCGAGCTCATAAAAAGAGATTCCCCTCTCACTCTCTTCGCGTGTACACGATGTGCTCCGAACGTTGATTCTTGCCGGCTGAGGCTTGAGTCGAGCAACTTCCTCCTCGAGCTCGACAATCCGATCTTTCAAAGAGTCGTCCTTCATAGATATCTTAAAGCGAGGAAGCCGAGCAGAGCCTCCAGCGCCAGGACTATCGGCAATAATACGAAGAAGGTGGGTCACTTCGATACTTCTGTCAACCGTGACCCTCCTCAACTCGTCAACCTTTGCCGTTAACTCGTCGTGCTCGGCCATCAATTTACCCACTGCCAAGGCTAACTCGTCTTCCTCCACTAAGAGTTCTTCCTCAGCTATCTTCAAATCTTGAACTTCCGCCACAAGATCACCTTCCCCTTGGGTAACGTCGAACAGCGCCTTTTGGAGCAATTCCACCTCGCCTTCAAGGCGAACTTCGCGAGATCGCTTCCATAGTTGTTTCAGCTCAGAAAAATATCCTCTTGCCGTTGCCTTGACATCCTCTAGATCCAACTCGCTTTTGAGGAAGCACTCTCGGCTGCGAGAGAGGGACCGCTTTGCCGTCTTCAATGCAGTACGAAGGCGAGAGACCTCGGCCACCGAATTCGACTCAAACTGAAAAGTAAAAAAATATCAACACAGAGAGCAAAAGGAGTCTTTAACACTTAGTAAAATTTCAGGGTGTTCACAATTCTTGGGTTCTCAACACGAACAAAAGAGTGTTCAGGTGTTCAACAAGGCGAACACAAATCGAAGCCAAAATTTTCAAACGTTCAGCCAACAAAAAAAGGAATCGTTTCATTAAAAATCCAAAATATACACAAAAGCGATGGCCAGTCTGCAGTTAGGCGTTACAACAAAAACAAAACAAAAGAAACAAGAACAATGAGAGAAGAGGCGACTAAGTCAGGGGTCCGCCTCGTGATGTTGTTCCGAAGCGTCGTCGCTCGGCACGGTGACTATCGCGCCCTCGACGCGCACCTCGTCCTCAGCTTCGCCCTCGGCATCTTTGCCCTCCTGCCCAGGGGCGAGCTCCGCCAGAGGCAGTTCTTCCTCCCCCTCTACGGGGTCGTAGAAGTAGTAAGAGGAGCTTTCGAACCTAGGGATGCGAGCGGCCACATGCTTCAGTGCTTGGGCGTACGCCTCCTCTATGTTTGTCAACATGTGGGCGTCGGCCTCGTCCCAAACTGCCTGCTCTGCAGCTGCCACCTTCAACGCCTGGCTGCTCAAAGCCTCCTCCGACGCCCTCAGTGCCTTGGACAGCTCCTCTTTGAGACGAGTCGTCTCCTTCTCCAAAGCTTCGACCTTGGCAGCCTCGGCGACCAAGTGCTTCAGTGCCTCAGTGAGCTTTACCTTAAGACCGGCCACCTCGGCCCCGCGCGAAGCAAAAAGCAGCTGCTCGGCCTCGAATAGCTTGACCGCCTTGGCGCGCTCTGACCTCTCCCGATCATTCAGCACCTTCATCTCCTTCTCTTGGCTCGCAAACTCCTCGAGCAAGTGACTGAAGTGGCAGAGAGTCTGTAAGCGACACAAGAGAAACGGTTATTTTCGAACGAAAAAACTTAGAAAATTTTTTGAGAAGTTTTGATACTCACCGACACAGTGTTCTGAGCAATCTGCATGGCGTCGTCGCCTACGAAGCCTGCCTTCATCCCTTGCATGCAGATACCCCCATCACCGAGGAACCCGTCCACCTTCATCACCCGCCAGTCGGGAACGAAGAGGTGCTTGTGCTCCTCGGTAAGTATCTTCTTGGCCTCGGCGGTGAGAGAGGGGACCTCAAGAGCTAAGGCCGCACCCACGTTGAACGCCCCGCTCGACATCCGGGTGCCTTAACCTGAGCAGCTTGGGCCGGTACCTCCGAAGGAGCTGGGGCGGGCATCTTCAAAGGGCCTTGGGCGGGTGCCGAGGGGACCTTCACAGCTCGGCCCCCCTGAGGCCCGGCCACAGTCCTCTTCCTCTTTCTCGACTCCTGCTCCTTCGCTCCCGGGCCTTAGCCATTAGTCCTTTGTAGTCCATACCGGGGGCCTCTGAAAAAACCGAGCAAAAAGAGTTAGAAAAAAATTTTTAACCATAAGATAAAGCTAAAGCGAAAGAAGAAGAGAAAAGCATACTAGGGTCGATCGGACTGAGACTCCCACGAAACATGACCTCCTCGGTAATGTCCTTCCAACTAAGGGTCGGAAGACCGAGGAGCTTCTCTACCACCTCTTTCTCTTCTCTGGTGAGCACGGGCTCCTTCTTCGCCCGCGTTGGAACCCCGGCCGTCTTCCACACCGTTGGAAAGATCCACGGCTCGGGAGCACGGATGAGAAAGTACTTCTCTTTCCAGTGCTTGATCGAGTCTGGGTTCTCGATCAACTTCACGCCCTTCCTCGACGACAGATAGTATCTCTCCTCCATCTTGTTCATCTGGCAGAGGCGGTAAAGGCTCTGAAGTATAACCATCTCCGGTCGCACACCGATCTCTTGGCACTGAAGGACGAAGGCAATCACGTGCCGCCACATGTTCGGCATAAACTGAGCGAGACTCAGGCCGAACCATTGCAGCACCTCGATTACAAAAGGGTGCAATGGTAGCTGAAGTCCGGCGTTCAATGCATCATAAGAAAAGACGCAAGTATCGGCCGAAGTCGACGTGCACGCTCGGACACCGAGGCCAGGGAGTAGAAGTACATACTCCTTGGGAATCCGAAACCCACTCCGGATCCGATGCAAGTCTGCCTCGGTCAAGATCGAGGGAATCTGATCCACCTCGGAAGGGTCCTTCAAATCATTCTCCTCATAAGACGGAGCCGTGCCCTGCGTCACCTTCTCCAATAGATCTTCAAGGTAACTCTGCACCCCGCCGACACTAGATAAGACAGACGGGTGCCGACCCAATTCTCCTGCTGTCTTAGGGTGTTCGACTATCGTCGTCACCCCGAGCGGCTAGGCAATCTTCTTGCCCTTGCTCGGCCTAACCGTTGTCACATCGATCGGCTCAGCAATCTCCTTGCCTTTGCTCGGCCTAACCGTTGTCACATCGATCCACTCGGTGACCTCCTTCCCCTTGTTCAGCCTTGTCGTCACTACTCGGCCGACGTCTCGGTCCGAGGTGGGGGTCTCATCCTTAGAAGAAAACTTAACCATTTTGTAAGGATAAGGGGAGAGACTAACCTTGAAGTGATGTGAATGGCCGGAAAAGATCGCCGAAATCTGAAAGCGCCTTGCTATGATAGCTAGTTTCGCTACCCGAGAGCGAAAACTTCTCTAGTAGAAAGTAAAAGCGAAAGTAAGAAATGAAAAGTGAAGAATGAGGTAAAACGTAAGGGGGTGAAGACTTATAGTAAAAGAAACGACTCTTGGGCTTTGTAACGTAAAGACGCAACTTTTGGGCCTCCCCTCAAGGTGTTGAAGAAGCCCAAGCGACTAAGTAGCAAAGAGTGGCGACCGTTCACAAGATGTAACGATGGTTCGATATGAGCCCCTCTGCTCGGCTATGTCTCAAGCCCCAAGTTGCCGATGCGCTCTACTTAGCAACCAAGAAGCACTCAGATCGGCCCACGATTCCTCGGAAACCGAGCAAATGCCAATCCGAGCTGCGAATTGGAGAAAAATGACTTTCTCCCCAAAATTCGTGCAAGATCTCGATCAGATGGCTCAGATCGGACCATGCCCACAAAACGACAAGATAGCATTTTCTCGAAATCTGAGCCTACCCTCGAGATCCGCGCCGTGATCCGACGGCCAAAATTGCTCCATGTCCCTCAGAACCAAAATCCGAGCGACAAGCGATCCGAGCTACTTACACGAGAAAGTAACTCAGAAACCGAGCAACTGCCAATCCGAGCTGCGAATTGGAGAAAAACGACTTTCTCCCCAAAATTCGTGCAAGATCTCGATCAGACAGCTCAGATAGTGCCACCTCCACAAAATGACAAGATAGTGTTTTCTCGAGAACTGAGCCTACCTCGAGATCTGTGCCATGATCGAACGGCCCAGATCGCTCCATGTCCCTCGGAACCAAAGCCCGAGCGACAAGCGATCCGAGCTGATCACACAATGAAGAAGCTCGAAAACCGAGCAACTGCCAATCCGAGCTGCACATTTGAAGAAAAATACTACTGAGCAACCCCAACTGTTGGATTGTTGCGAAATTCGCGCCAAAAGTGATGAACGGCTCAGGTCAAGCCATGCCCACAAAACGAAAAGATAGTGTTTTCTCGAGAACTGAGCCTACCCTCGAGATTCGGGCCGTGATCCAATGGTCCAGATCGCTCCACGTCGCTCGGGATCCGATCTCCGAGCAACTGGCGATACGAGCTGGTCAGACGAAGAAAAATAGCGCTGAGCGACCACAGCCATCGGATCTTCTTAAAATTCGCATTCCAGCCTGATGAGCGGTCCAGATCACCCCACGTCGCTCGGAATCTGCATTGCAAGCGATCGGTGATCCGAGCTGCTCATGCGGAGAAATGGCACCGAGCTACGTCGCTCGGATTCCGAGCAACTGGCGATCAGAGCTGCTTACGTGAAGAAAACATTGATGAGCGACTCCAGCCATCCGATCTTTCAGAAATTTGCGCCTACGCGAGATGGGCGGTCCAGATCACACCACGTCATAATTCGTAATTAATATCAATTTTTATTTATTAAAATCGATTTATTTATTTAAAAATTGCAAAAAAATGATTAAAAATTCGGGAAAATTAATTAAAAATTCTAAAAAATAATTATAAAATCAAGGAAATATTTCTGAGCCCCTGAGTAAATAATTATTGCTTAGAATAATTGGTTAGGACCCCCGAACAGCGAATCGACATTTCGCAAGGTTAAATAAATGATCCGAAAAAATAAATAAAAATTAAGAAAAATCACCAAAAGGGCTCAGGAATGACCCTGAGCGCACAACTAATCCGGAAAATCACCATACTGCCTTATGTGAAGATTCGACACCTCCCATTTGGACTCCGATACCACCCTGTAAGCCATTAAAACAGTAAAACTACTCCTCGAAGGCTGAACAAACTTGTCTTCGGGAGTGGGGGGCTCGTGATATGGCTAAAAATAGGGATAAATCGGAACTGTCCAAATCGAGAGCGAATCCTGAAGCTTGGGGGTAAAATGGTGATTTCACTTACAAATGGGTCTAAAATGGGTACTGGGTCTTCTCTCCTAAGACCCAATAACCCACGAACGGATTCACCTCAATTGGGTGCGGATTCAAACGCGCAGCAAACCCGGTCCAGCTGGATAGAATTAGGGTTTCTGATTAATCTTAATCAACGGTCCTGATTCACATCTATCCTTTTACTGGGAAATTAGGGATTGCATTCCTAATTTGATCCCAAATGCGGCTATAAATACCCCCCATCCACCACCATTTAGAGGTAATCAATCTTTTACCAATTTATGCTCTTTTATAATCTTCTCTGATTACTGACTTGAGCGTCGGAGGGTGCGTTGCCGGGATCAACCCCGGTGTCTCGCACTTCTTGCAGGTGAGCGGCGGGAGTCAACGGTCAAACTCTGGCGTAGAAGGTTAAAGTTTGATTATTCAGTTTTCCTAAGAATCCACAAATACTATCTGTTTGCCCCCACACCAGATTTAGCGGTAACACAACCAAACACAGAAATTCTCATAATTATCTCACAAATATAATCACATCAAGAACGGTCAAAACCTAAATTATTCATGTCAAATTTGTGTCGTAAGGCAACTATGGTCAAATAGCACTATAGAGACAATACTCATCAATATACATCATTCACGTGTTGTCTCTAGGACCCAACTACACTACAAGCAGTATTTATAACTTGTATCATACAAAGAAATTTGAGTACAAGTTACTTGCCTGAGAGATGATGAAGAAACAGAGCAAAGAGCAAGAATAACGAGAATGGATCCCGGTACGAACTCAACAACACGAATGAGCGAACATGAACAAGATCACGAACACAAGGAACAATCGATCACAAACACGATCGAACGGATGAGGTTGAAAGCCATGATCAAGATCAACAAACCGGACAGTCCAAATTAGATGGTGATGGAGATCATGATCATGATGATCAAGATGAGATGATGAAGATCCGATGGCTCACAACCAAAGGTGATCAAAACCAAAATAACAGCAACCTATAAAAATAGCAACCACAGCTCGGCCCTGGCTCGACGACTGGCGGGTGGCAGTTGGTAGTAAGGCGGATGGCACCGGCGAATAGGGAACGACCGAGAGGGGTCACGACTGGCTGTTTGCTGGATCCGGAAGAACGACAGCACTACCCTATCGTTGATGCAGTCGGGACTTCACTGGCGTCGGCTGTAGGGGCTCGGGAGGAGCAGGGCAGGGAGAGGGTCGCGACTGAATGCTGCCGTGCTGCTGCAGGCATCGTAGCACAGGGGAGAGGCAGGACCAGGGCGAAGATGGGGTGACGTCGAGGTGGGGTCGCGAGCAGACGAGGGCATCGCGACAGGGCTAAAGGGAGAGAGAACCTGAGTGGGGACGGAGGAAAAGAGATGAGCGAGAGGTGGAGGCGGCTGGGTTTAGGTGGGTTATTAGGGTAGATAAACAAGAAGGTAAAAGGGTTTATATACACAGGAGATGGGTATCTGGGTTTGGGGCATTACGGGTAATGGGTTTGGGCTTATTGGGTTAGGGCCAATGAAAAATTAGGTTTGGGTATATATAATAGGGTATGGGTCAGTTTAGGATAATGTGTCTTAGGTGATATAGGGTATTGGGGGTTTTTTAAATAAGATATGTGGTTTAAAATCCAATAGAAGAAAAATAAAATACCCAATAGAAATAAGATTTATAATAAAATGTAATTTGTATTACAAAATAGAATTTATCTAAAATAATTACAAATACAATTAGTAAATATAAGTGGATTTTTTAATAACCAGTCCAAAATATCAATAAGAACAATAACACTAATAATGATATGAGAAAATCATAAAAATAATAATAATGATAATAATAACAGTAATAATAATAATAAGAGTAACAATAACAAAATAAGAATTGTATTAAAAATCATAGAAAATATTTATAAATGAAGTTATTGATCGAAAACATGTTTTAATAGGAGATCCAACAATACAATTTGACAAAAGAATTTGAAAATCAAAAAAAATAATTTGCAAAAATTCTTAAATACAGAAAATACGCAAAATACGTTTTTGGAAAAACAGGGGTTACAGTAAGAGGGAGATTGGGCAGGGTCAGCACAATCTCTACCAGCTTTTTGGGAGCAAGAAAACCTGAACGAGTGTTTGGAAGCTCATTGCTCCTAATGCATCATCTAGTAAGCCGTCACTAGAATCATCGAAGCGATACTGCAACGTTCGAATATCGTTGAAATGTGGAAAGATTCCTGGGTTAGGTGGAGTTTGCGTGGAGGCTGGCACCTTCGTGTTCAGACATAATAGGGTGTACTCTTGAAGGGGGTACACGACTGGAGAAAAACATGTGGGAGTAGATTCAACCTGCAGAAGAAGCCATTGAACCAGGTTGTTTACAAGAGGAGATGAAAAGAGTTTAGAAGATTTTAATCACACAGATGTGGATTCATGAGTATGCAATTCAAGGTAGAGATTGTTTGGTTTGTATGTCTTGGATACTATATTCGATGTGAAGAGAAGATGGGGAAGTGGCGAGAGGAATCGAGGCGATTGGAAATGGGTTTGAAAGCAAGCAAGAAGCAACAACAAATAGGGACATTTGCCTGTCACTTGGACAGTTGCCCGACTTTGCTCATTGTTTTGAACATAGAGTATTACGGTGTACTGCCCTCTTGGACAGTCGACCGCATCGCGGCTGATTGCATAATTAGGTTAGGTTCTTGGGGATTTGATTGAAGTCTGATTTGTTCTCCATGTTAGATCGTACGACCCACATCGTATGGTTATCTCTTCAGTATATATTGGATGGTTATTGTATCAAGTATAACAAACTAGATTTTGTCTAGATCTCTATATAATCAATGTAGGCTAAAAAATGATATGATTCTAATGAGTGTTGAATTGAAAAAAGAGAATATTTCATCTGAGAGGTAAGTGAATTCTCCATTGTAACAACAAACATTTTCAATTAGGCTTGAGAGAGGGTCGTGGTGAGAGTTGTACTTCTTGTATTTTCCATAGTTGAATAATAACTTAGTTTTTTCCCCCGGATTAGGGCTTTCTTGAACTGTGTTGCTGCTTATTTCAGTGTGGGAGCAAACAGATAGTGAGTTCATAATTAAAGAAAACTACTAATGTGCCTCGCCCGTTAAAAGAGGTTACAGCTCCTGAGATTGAATCTAGATCGTTGATTGACCTCCAGTGATCTGAATTCGACGGTAGATGATGCGGCCGATGGACCTGCAAAACATCTGAAATACCAGGGGGCGGCCCCGGCGACAGACCCTCCAACGCTCAAGTCAGAACCAGAAAGAGAGAAAGTATGAGAGTAAAAACTGGTGAATTGTTGATTACCTGGTGACTGAAGAGGGGAAGGAGTATTTATAGGCCTGAGAGACATTCTAGAAGCCGAATCGTGACCGTCGGATCTTTCATGTCTCCCCCCCGAATAGATAAGATATCCCTATGAGGGGATAAGAGATTTGACTCCTAGCCAACATGGACTGGGTGTCTCTCTTAGTGGGCCTAGTCTGTCACTTTTTATGGGCTTGAGAGAAGCCCATGTCTCGGAGTGGGCCCAGGCCCATAAAATAGGCCAGTGATGGCTAATCTTCCTGTAGATGCTTTGAGATCCGTGCAGGAATCGTACGGCTCTGATCTGCTGCGATTTTTACCATCATAATAAGCCCCCACTCCCGGAATGCAATTTTCATGACTTTCGGAAAGTAGTACGTCTTATTTTTAGAATCTGGTGAATGATCTTAGCAGTCGGAGTGTTCGAAGATACCTGGAACTGATCTGTGGCTTCTGAAGGCAGTGAATATATTCCTGAACTTTTCCATATTTTTCGGATTTTTTCGAATTTTCTAGAATTTGCTGGGAATTTTTTCATAGTTCTTCGGATTTCTCCGAATTTTATGGAATGCTCTACTGTCTTAAAATCACTCTTTCGAAGTTTATAATTAATAAATTCAATTTTAATTATTTTTTTGCATTTTTTAATTATTTTTCCGAATTAAAATAATTATTTTTGAATTTTTAATTGATTTTTTTATTTAAAAATGATTTTTAAATTATTTTCTGAATTTATCAGATCTGGGCTCGCTTTTTGGAGCAATATGAAATGCAGATCAGAGGTGCGCTGATCTTGGCACGATCTGAGTTGCTCATCATGTGGCAGCTCGCTCGCTGATGGAGATCGAACGGCGGAGAGGCGAGATCAAGATCAAAAGAAATACAGGGCGTTGATCATGGGCGAGCACAAAAATCTTGGAGATCTGACGGTGCTCGGTTGTCTTCTCCTACCCTTCAGCTCGGCGAACCAATTCGCCGAGCTACTCTCTTCTCCTTCGACGCATAGCTCTGCGGAGGCTCTAGTAGGCGATTGCGGAGTTATGGGGCGAATTTCGGCAGAGCTAAGGGAGTTGTTCATCTTGGTCGAGCTACGATGACATCAACCTTGTGAAGCGAACTCGCCGAGCTATGGCCTCTGACTTTTCATCGAGCTTTTGATGGTGTTGTCGAGGTGGAGCTACGTCGAGCTTCTCACCGAACTATGGAGACGTCGAGGCTTCGCCGAGGTATGGAGCTTCGAGCTTTTGCCGAGCCATGGAGGTAGGCCGTTCCACCGAGCTGTGGGTCTCGACGAATTCGCCGAGCTATGGAAATAGTCACCTTGCCGAGCTATGAACACAAGATCTGTTTTCATCGAGCTTTGGTGGTTTCGAAACTTCGCCGAGCTATGGAGCTGGAGATTTGGCCGAGCTTTGGTAGCTCGTTTCGTTCTCGCCAAGCTATGGTAGAGCGCTCACCGAGCTATGGGTTTGGTCTCCGTCTTGCCGAGCTATGGCGGTAGCTCATCTCGCCGAGCTATGGAGCGCTCTCTCGCCGAGCTATGGGAGGTCCGAATTCACCGAGCTATGGGTTTCGACGAGTTTGCCAAGCTACGAAAATTTTGAATCCGCCGAGCTACGAACTCGAGGTCTTGCCGAGCTACGGAGTACTGGTCTTCGCCGAGCTACGGATTTGCTGAGCTACGAAGTATTGATCTCCGCCGAGCTACGAAGTTAGAGTTTTTTTGAGCTATGTTTTTGGACTTCATGGGTTTCGGCGAGGTGGACCACGGCTTGGAGCGATCGTGGGGGCGTGACGGTGAGCGGTGGAGCTCAGCTTGGTCAAGGCAGTGGCTCAAGATGGTGCGATGACGAGTCCGGGCGAGCTCTGCTCTTGGGTTTCTAGCGAAGAGGTGAAGAGTGCTTTTGCCAGGAAAATTTCGAAGAAGAAGAAGAAGGAAAGAAGCAAAGCGAGTTGGTTTCAGGTCTGGATCCAACCCTTTAAGCCTTTCTTTGATTCTCTGCTATTTTGAGCTTGGGTTTGCATATAAATTTTTATATATGTATATATCGTCGTGTATATGCAACAACTCATATATATATATATATATATATATATATATATATATATAATTACTTATATGTGTGTACCCAGCTTTTTACTCCATCACCGTTGACTAGCAGATCTTGTATGTATATAAATAGCTGTGATAGGAGAGCTATTTGCAAACTTCCAGTTTGATCCCAACAAGTCGTTGTGGAATATCCGAGACATAGTTGAACGTTTTGAGCTTGCCATTTGCACCCGGCAAGCATGTAGAGAACTCGGCGACGGAGTTGGACGTTGCGCCCGCTATTTGCACCCAACAAGCATGTAGAAACAGCTCTAAGATAGAGCAGATGTATATCTTTCCATTTGAACCGGGCAAGTTTGGAGATAACTTGGAGATAGAGTTGAACGTTCAAGCTTGCCGTTTGCGCCCGGCAGGTTTAGGGGGACAACTTTTTGACCGAGTTGATGTAGAGCTTGCTGTTTGTTCCCAGCAAGCGTTGGAGAGAACTCTGAGATATAGTTGATGTAGAAACTGCCGTTTGATCCCGGCGAGTTTAGAGAGAACTCTGAGATAAAGTCGGTGTGGAAACTGTCATTTGACCCCGGTGAGTTTCTAGGGACAACTCTTTGATTGAGTTGGTCCAGGAACTACCGTTTGACCCCGGCGAGTTTGTAGGGGCAACTCGTGGCTGAGTTGGCATAGAGCTCGTTGTTTGATCCCAACGAGTTTGTGGAGATGACTCTGTGGTAGAATCGATGTGTGGTCCCGGCGAGTTTGGAGAGGACTCTAAGACAGAGTTGGATGTTGCACCTGCTGTTTACGCCCAGCAAGCGTGTAGAGACTACTCTGAGATAGAGTTGATGTAGAAACTGTCATTTGATCCTGGCGAGTTTGTAGAGGACTCTATGACCGAATTGAGCGTTGAACTTGTTGTTTGGTCCAACAAGATTGGAGAGGACTCTATAACAGAGTTGGATGTTGCGCCTACCATCTGCGGCCAGCAAGTGTGTAAGCTACTCTGAGATAGAGTTGTTGCAGAAACCGTGGTTTGATCCCAGTGAGTTTGGGGAGGACTCTGAGATAGCATCGATATAGAAGCTGCCATTTGATCCTGGTGAGTTTAGAGAAGACTCTATGACAGAGTTGAACGCTCAAGCTTTCCATTTGCACCTGGCAAGTTTAGAGGGACATTGCACCTGCTGTTTGCACCCGGCAAGCGTGTGGAGACAACTCCTTGATTGAGTTGGTCCAGAAACTGCCATTTGACCCCGGCGAGTTTATGAGGAAAAATCTGTGATGGAGTCATGTGTTGAACTTGTTGTTTGTTCCCAACAAGATTAGAGAGGACTTCTATGACAGAGTGGGAGGTTGCACATGCTATTTGCGCCCAGCAAGCATGTAGACATTACTCCTTGATTGAGTTGGTCTAGAAACTATCGTTTGACTCCGGCACGTTGAGAGACAACTCTGAGATAGAGCTGATGATGAAAATGCCGTTTGATCCCAGCGAGTTTGTAGGGGAAACTCCGTGATGGAGTTGATGTAGAAACTGTCGTTTGATCCCGGTGAGTTTGTAGGGAGAGCTATGAGATGCACTTGAGCTTGAACTTGTTGTTTGGCTGCGGTAAGTTGTTAGTGGTGCTTGGGCAAAGACCAAGGCGTTGGACTCATTGTGGGGAGCCAAAGAGCATAGAGTGGAACTTGAGTGGAGACCAAGGCATTGAACTCATTGTTTAGAGCCAATGAGCTATTGGTGAAGCTTGAGCGGAGGCCAAGGCATTGAACTCGTTGTTTAGAGCCAATAAGCTATTTGGTGAAGCTTGGGCGAAGACCAAGGCATTGAACTCATTGTTTGGAGCCAACGTGTTATGGACAGAGCTCAAGCATAGAGCAAGGCATCGAACTCATTGTTTGGAGCCAATGGGCTATTTGGTAGAGCTTAAGCAAAGACCAAGGCATTGGACTCGTTGCGTGGAGCCAACAAGTTGTTACCGAAGCCCAGGCAAAGTCCGGAGCACTAAACCATTTGTTTGAGACCAACGAGTTGTTGATGGAGCTCAAGCAGACAGCAGAGCACTAAACGGCTCGTTTGGGACAAACGAGTTGTTGATGGAGCTCAAGCGGCGAGCAGAGCGCTGAACTCATTATTTGGAACAAATGAGTTGCTGATGGAGCTCTAGCGGCGAGCAGAGCGCTGAACTCATTGTCTAGGACAAACAAGTTGTTGATGGAGCTCAAGCAGCAAGCAGAGCGCTGAACTCGTTGTTTGAGACAAACGAGTTGCTGATGGAGCTCAAGCGATGAGCGGAGCACTGAACTCGTTGTTTAAGACCAACGAGTTATTGACGGAGCTCAAGTGGCGAGCAGAGCACTGAACTCGTTGTTTGGGACCAACGAGCTATTGATGGAGCTCAAGCGGCGAGCAGAGCTCTGAACTCATTGTTTAGGATAAACAAGTTGCTGATGGAGCTTAAGCAGCGAGCGGAGCGCTGAACTCATTGTTTGGGACCAACGAGTTGTTGATGGAGCTCAAGCGGCGAGCAGAGCGCTGAACTCATTGTTTAGGACTAACGAGCTGTTGATGTAGCTCAAGCAGCAAGCAGAGTGCTGAACTCATTATCTGGGACAAACGAGTTGTTGATGGAGCTCAAGGGTGAGCAGAGAGCTGAACTCGTTGTTTGGGTCAAACAAGTTGCTGATGGAGCTCAAGCAGCGAGCGAAGCGCTGAAATTGTTGTTTGGGACCAACGAGTTATCGACGGAGCTCAAGCGGCAAGCAGAGCGCTGAACTCGTTATTTGGGACCAACGAGCTATTGATGGAGCTCAAGTGGTGAGTAGAGCGCTGAACTCGTTGTTTGGAACAAACAATTTGCTGATGGAGCTCAAGCGGCGAGCGGAGCACTGAACTTGTTGTTTGGGACCAATAAGTTGTTGATGGAGCTCAAGCGGCGAGCAGAGCACTGAACTTGTTGTTTGGGACCAAGGAGATATTGATGGAGCTCAAGCGGTAAGTAGAGCACTAAACTCGTTGTTTGGGACCAACGAGTTGCTGATGGAGCTCAAGTGGCGAGTGGAGCACTGAACTCGTTGTTTGGGACCAACGAGTTGTTGATGGAGCTCAAGCAACGAGCAGAGCGCTAAACTCGTTATTTGGGACAAACGAGTTGTTGATGGAGCTCAAGCGGTGAGCAGCGCACTGAACTCGTTGTTTGGGACCAACGAGTTGTTGATGGAGCTCAAGCGGCGAGAAGAGTGCTGAACTCGTTGTTTGGGACCAACGAGCTATTGATGGAGCTCAAGCAGCAAGCGAAGCTCTGAACTCATTGTTTGGGACCAATGAGTTTCTGATGGAGCTCAAGCGGCGAACAGGGTGCTAAACTCGCTGTTTGAGACAAACAAGTTGTTGATGGAGCTCAAGCGAAGAGAAGAGCGCTGAACTCGGTCTTTGGGACCAACGAGTTGCTATTGGAGCTCAAGCGAAGAGTAGGACATTGAACCCGTTGTTTGGAGCCAACGAGCTATTTGGTGGAGCTTGAGTGAAGACCATGGCATTGAACTCGTTGTTGGGAGCCAACAAGTTGCTGATGGAGCTCAAGCGGCACGCAAAGATCGAGGTGTTGAACCCGTCGCTCGATGATGACCAGTGGTTGGCTGGAGGAACTCAAGTGGCGCGTGGAGCGCCAAACTCATTTTTAGAGTGGATGAGTTGTGGGTATTCTGAATCTTCTTAGTGTGGAAGTGAAGTCACTTGTGTTTATTCAGCGTCGAGGTGATTCCATTCTTCTCTTCACTAACAAGTAGTTGCATGCATCGAACGAGGTTCTCTGGGACACTGAACTTGTTCTCCTTTGTGGTACGTTGTGCTTGACGAAGTTAGAACTCTCCCGTTTGCACGGCACTTCAAGCGAGACGGAGTTGGAGCTTACTCAAGTGAAGGTGGTCGGATACATCTGGAGTTTGCTTGTCTAAGAAAGACTTGTCTTGAATATCATCATCAAGAGTTGAGGCAGCCCTACGGAGCTGTTAGCTAATAGGAGGCCGGTAAGGAGTTTTGTTTCTCTTGGGTAAAGCATCTCTCCAGTGTGTATAGCTGGAAGAACAGCTTTCATAACAGTTTGTTGTACAGTGTTCGCAGGACTTTCGGTAGCGATTCTTAGACGTGAAACATGGATTCATTGTAACTTTGCTGTTGTAATGAGACTTGTAGCTTGTGGAATGAGATGTCTTCTACATGCTCGTGTTTTGTTCTGTGATACATCGTCTTCGGGGTTGGCTAGTCGTATGAGATAATTTTGGGAGAGTTAGACTTTGGACTAGTCATTTTGCATTTGCAGACGTCTGTAGTGCTACTGGATCTGAACATATGAGTTTAACGATAGTTCTGTGATTTGCAGGATTCATTTCACATGCTTGACCCTTGCTGTCATGGTTGAGGTGTCATCGACAGATTCTCTGTTGCTAAATAATAGGTCCTCAGGTCTGTTACGTATAGCTTAGAGAGCTGTCGATGGTGTATGACGGAGTTTAGCATTGCTCCGTCTTGAACCCAGCTAGTTGTATGGAAAACTCTAAAGAAGAGTCATTTTCCAAACTTGCTGTATGGGGCTTCTGACAGATTGTGAGTGTCACATCGAATGGAGAGTTGAACTCCAAGTGTTGCATTTTATAAGTGTTGCTAGAGTAACTCGGATCCATGATTTTGGACCTCCTAATCTGTTGTTGAGGGAATTTAACTAGTTGTAGGAACAGATCAATTGGCGAGTTGAACTCTGAACGTATGTCATTACAGGTTGCGAGAGTAACTCTGAACCATGAATATGGATTCCAAACTTGTTAGTTTAAGTATTAACAGGTTGCAGGAGCAGCTCAAATAGCAAAGCGCACTCTGAACTTGCTTCTTTGCAAATTGACAGAGTCTCTTTTGAACCATGAACATGGACTCCGAACCAGTCGTCGAGGCGTTAACGGATTGCTAGAGCAGATCAAATAGCGAAATGCACTGTGAACTTGCGTTATTGCAAATTGTTAGAGTCCCTGTCGAGCAATGGGTATGGACTCTGAATCCGTCTCACGGAGAGACTCGCAACGAGTGTTTGGTGCTGCTTAAGTGTATATGTGTGGCACTCAACTCGTTGTTTCAGAGCCTCCAAGGAAGTTCAACTAGTTGTAGGAATAGATCGGTTGGTGAGTTGTGTTCTAAACGTGCGTGATTGCACGCTGCAACTCCTGAGTTCTGGATTCCGAACTTGCATTGAGGAAAACTTGTGACGAGTGCCTAGCGCCGTTTTAAATGTAAGTTGGGCGTGTAGCTCGTTGTTTGCTTTGATGAATTAACAGATTGTAGGAGCAGATCGAATGGTGAAGCACTTGAGGAAAACTTGTTTCATTGTAAATTGCTGGAGTAACTTCGAATCATGAGTGTGGACTCCGAACCCATCTTGTAGGAAGTTTTTAACGATTTTTTGGTGTTGTTTTTGTGTACAAGTTTGGTACCCAACTCGTTGTACTTCACAAGATGCTCTACTTTCCAAGTCCCTATTGATATCACCTTACCCCCTGGGTCTTCAAGTTGATGAGCCATCAGGCGAACAACTTGGTAGACCTTGCCTGAACTTGCCTGTTTTGGAGGGAGCCTCCCATTGTTTTTCATAGTGAAAGAGGAATCTTCTACTGCACCAATGTGTTCAGGCATGACTATTTGTCTCCGTTGAATAAGTGGAGTGGCTTCGGGAGAGGGATTCAGGTTTATTATTGTGTCATGATGAGAACTAGTTTAGACCTTATGAAAAATGAGGTGTCAGGTTTGGAAGTTCTTGATAGAGTTGGTTATGGCAGAGGCTTCAAGCTCGTTTACAGTTTTTGAATTATTGTGACTACTTTCTGGCAGTGACTCTATGGCATCGAGGGAGAGAATGGAGCCGCCCATTGTAATGGTGTAGCATGCTCGTGCCGCCTGTTGGCTTTCTACAGCTTGGGTTATGCCAGCTGTTGTTGAGAACTTCATTTTTATGTGAAATGTGGAGGCAACTACATGGAATGCCGCTAAGCCGGGACGGCCGAATATAGCATTGTATGTAGCTTTGACATCGATTACCATAAAGTTCAGTGCTTCTGTTTGAATAGCGGGGGCTTTTCCTGTTGTTACATCAAGTGTGACAATTCCCTCGACTTAGATAGGTGCACCAGAGGAGTCATGAAATGTATAACCGGCTGGCTTGAGTCGGTCTTGAGAGAGCTTAAGAGCCTAAAATGTGGCCATAAAGAGGATGTTTGCTGAGCTGCCATTGTCCATCAGGATGCGGCGTACCTCATGAATTAGCAAGCAAAGATTTATGACCAATGCGTCGCAATGAGATGTTTGGACGCCTTCTAAGTCCTTATCGAAGAAAGATATCGGGATCCCGGTGCATTTGGCAGGCAGAATGCTATCTATGGAGTTGACTTTGCTGACGAAAGCTTTGCGGGAGGAGTTGGAATCTCCCCCCATCGGGTCTTCATGAATGGAGTGGAGGACGGTCATGTGTTCAGAGTCTTGCAACTCGCATGACCTCTGCTGACTCTTATTAGCCCTCCGGGACGGAGGGTTTTCGGCGTCGTGTTGTCTTTATGAATGAAGTTGGAGAGATAGCCCACTACAAGAAAATAGTTCTACACTGGCGTTTCCACTCCGGCATTTTGGTAGAAACGCCACTGTAGAGAACAGGTAATTTGGCAGGGGAAAAAATTACAGCTCTACACCGGCGTATGTGAAAAACGCCGGTGAATGTACATATACACCGGCGTTTTAGAGTTAAACGCCGGTGTATGAGAAGGATAAGAGAAAAACTCCAGATTCTATCGATCTCATTTTCCTTTATTTTCCCCCTTTCCCCAATTTTTCCCGCTCTCTCTCCATCTCCCTCCTCCCCAATCGAAAACCCCCATCCCATCGCTGCCCCCCCTACCCCGCTGTCGACCCTTCCCCTATCGCCGCCCCGTCCTCCACCGTCACCCCTTCCCCCCATCGCCGCCCCATCGCCGCGCCCCTCCCCCGCCATCGCCCCAATCGAGCCGCCTTCTCCACTTATAGGGTTTTACCTTCTCCTTCGTCGTAGGGTTAGGGTTTCTTCTCTCGCCATGGAAAAAACTGGTCGAGGCCGGCGGTTCTGGCTCATCTTCCCGCTCTCGCTGAAGCTCCGATTCGGAGTCGCGCTCGCGCTCCCCATCGCGCTCCAAGTCGTTCACTTCGTCATCTTCACCTTCTCGAAGCGGCAGCTCTCTTAGCCGCTCCCCCCCCCCTAGCGTCGAAGGTAATCTTCAAATTCTTACGAAATTTGAAATTGGATAATTGTATGATTTAGCGAAGGGGGAGATTGGATAATTGTTTTATTTAAGAAAGGTGAGATCTTGGATGTGAACTTGTTGGTAGATTTAGCGACGAAAGGTAAGATTTTAGTTAAATTAGCTATTAGTTTGATTTTGGAGTTGATTTTGGTGGTTTTGTTTATTTGGTGATTAGAGTGAAGGCTGTGAAGTTTCTTTTGAAATGTTAATTTCAGTTTAGTTGTCTATGGGTAAGCCTTATCAAGATTTTTCGGGATCGTAGTGTTCAAACTCGAGAAAGGTTTGTAAAAGAATTGATCAAGAGTTCTGAATGAGATAATGAGGTGCTTACTATAGAAGATTGGTGTGTGGGAGTCTGATAGTTGAAAACTGATTTCCATGCATTTTGAACTCGTGTAACTAGGAGATATTATAGGAGTGCTTTGGAGTTAAGAGAGTTAGATCAAGGGATAAGATGATAAGGTCGACCCGGGGAATTCTTACATTTCTCTTGGGGAAAAGAGCAACATGAAATTATATAATGACGATTTGATTTGTATTAAATTGGTATTGTTTCTTAGAGTGGCACGCTTTTTTTTTTTGGTTTTTAGGACCTTAGCCACAATTTTAGAACACTTCTGGGCTTATCTCATATTTCATGATATGGACTGACCCTCAGATGTTCACAATCTAAGCTGCTATGATTTATGTCATGGTGTAATATCCCGGACGGATATTACCTCATATAAATCACTATTTTATTATTATTTTATTATTATTTTGTTTTAATTCCAAAATTAAATTATTTTGGTGATTTTTCGCCGGTTTGTCCACAAACATTGTCTACGCGCATATATTGGTCGGTGTACATCCGAAGTACATCAAATTGGTAGCGCGATCCTCCGAATTGATAATAAAAACTTATTTTTATTATTATTTTCAAATTAAACTATTTATGGGAATTATATGAGGATTTTTTTGTATACACATACATGTACACATACATACATTTGTATGGTACTTAGTATATTATACAAAATATGTAGTATGTACTCTTGGACAATGTACTCATCCTTGTCATGATAACTTAATTAGATGGTTAGGGTTTGATTAGGAAGCTTAATCTAGGGTTGTATGCATGAGAAGATTAAAATCCCTTCTAGAAACCTTATCCCTTTCTACCATGCTTCCAACTCATACCTAGGACCATACCCTACACCTTACCCCTACCCTCCTACAAGGTATGGCTGGCCTCACCCTTCTAAGGGGTTTTTGTGCATATTGTTGAGTGCAATTTTGCACTATCCACCCTTCTCTCCACCTATAAATACCCCCTCCTTCTCCACCTTATCTCATTTTTAGAAAACACAAAGAAAGAAAGAAAAGGAAAAGAAAGAGAAGAGACTAACAAGAGAGTTTTCTTGTAGGTTCCATAAAAGTTCTAGGAGCTAGGGGAAGGAGAAGTTTTAGCTAGCTAGTCCTTCCTACAAGTAGAACAAGGTGGGGGTTTCTCTTTTGTTATTTGTTTGTTTGAATTGTTGTTTGATGTTTCTTCTTCTCCTTACCTTCCTTGTTTTGTTTTCTTTGGTTCTTTTTTGAATGGGTTGTGGTGATAGTATTGTTGTATGTGATCCTTATTTATATGTTTGTAAATGTTAAAGGTAATAACCACATGAAAAGAAAAGAAACAAATGGTAGTGCTAAATACACCTAAAGATTGAATCTTTATAGTAGTAGTAAGTTGTTTTGTGCTTGTTAATTGGACTAAAATGACATAAGGCATATGGACTTGTACATACAACCGTTTGGAGTTGTAGGACTTGATGTGAACTCATGCACAAAGCATATGAACCTTTTATACAACCATTTTTGGGTTGTAGGACATGTATTGAACTTGGACTAAAAAGATAAGCATATGTTGGTTGGACTAAAATAGAAGGTTCTTACTTTAATTCATTGTTCTCTTTTATAGTCTTAAAAAAGAAAGAAACCCTTGTAGTTGTAAATTCTATTAATGGAAAAGAAACTATTTAAATCACTAGTTGTAGAATGAATAAAAAGATCTCTTTTTATGATCACTAGTAATAATAAGAAATAAATGCTAATAAAGATTAGTAGACATTTAAGTAGTGTAGATGTTGATGTTCATGATTAAATAAAATAGTAGTAGTATGTTTAAGTAAAGTAGTAGTAGTATGTTGAAATAAAGTAGTGATATTATGGTTAAATAAAGTAGTAGTAGTAGATATTAAATGAAGTAGTTATAGATGTTATGTAAATTTTGGTAGACACTTATGGTTAAATAAAGTAGTAGTAGTAGATGTGTATGTTCCAAATAAAATGGTTGTAGTAGATGTCTACATAAATTTGTAGAAAAGGTTTTTGTTTTATGGAAGTGGTAGTAGATGCTTGTTATGACTAGATAAAGATTTTTAGTAGAAGTTTTGGTAGTAGATGTTATGTTGTAGAGGATGTTGTGTTTAATTAAATTGTAGTAGATGCATATGAACATTAAATGGATGTTTATGCTTATATTGAAGTAAGTATCATGCCTAGATAGTTGTAGGAAAAATCATGCACCGTGTTAGATTGTTGTTCATGCTTGGTTAGTAGACATACATGCTTAGAATATTGTAGGATTCATACCAAAATTATCTACCATGTTTAGGAATGATGTATACCATGCTAAGTGTATAAACATGCTTAGAATGTTGTAGAATTTATATTAAAAATACCTACCATGTTTAGGAATGATGTATGCCATGCTAAGTGTATAAACATGCTTAGAATGTTGTAGGATTCATGCCAAAATCATCTATCATGTTTAGGAATGACATACATGCTTAGAATGTTGTAGGATAAATGCTAAAATTACTTACCATGTTTAGAAGTATGTATATATATATACTTGGGAATGTTGTATGTTCATACTAGTAGTTATCCATGCTTAGTAAGATATTCATACTAAGATATTCATGCTAGTAGTTATTCATGCTAATAAGATTCATGCTTAGATGAAAGTAGGAAAGTAGTATACCATGCTAGATTAATTTATCTATGTTTAGATAATTGTAGGAAAGTGGATATCATGCTAGATTAATTTATCCATGCTTACATGCTAGTAGGAAGGTTGTATACCATGCTAGATTAATTTATCTATGTTTAGATAATTGTAGGAAAGTGGGTATCATGTTAGATTGATTTATCCATGCTTACATGCTTATAGAAAAGTTGTATACCATGCTAGATTAATTTATCTATGTTTAGATAATTGTAGGAAAGTGGATATCATGCTAGATTAATTTATCCATGCTTACATGCTAGTAGGAAGATTGTATACTATGCTAGATTAATTTATCTATGTTTAGATAATTGTAGGAAAGTGGGTATCATGTTAGATTGATTTATCCATGCTTACATGCTTATAGGAAAGTTGTATACCATGCTAGATTAATTTATCTATATTTAGATAATTGTAGGAAAGTGGATATCATGCTAGATTAATTTATCCATGCTTACATGCTAGTAGGAAGGTTGTATACCATGCTAGATTAATTTATCTATGTTTAGATAATTGTAGGAAAGTGGATATCATGCTAGATTAATTTATCCATACTTACATGCTTATATGAAAGTTGTATACCATGCTAGATTAATTTATCTATACTTAGATAATTGTAGGAAAGTGGTATATCATGCTAGATTGATTTATCCATGCTTACATGCTTATAGGAAAGTCGTACACCATGCTAGATCAAATAAATATTCATGCTTACATGATATCTATGCTTAGATAAGTATATGTTCATGTTATGTTAGTAGGTGATCATACTTAATCATTATTCATGCTAAGTTAGGAGATGTCATGCTAATTATTGTTATGTTAAGTTAGTAGATGACCATGCTAATGATGGTTTATGTTAAGTTAATGGTATCCATGCTAATGATATTCATGCTTAAAATATAGTAGATACTCATGCTTAAATTAAGGGAACTATCCATGGTTGGTTGTAGTGATTTTTATGTTATGTTCTATCCATGCTAGAATTGTTGTAGAAACTTATGCTATGTTGTAGGTTGATACTTAACTAGTATACATGACTAGAATGTTACTAAAATGTACACCATATCGTATGTTAATGTTACAGTAGCATACCATGTCTAGGAATGAGGCATACCATGCTAAAGTTTAAATACATGCTTAGAATGTTGTAGGATTAATGTTAGAATACCTACCATGCCTTGGAATGTTGTATGTTCATACTAGTTATATATCCATGCTTGGGTTGTGGTGATTAATCATGATAAGTAGTAAGCATTCACGCTCAAGTTATAACCTATACTTGACCATAGTGGACTTCATGTCTAGATCATAGTGATTTTCATGCTTAAGCTTGATATAAGTACATGCTTAATCATATTCGTACTTAGGACTATTGTGGTGAGCGATTATGTTATATAATTAGATTGTTGTAGGAAGATGCTTGTAATTGTATGCCATGCTTAAGGCACTGTAGGTTGAAGTAATAAGGATTGGGAAGACCACTAGTAGTAGTCAGTTGATAATGGTTGTTATGTCGCCTTCAGTTTTTCATTGGTAGAATACCGATCATAGACTATTAGTAGATTCTTCTGTTGCTTCTAATAATAGAAGATCGAGTTTGCTAGTAAGCATTTTTGATTGCTTCTAGGATTGATTACCTATATGGTTGTTTGCATACAGTTGTGCTCGTACGTGGCTCGACCAAGCCGTATGTAGCTGTGGGTCTCATACGTAGTTTAATTGGCTCGTATGTAGGTTGTTGTCTCGTACGCGGCTCGACCGGTCCGTGCGTAACTGTTAGTCTCATACGCGGCTTAGTTGGCTGGTATGTACGTGGTTATCTCCTACGAGTCCCGCCTGGTTCGTAGGTAGCTATTATTTCATACGTAGCTTATTAGCTCGTATGTGGTTGTTACTCATATATAGCGTGTTAGCTAGCACACTGTTCGTTGTGCTCGTCTAGGGTGATATTACCACCCTAAGGGCTATCGACCATCAAGACATATGTTATCTTATCCTAAGGAACTGTGGAGGAGTCACTCCTTGTGTACCGTTGAATCTTAACCAGGGTAGGTTGATCGAAGACCGGAGTATAGACGGAATCCAAGTTTAGGGTAGCGGCATGCATGTAGATTCGCACGGCCGAGGTCTTGGATCGATAGGCCAGGAACCGGATCCTGAAGGATTCTGGTGAGTCTAGGTTGAGCAGCCTAGTAGAGTTGTCTTGCGAAGCCTAATTTAAGGCCTAGCATGTTATGTTTATAATATTATCGTTCCTAGGATTGTCGAGTCAGGGACATCATTAAGGTAGTGACTTATAAAGATCATTTTGCTCAGACCCTTGCCGAAAAGAGAGGAGTTGGTTGTAGGGACGCCTTACGACCAACTTGTCCCTTGAGGCAGGCCTTAGGTGGTGATAGTGGGTTGGACCTTCCCGTCAAAGGAATACGTACGGTGCCGTCTCACAGGTTGAGGACACGGGTTGCGTATCTCGCGCTGTTAATTCCTGAAGTGCCGTGGCTGAAGGTACCACAGGATAGGCTTCGCGCTACCCTGCGCTTGCGAGACCCCAGAGGGTGCCACAGGGTAGGCTTCGCGCTACCCTGCGTTTGCGAAATCCTATGATTTGGATTTTGGAATGACGCCCGATACATTGGGTTCGTCTGTTTTTGAGTGAGGTCCGGTTAGCCGGGTAGCAGTGACGAACATAGACACCACTAGCGGACTGCATTAGTGGGACTTGACCACGTCTGCAACCTCATCAGTCACGTGTAGGTATCAGGAACAGGTTGTGTACAATTAGAAGTTCATAACGCGGGTTCAAATCCCTATATATGGAGAAACGGCTTGAGATGGGGTCGCATGTAGTATGGGCTGCATGTTGCTTCGGAGACTTACTGACATTAGAATAGGAAGCATCCTAGTTCTATTTAAATATCGCATTAGAGTCTAGTCATAGCACTCACGAACACTTAAACTACACCAACACCATTGCCATGTTTTGTATGTTGATTGAGAGATTCGCTGCTTTGATATCAGCCTTTAAGCGTCAGTAAATACTGACGTCCCCACTTCCATAGGTACTGGATCGCCAAAGTACAAGGGCGAGATTCAGGAGGACTCAAGGCAAGGAAAGCAAGGAGTCAATGTCGTATTTAGTTCCGCTGTAAAATGTGTGTTGATCGTCTATTAGTTGGAAAGTAGTCTGATGTAAGATGTTGAAGGTTGTAATACTTGGAAATGTAAAGGTAATATTGTAACTCTATTGTAATGCATTGCAGTTGTATAATGTTCAGACTTGTAATGTATTGAGTGTTGAATAAAAAGTTTTAAATTCTCCTGTTTTATGTGTATTGTGACTAATTGAAGAAAAGGTCTTGGCTCGTGTCTCGGTTTTTTCAGTATTGGAAATCGGGGCGCTACACATGGTGCCGACAGTTTTTATTCTGCGTATTTCTATAGCGATGCTAGCCTTGATGATGATGTTTCTAAATTACTCGTTGATTATTATTATTCAATACAAGTTTGATGTGTGCTAAAGTTTCTATATATTTTAGGTTGATGGGTTATGAAGGACTTGAAGTTATAAACCCAGATGGAGGCACAGAAGATGCAGAGGCTGAAGCATACAAAGGAAGATGGAAGCAGGAGGTATTGCTTTAAAATTCTCTCATCTTTACCTTCTTGAAATATCTACGTATCAACTTGAAGCAGAATTTGTTCAAATTCCTGTGTTAGAAATGTATTTTGTCAGCACTGAAGTGTTTTTTATTCTTTTTTTTTGGTGTGGAGACTGCTAAGGTTAGGTGATGCTGATCTCTTTGCTTATTGGTTTTATTTTTGTTGTGTTCTCAAAATACGTTTTTATCCCCTTAGACTAGTTGTTCTGCCACTTTTTTTTTGAACTCCCTCGAGCATATATGGAATATGAATTCCTAACCTTCCTTTGACTATGGAATATGAATTGAAAACCTTCCTTTTGCTGACAAAGGTACAGAATTAGATGAAGACGACTGTAGGATAAGCATGGTGGATTATGTGTGTATGTTATTCTCAAGTGCGGGACAGGACGTTGCTACTTTTGTAAATCACTTGATCTCTTCCTCTTCCTCAATCACCGCTGTCATAATAATGTTAAAATGGTTCTGCTTTTATTATCGCTTCTTCCATATCTACACCCTTTTATCAAGTGCTTTACACTTCTATTCCTTTAGCATCCACTGCCAATCAAAAAAAGTGAGAACTTCTGCATCCATACTCTATCCTCACAGTTACCACATTGCTTAAGCTCTTGTCCAATTTGTAAGGTCCACCATCCACCTATGTGCTAACTTACAAAATTTATTTTCCACTAGCTTAACTCTTTGTGCACCAAAAGGAACACATCCATGCTGCTACACCTTAACTTGGGAATATTCAAAATACTTCCTAACTGCATATCAAATCTACTCCACTGTTTCTCAACAAACTTAAGCATAGGATTAAAAACTAAACAAAGTAGGCCAGCTATATACTAAATATCAATGCAAAACTAACCATGGATCCTTATAGAAAAATCTCGGTAGATGGATTGATAAATTCACTATTCCTTTCAAGACGCTAAGCTTGTTTAGATGCACCAGATAATTGCCATTCAACAACCTGTAATAAAATATTCTGCTCAAGTAATTCAACCGATACAACTGTTTCTTTGTACAATCATCCAAATACATTCATAATGTAATGTTTTTAACCCTATGATCAAGAAGATGTAATATGAATATTGAAATTTTAATTGAGATTCCTTTTTTATGTTCGTTCAATTTTCAACTTTCCGAGGACATGTTTTTGATGTATTGTGGTCAAAGTTGAAGAGACTGCAAAGGTAAAAAATTTAAGATTGCAATGGGCCTATCTATATGGTATGCTTTGTTCATTATATCTGGACTGCATTATTTATTACTTAGGAATATTTGATAGAAAGATTGCATGGGAGCTTTCAGAGAGCTTAGTTAGTTCTCCGACTATCTGTGTGTGCACTTTATTGGGTGTATGAGTATGTTTAGAGTTGGACACAAATTGGCCTTTTCTGTGAACGGTTAAGGTTACCCCGACCGTCCCGTAAAAATAATGATATGTATCGTATTTGTATATGTTGGCTGCATTTGGTGTAGTAATATGAACCATATGTCCTAAATTCACTCTATGATTTACAGAGGAGTGACTAGTGATAAAATAATCCTGTTTGAACTTATGTTGTGGTTTCAATTGACAGTTATCTCATGAGTATTATAAAAGTATAAGTTTCATCTCAGTTAGTAGCATTTTTGCCTGAATTTGACAGTGAAAACATTCTTTTTCACTCTTTGTAACTCAATATTTTGAACTCCATATTTTGGTTATGGATGTGATGAGATCACATTATCATGTTTCATTATGAGATTACAATTTGATGATATTATACTATTATGCTTCATTATAATTGAAGTATGAAGGAGGTATATAGTTCAGGTTACTGACGTTTGGAGTTAAAGGTGAATTTTTTAATCTAAACTTCATATACCATTATATCATGATGTCTAGATGAGTATCAGTTTCTAAGATAATGTTCATGCTTGTTGCTTGGGTTTGAAAATGAGATTGTTCTTTCTCATTGTTTTTAAGTGATGATGAGATGGATTATGTAACTGAAGTTGCATACTATGATTTACAGAAGAGTGACTAGTGATGAAATAATCATGTTTGAACTTATGTTGTGGTCTTAATTTGTGTCTCTTTTAGCTTTGCAATTGGTTTTGATTGTGAGAGTGTTGTATGTTTTTTTTTTTTAAATTTTAAAAAAAAAAAATTAAAATATATCTACCCCGGCATTTTTACAAGCACCGGGGTAGCCCTGTGCAAAACTGAGAACTCTATACTGGCGTTTTAAAAATGTCGGTGTATGTGATGGGATCCAACACGAAGTCACCCTTTTGGTGGCGTTTTTAACGCACCAGTGTAGCTTAAACCTATACCGGCATTTGTAAAAAATGTCGGTGAATGTCCCTTAGATACAGCGACACACGATTCAGCGACACTTGCACTGGCATTTTTTAAAACGCCGGTGGTATCTACAGCGGCGTTTAAAAAAGCCAGTGAATGTGAAAAGAAATGCCGGTAAAGGTGTTGTAGTGGCCCCTGCGAATCAGGGCTTCCGGTTCTTCTTTAAGGGTTTGACAGTTGTTAGTAGTGTGTCCATGATCACTGTGAAATGTGCACCACTTGTTTTTGTCTTTTCTTCTGCTAGACGTTGACATCCTGGGGGGAGGGCGGATTATTCTGTCCTTCTCCACACCCATGAAGATGGCTAATACGCTTGCATTGAGAAGAGCGAACTTGTCGAAGCGTGGCGCTAGAGTTGGACGGCATGAACTTGCATCATTTTTCTGAAACTTCCTAAGTTCTTCCATGCTTGTGTTCCTTACGTTTGTTTCCGGAAGATGAATCATTCTCGCCTTGAGAATAGAGAGCTTACTCGACCCTAGTGTATCTGTCACTCCTTTTCAAGAGCTTAGTGGCACCTTTGTGAGGCCTTTTGGCGAGGGAGGCTTTCAGGTCCTTGGTAATGACGTTGCGGCGAAAGGGCTGCAGTTGCGACTGAAGTGTTCAAGGCATAAATTGACCTTGCCTCAGTTGTAAATGCTTGACGAAGTCCTTTAGCAGTTCTCCATCTTTTTGGTTCAGCTCTAGTAGTGAGATGCTGGTATTTTTCAGCTTTTTGGCCAGTAACGAAGTGTGCAATGAAGAGTTCCTCGAGATGATCGAAAGAAAATATGGATTCGGGTTTCAGACGTGAATACCATTCCCTAGCTGATCATTTCAGTGTAGCGGGAAATGTCTGACGCATGAGTGCATCGGTGGCATTATAAAACATCATAAGTGTTTTAAAGCTCTCGATGTGGTTCGTCGGATCTGATTCCCCGTTGTAAGATTCGAACTTAGGAGCTTTGAAGTTCCATGGAGCAGGTGCATCATGGATGGTTTTGCTGAAGGGATGTTGATTTGGGCGGTAGGCCCTGTTGGAGCAGTTTCTCTCATTCTTCATCTGTTCTAGACGATCTTCTACTTCTTAGATATGGCGAAGGACTTGGTCGTCCTTCTATTGGGATCCAGTTGAAGCATTGTGGATTGAGATGCGATCGTACTGAGGATGTTTGTTCAGGACGGTTTTGTCAGGTGCCCCTGGTGCCTCTCCATTGGAAGGAGCGTGATTAGGCTGTCGGGGTGACTGTTGAGGAGGAATCTGATCTTCCATAGGAGGAACCTGAGTTGGCTAAGAGTGGTAGTGCGACGGCTGAAGGCCGCCCCTTTACCTCTTGGTCTTTGTGGCATGGCAATAAGTCTTACTTGTGTAGTTTCCCACAAACGGTGCCAATCTGTTACTGCATGGTGTGGGAGCAAATAGATAGTGAGTTCATAATTAAAGAAAACTACTAAAAGTCAAACATGTGTCTCGCCTGTTAAAAGAGGTTATAGCTCCTGAGATTGAATCTGGATCGTTGATTGACCTTCTGTGATCTGAATTAGACGGTGGATGCGGCCGATGGACCTGCAAAACGTCTGAAATACTGGGGGGTGACCCCTGGCGATAGACCCTCCGACGCTCAAGTCAAAACCAGAAAGAAAGAAAGTATGAGAGTAAAAACTGGTGAATTGTTGATTACCTGGTGACTGAAAAGGGAGGGAGGAGTATTTATAGGCCTGAGAGACATTCTTAAAGCCGAATCGTAACTGTCGGATCTTTCATGTCTCCCCCCCCCCCCCCCCCCCCCCCCGAAGAGATAAGATATCCCTGTAATGGGATTAGAGATTTGACTCCTAGCCAATATGGGCTGAGTGTCTCTCTTAGTGGGCCTAGTCTGTCACTTTTTATGGGCTTGAGAGAAGCTCATGTTTCGGAGTGGGCCTAGGCCCATAAAATAGGCCTGTGATGGCTAATCTGCTTCTAGATGCTTTGAGATCCGTGCAGGGATCGTACGGCTCTGATCTGCTACGATTTTTACCATCATCAAACTGGAACTAATATTGTGTGCTTTGTGTATTTGATATGATCTTCTATTTACTTGATAGCTTGTATCGATCGTGTTGAAGACTCAACAAGATCTGATGCATAATCCATGACAATAATGTTCCCTTTCCTCTTACATTGTATACTTTTTACTTTTTCTTGTCTACATCTAAAATATAGCATCTATAAAGTCTAGTAATGCTTTGCTCCAATTTCCATAGACCTAGTCACAGTATCTACATCCCCTGTACAATCTTCCATGAAACCCTAGGATCTGGTGTCACAATGTCAGTCTTCTCCAATCTCTCTCTTACATCACTACATAATTAGCTAGCAACACCCCCTCAAAATTTCAAAATGATGGTCACTCTCTTTAAAACTCAAAAGCGTTTCTGATCTTCAACTAAAAATGTCAAAATGTGTTCAATATTTCCAGAGTTATTGGCTTTGAGTGTTTGTTCTTCCACAAGCAAGGTGATCTCCAATGGTCAACAAAGGTCATCAATTGCTTCCTTCAAAATTTGGCTCAATAATGATTTGCTTTGAGCTCTAGTCCCACGCTCTCTTAGCCAAATAAGGCATCCCAAATGAAGCATGTCTTACTTTTGATGTTTAACCCCCAATCAGATACAAGATTCATATTACACTCTACTACTTCAATGCAACCACCACCAACCCTACAATATAGATCTGTAGTTTGATTTTTTTTTTTTTTTTTTTTTTTTTTTTTAATTTGAGTTTGACATTCTATTAGAACACTCAACAAAATGCTCTCTGTATATATATATATCACTATTATTGTAGTCCAATTCTTTTGAAATCAATTCTACGTGGTGTATGTATGAAGCCGAAATAGAGATTGTAGTTGTTAACTGCAAAAACTTACTTATTTGATTAGTAAAGCCTACAACTTTAAAGAGTACACTCATATTATATATTGAATGTCTAACATGAATTCTTGCAATGAAAACGTATCAAGAGACAACAGATGATATCGATGTTTCCTCAAAACTATCTAGCTTCTAAGAATTTTCTACAATATTAGACAATCATCACATTTCCATCATACTTGCATCGTTAAAATATTAAATTATACCTTTCGAGAAAAAGTTAAAGTACGTGAAGTAAACATACTAAGCATCTAGTTATATTATTAGTTAACTAAGGATATGATTGATAAGATAGGAAACACATTTTTTTTAGTGTAGTTGTGGCTCTACCTATCTTTCAACTCCTGCTAGCTACTGAATCTTATACGCTTCCATCTCACCCAGCATACGCCTTCACAAGCCTCTGCGTTGCTGTATGTTTGGGACCTTCAAACTATGGCGTTTAAGCATGTAACTAGCTAGGTTGTCTTTACTTTGGCTCGTTGCACTTGCCTTTAGTATTTTTCTTCTTTTTAATGCATCTTTTTTTAAAGCTAAATTTACACTTCCAAGCAAGGATTATGTGAATAATGTAGCCTACTACTTCATTCAAAAACTCAAAGAGGGGTCCCAACATAATCGGCACTTATCAATATATTTGTTTGAGCTTTGCTCTAATGGACCCTGACTATAGTCAAGAGCACTGAAGCTCTGATTCCAGCTACTCGGTGGATAGAGTTTGAAAACGATCAGCTCGTTTGGTATAAATAGTTACTGCTCAATAGCGTTACGGTTTGGGTCTTTAGCGTGCTTACAAGTAATAGACATATCCATCATATTAGTAAATACAATAACTACATTGCTCGTTGCCTTAAAACATCACTGTATCTTCGATCTTTAATTATACGTATACATATGTATATCCATAGTCATAAAAGTCGACAAAGCAATGTGTATTAATTGCTTGATTTTGCTATTTTTTTTACCATAGAGGTAACAACGTATCTGGTTGAATGGAGATTATATGCATGATGATGTGATGTGAGTTCCCCTTTTTGTTGAAACAGCCATAAATTTAGGGGGATCAAATCAGCATTGGGTCCCTCACTCCTTTAGTAAACTAAAGCTCTCCACCTCTTTTCTTCCGTCTTGTATTTCCCTCTCCTAGTTTCTCTCTCCACATCTATATCTATCATTCCATCTGTCCATCTATCCATCTATCCATCCATCGTGTTTTTTTTCTCTTTCTCGCTCAAACATAGATAGGGCTTGTGTTTCACGCAACCATGCCATGGTTGTGATATCTTCCAAAATTCTCCACAATCCAATCCACCTACCATGGTTATTATTATTATTATTATTATTATTATTATTATTATTATTATTATTTGAAAAAACTATATGAAATAAAGAGAACAAGTAAGAGATGGAGTACTAGTACTAGTACATGATATCAACACCTACCTATACCTCCTCTTTTGTTCCCCTCTTTGTGTCCTCTTCTTTTTTGCTGCCTTGATTCGTGCAAGTCTCATATGCCACCCATTCGCTCTTTCTCCTTGTCTTTGGAGAGCTTAAACTGGAAAGAAACAGGAGGTCATAACCAAAACCAAGTGCACATTATACTTGTTTTACTTGTAGAAAGATACATATGGTATGCATTTAAACCATTAGTAGTTTTTAATTCAATTTTAGGGCATAAGCTCGCAAACTCATTCGCATGAGAATGTGCAATAGCAATATTGCTTTGTAAGGTGTTTATCAATTTAGCGAGGAAAGAAATACGAACTTTGAGAGAGTGAATGGATGTCTGGGTCATGTACTCGATTGTTGTATAATTCTTGGGAATGACATAAATTTTACAGTCAAAACATAAATGAAGAACTTAGATCTGTTTTGTGCATGAACTCTTTTCTTTGCATGACATAATAACACTCACTAATTCAAATCAGTTACAATTAAACTAGTATACCCGCAAATTGCACAGACTTTACTAAAAGATACATATTAAAATATCAAAAATATTCAATAAAAAAAATCGGCAAAACCTTACCATATATACAAAAAAAATCTTGTATAATTATAATATAGTATATATATGACAACATTCAACAATTATGTAGTAAAGATGTTATAGAAAATACAATCTTCAAACTTAAATATTTGATGACAATAAGCCACCTCCAAACTCAATCACAATAATCTTTCTTACTTAAATCACAATTATGTATCAAACGGATAGCTTAAATAAATTGTTCATGATAATAAAAGATTCTCATCTAAACAGTTAAAATGCAAAATTAATTTCCTAATCAACTATTATTTATAACTAGGTAAATACATATCCAACAAAAAAAATTGTGTACTAATTTCAACCTGGTGGTATCAAGAAAGAGGGAAAGTTAAGGAAACTACCTTGATTTGAACCTCCATGAAAAAATTGGAGCAAAATGCACTCAGCTTCCTTCTATTAAAGTATATTTTTTATAGCACACACACAAAAAAACCAAAGTTTTCAGATTATAGAACATAAGTTAATCATAATTAATTGATCTTAAGTATAGGGTTCTAAACACGTGTATCCATAACAAATATGTAAATATCTTATATATATCTATCACAAATAAAGAGAAGTAATATGAAAGAACAGGCTTTGACTACTTAGTCATTGAAAAGAATTTTTTTTCATAGATTAAAATGATTAAAAAGAATGATGTAGAATAAAGAGAATAATAGCATATAAACAAAATTATCAATCAATATGAGCTTGGATTAAATTATCACTACAAACCGCAAGGCCTGAAGCGACATACTTCTCCCAGCATTTCCGGTACTCGCCGCGATAGACGTGGAAGAATTTTTTTTAAAGAAAACACACTCTATAGCGGCGTTTAGACGAAACGCCACAATAGGTCCAAACAGTAGCAGCGTGTTACATATAAATGTCGGGACAACTCCTCTCTATCGTGCGACACTAATTTAATTTAATTTTTTAAATAAATAAAATAGATATACACTACAAGGAATTTGCCATATACCAACAGATACCTATAGTGACGAATCTCTAAAACTTTGGGTATAGGCATCATATACCTACAGACGTGTAGTAAACTGTGGGTATAGGTATCCTATAGCTTTAGAGCTTTTAATCTGTAACTATAAGTTTCACTAACGGGGTAAAATACTGTGGATATATTCCATAATTTATTTTCCCCCCAAAATTTTCATTTCCTCCCCAAAATCCCAAATTCCCCAATTTATACACTCTCTCTCACACCCATCTCACTCTCTCTGTCTCTCTCTATCTCTCCTCTCTCTCTCTCTCTCACCCAAATCCCCAACTCACCACATCGCCATCGTCAGTCCGCCACGTCGCTGTCGTCGTCCCTCTCATACCATCGTTGTTGTCTTCCATCGCCACTACAGTCGCCGTCTTCCTCTAGCCATTTTCCTGCGCTGCCACCCACCGCCATCGCCCATCTCTTCCTCCGCCATCGTCTTTCGTTATCCGCCGTCACCCACCGCTTCTACCATCACCCGTGGTCATCTATTTTTGATTAATTTTGCAAACCCTAAGTGTAAATTTGGGTGCTTCCCCTATAGTTGATGAATTTTGATTGCCATGTTGTTTACCATGCTTCACTGATTCTTGCAAGATAACTCTGGTACATCTTACTGTTTTCATTATTTAAGCTCACTTAGTTGGTTATATAACAATATGCCAGAGTTGTTCTTGCATTTTGCTTCCTGGTGGTTTAGGGGATCGTGGAGTGCAAGGAATGATACTCGCTGCGAAGTTTGCAAAAGAGAACAAAATTCCCTATCTTGGAATTTGCTTGGGGATGCAGATTTCTGTTATCGAATATTCTAGATCTGTATGTATATCTGTAACACTTTCCTCTTATCTTTGATGTTGTTATTATGGTTTTCCATTGATTCATATGAACAATCACCTATTTCTTTGTTTGTTAACATTGGTTAGGTTTTGGGTTGGACAGAGAAAATAGTGAAGAGTTTGATGCTCAGATGCCACATCCTATTGTAATATTCATGCTCGAGGTATTTGGTCAGTCATATTTACTTCTTTGTGTAATAAATCTAGCAAAAGCCCTGCTTCTAGTTTCCACTTTTACCTTAGAGTTTTAGAGTGCCTTAGCTCGATTGAAGATTGCAGTTATACTCTATGATTGCTTATAGCTTGAATTTTTAATGTGACTTTTATGACTTGGTTTATTAAGTGATACTTCCCTAAATCCTTTCTTGTATTATGATTGTTTTTGTTATTTTATAATTATGTGTTTCTATTTTCTCAAATGTTTTCTTATAGTAATCTTGTTGCGCTTTGCCACTAAAGCCCTAAGAGTCTTAAGTCTTTCAATTTATTCTTTCCACAACATTGCCTTGTTATGTCGAATTCTCTAATGCAGGGTTCAAGAACACACATGGGAAGCATTATGCGATTGGGATCTCGGATAACATTCTTAAAAAATTCTGATTGAATCACGTCAAAGTTGTATGTGGGTGGGGTTTTTTGTTACCTTTCCATTTTTTAATATAAAATATAATACTCAGTGTAGGCAGCTAATCTATATTTGTTATGTGCGCATAATTTCTTTTCTAGATACCAAAACCCTACATGCGTGGATGAGCGTCATCATCACAGATATGAGGTCTGTAACAAAGTGATAATGCTTGTTGACATTTTTATGTTTAGATGTATGAATATTTGAGCATGGATGGATTTGTTTAATAATCCTTTTTGCATGTGCATCTATATATTCTCTACTTGCTTAATTATTTCATATGTGTGTGCTACCAAAGAAAATGCTGTGTGATGGAATGAAGCAATAGGAATTAGTCACCTTTCTCACCAAAAAGGGTTAGGCTTAGATGGAAAACATGTGTACAGGTTTCTGTTTATGGGTTCAGTTCCTTGCAAATGGTAAAGTTTCCAAGTGGTTCTACAAGATAACTTGTCCCATGTAAATAAAGATGGTTTTGATTCCAATAGGTTGAAATTAAGGGGTTTGGAAGGAAGGAGGACTTTAGCCTTGATGCCTGCTGAGGATCGTCCATCACAGGAAAAGGGAGAGATAGAGAGAGTGAGTAGATGGGTTTATGTCATATGAGGGAGGAAAGGCTTGATTCCTAGAATCGGATTCAGAAGATTGCAGCTTTTAACCTTAACTTAGATGGGTGAGCTGCTTTTAGTGCTTGAGCTAGTGACTACTAACCGTTTAACATCGCAATTGTCTGCTATGCTGGTTTTTTTTCTTTATAAAATCTTATGTTATGACATAAGTGTACTAGATTTGAATGATCTTGATAACGGGAAATCTTAAATAAAATACCTAGTTGCCACAATACAGCAACTCTCTACCACTAGAAAGCATTTTATTAGGTTCTTGTAAGAACTGTGGGATTAGGGATTAACAAATGCAGTGACAAAAGTTACTGAGAAGCATGTCAACATTTAGTTCTATATTTGAAGGTTTCGGTTATTCATCTCATTTGTGGAGATCTTTTCATATGATTTTGGAGTAGTAAACGGCCGAAAGATGTGTACTTAAAAATAAAAAGATTATGATACTAAATGAAGAATTGAAGATGTTTTATACAAATGGTTGCCATAAAAAGCATGCATTGCCATAGTTCATAAGCAGGAGCCAAAAGTCATTTTCATGTACTCCCTCATACCAGCGCATGCATAGCTTCATTTCAAGCTAACAGTACTTGTATATATTAGAGTATGTTATATTCATGCAAAATCGTACGTTTTATATGTAAATTTTCAATCAAAAAATTTCTTAGATGGTTGCATGTAATAATGCTCAGGTGAATCCTGATTTTGTTGGAAAACTGAAAAGGGCAGGCCTAAAATTTGTAGCAAGTGATCAAAGTGGAAGAAGAATGGAGGTAATGATATCGCTATCTCTTTATCTGGGTGCTTCTTATTTGTATATGCCTTCTCAGGTAGTAAGCACTGTTTTCTTTTTTAACTCTTAAGTAGGTTTTAGAGCTACCAAGTCATCCTTACTATGTGGGCGTGCAATTCCACCCAGAATTCAAATCAAGGCCTGTGAGGCCTTCTGCTTTGTTCCTTGGTAAGTATCTAATGAAGCAAGTCAAGCTTCAACAAAATAAATGCTTCTCTCTCGTAGTCTCCTGTAATTGGGCTTTTCACACTTGCATTTTGCACTTTTTTTTTGTTTGAATTATGGGTTACATCGGTATTTATTGAATTTGCAATTCTTTTCTATGCTACAGTATAAACTGTTGTGCGGAATACAAACTAACCAACAATCAAACGAGAGAAAGAGCGAGAAAAACAGAAAAACAAGCAACACAAGAACACAAGATTTAATGTGGTTCGGCAAAACACATGCCTACATCCACGGGGCGGTTGGAGTTTCTGCTTGCTATAATCAACGATGGGCAAAACAAAGTTTACAAGAGATGACGGCTGCAAAATCCGAAAAGAGGTCTCTAATTTCGTCTCTTATTACAAAACCCTAACGGGTCGTATTTATAGGAAAACTATTGGGCCTTTCGAAATGGGCCTATTCTGGATCCAAAACCCGCCGACAGTCGACTGGTCGAATTACCAGTCGACTGGTACTTCCTTCGGGACAGTCGACTGATCAGTCGACTGACTCTGCTGTATCCTTAGCCTTTGAAAACTCCTCTCTGGACAGTCGCCTGATCCTCCAACCCAGTCGACTGATATACTGGAACTTTCATTTGCTGCAGATACTCCAAAACAATCTGAACCAGAATCGAGCCATTATCCTACATAAACATTATTTTAAATTATGTTTTTCTCTTGACAGAAAGTAATTCTTAATACTCGATGAATATTTATACGTATTTACAAATGTGTGTGTAATACTTTTCAGTAATCTGTATTGTTTTTTTATACTTGACAGCTTTTATCATACTTTTGTTAAATGTGCTACAGTGTTGGTGCACAAGTATGATTGAGTCTCACGCCTCACGCCCCTCACCCTTTTGTGGATGGGCCCAATCAGAATCTAACCTAAGATTCCAGTTTTAGATCCTCAAATGATTTAGTTGATTTAACCCTAAATTTCAGATTTAGATATTCAAAATATATAGTTGTCCTCAAGTGGATTTTCTAGCTAGGCACGCTCCTCAAAACCCCCTGGACTTGGTGGTTTTAGATCTCCAAGCTACAAAATCTTAGTCGCTCTACAAGTAGATCTAAATAACATTTGACTTGCACCGAACTTGTTACCGTTCTGTAGCTTGCACTTTTCTTTTCCCAAGTTCTTATATTCCTTATTTTATGTTGTAGGTCTTATTATGGCAGCAACAGGCAGATTAGATTGCAGACATATCTGAGCAGCCTTCCTGATTTAAGATTGGAAGCTTCCATCATAATTATTTCTTTGTCTGAAAATCAAGAGTTACGTAATAGAGTTAAGCAAGTGGAAAGCCTGTTGACAAATGTTCTGTTGTTGAATAATAATCGATTTTCTGGAGAATATGTGAATGACATTGTACAGGCTGCACGACAAGTATATTATATTTTACTCTTGGAGTTCATATTTCAATGTTATGTTTTGTATGAGATATTTTTGTATTTATTACTGATTTTTCATATGTTTAATTCTAATGTATTGCATTTGTAATGTCTTTTTTTTATGTTGCTCAATCTGTTTTTGTTTGAGGGATACAATTTTTTCTCTAATGAATGATAGAAATATCTATTAAGAAGAGTCCAAGTTGTATTTTATTTTTAATAGGTTACAGATACTTCAAGTGCCCCTGACCATACGAATGCTCTAAATCCAAACACTAATGAAGATAATGAAGATGGTATCTACTTAGTATTAACTAATTCTTACTAAAATTATTAGTATTTCTTATGTTGAGTTATGCTATTATTCATTTGTTGTTTTTGTTACTTGCAGGTGAAGATTAGAAGCTAATTTTCTCTTGATGGAGCAAACTTAGAAATTAAGACTGTTATAAGACTTTATATGTTTATTATATGTCAGTTTGGTACTCTTAGGTTGACATTTTAACTATTTTGTAATTTGACATGCTTGTAATACTTAATTAATTTTTAATACGATTGAAGTTTAATTTTATTTAATTTTTTTTCATAAACACATTTATTTATTTTATTGTGTATTTATTTTATAATTGGATCAATATTATAAAAGAAAATATTAAATTATCATAAGTGTAAAATTGTGTATAGAGCAAATTATGACATCCCTAAAATCCGTGGGTGTATGTGTAAAAAATGCCGCTAAAACCTATATCAACGGACCGCACAAAAAAAACTATACCAACGGAATAAACACGGTGGGTATATATTCAAATATTTGGATACGAAAACCATCGCTAAAACCTATAGCAATGGAATTTCAACCGTGGGTATAGGAAAGCAAGAGGTGTCGTTAAAACCTATACCAACGAATACGAAACCGTGGGTATAACATCGAGGTTTTGTCCAGCGAGTGAAACAACCGTCACTATAGGCTATAGTGACGGCATTGTGCCTTAGGTATAGCAAATTAAAAACTACAGAAAAATATGTCCGTTGGTATAGGTTTTACGGGCTATGCCTACAGTTTTTCGCCTTTTACCCACGGATTTTTGCTGTCACTATATGTCAAATTCCTTGTAGTGATAACGGCATGGACGCTATATACGCCAGGATAGCATCATTTAAAAAATAAAAAAAATACCTATCCCGGCGTTTACGTGACAAACACCGGGATAGATTTTGTAAAATAATTGGTCTAACTTTCTTATATATTTTTTCATATTTTAATATATATATATTTTTTCATATTTTAATATATATATATATATATATTTAAATAATATTTTACATGCACATATCACGAAATTTGGTTATCGAATATTACCATGAAGAATGCATGAAAGAATTTTGATTCTATATTTATGAAGTGGTTAACATTAATGAATAGGATTATCATTACTATACACAATCTTACTCTATAGTACATAATTTATCATATATATATATATATATATATATATATATATATATATATATATATATATATATATATATATATATATATATATATATATATATTGTTCCTGTTTTATTAGATATTTTATACCTAAGCTCAATACTAATAAAATATTTATCATGCATACATCTATCAAAAATCTCATTATGTAATTGTAATTTTTTACAATCATTTACAGTTTGTACGTAGTAGTCATCATGTTAGTATTATCTACCAAATAGAGAATAAGCTTGATTTATATTGCGATATGATAGGATTTTCCATACATTTGCTAACACAACTTGAAGAAGTGAGTTTTGACTCGCGATTTGCAATATACGATCATGTATCATTTGTAACTCGATCAATATTTTAAACAGTATAACTAAAAGTAAGTGACAATTGAAAAGTGCACAATCGATTGATATCTTAAAATTACGTAACTTTTCGCTAGACTAGAATTCACCACACACAATCTAGCTATCTCAACTCGTATAAGAAAGTTTCGACTCACGACTTGCAAGATTCATACAGTTTTGTATCACAAGAAATAAATTTGAGAATTAGTTAATTTTTAATGTTAGAATTAGGAATAGGAAAAATATTCTTTTATTGGTTGAATAAACTGATTACAATTTGCTCCTATATATAGGAGAGAATGGAAGACTAAACTGTTACATAACCAATACGGGACTAAACCAATATTTAATCTAATATAATATCTAACACCCCCTCTCAAACTCAAGTTGGTTCAAACAACAAGAGTTTGGAATACTGACGATATTCGTGTGGAAGAAACGGCAAACTGTGGTGCAGAAACGGCGCTTGATGGTGCATGTGACGGAAACTGAGAAGTAAAGTGTTGCGGAAGAAAGTAGTAGTGGCGCACTGTTGAGATCTCACCCCAAACTGTTGCGGGATCTCCATATCCCGATCTATAATGGGATCTCACCCCTGACTTGAGACATAGTCGATGATAGGATCTCACCCCAGACATGAGAATTGTCGATATTGGGATCTCATCCCTGAACTAAGAACTGGATGCAAATAACACCCCTCTCAAACTCACGATCGATCAATCGGAGTGAGTTGACGATCTGGATGTAGACGCACAAGAAACGATCGATCAACAAGAGTGAGTTGACGAATTGCATTTTTTTAAAGAGAAAATCAAATCAAAAGAGACTACGATCTCTTGACAATTACATCCAACAATCAAATTGCTATCTCTACTACAAATTCCCCAAACTTCCCCTAGAAGAATATCTAGAACAAGAACACCACAAGAATAGTGGCTGAAGGCTTCCAGATCTAAGACGAAGAAGAAGAAGAAGAAAATGAAGGAGGGTTTTGCAGGCATAGGAGGTAGGAGTTGCGGTGTAGAAGCAGATGACTTCGAGAAGGGGGGGTCGGCGGTGGATTGGAGCAGCCGCGAGAAGATGGAGTGTGGAGCAAAAGGGGGGGTCGGCAGGGAAACTTTTACTTCAATGCTGAAAGCAAAAGGAGGAGATGGAAAATAAATTAAAAACCTCCACAAAATTCTTGCCCAATTTCTAGGGTTTCAAAGAACGATGAACAACCACAATTTGATGGAAAACGTCAGTTCCTTCGGCGAGCGCCTCAAGATCGATAGCACCGAGGTCGGCCGAAAGATGACGTAGGGGATGACGTCGATGAGCTTCAAGATGAGGGAGTTCTTCAGCAGCCCAAACGAGTTGAACAAGATCGTGGAGGCAGCGACGTCGGAGGCACTGGACGGTCCGGATTGGGCGGCGAACCTCGAGATTTGCGACCAACACGGAGAGGTTGGGAAGTGGTGAGTTGATCAGAGTGATCAAGAAGAGGATTGTGGCGAGGAGTAACTCGAGGGTTCAGTATTTGGGGCTAGTGTTGTTGGAGATGTGCGTGAAGAATTGTGAGAAGGTGTTTGTAGAGGTCGCGGCGAAGAGGGTGTTGGAGATTGTTGTTAGATTACGGCTAGGATTTTGGAGATTTAGGGTTTTGGAGGAGATTTAAGGTTTTGATCAAGATCGGGAGAGGAATGTCGGGAGGTGGAGTGATTCTGATGAAGATGAGAACCACCCCACTCGACGACGAGGATCAAATTAGTATAGGTCTTATAGGACGATAGGCTCTGATACCATGTTAGAATTAGGAATAGAAAAAATATTCTTTTATTGATTGAATAAACTGAATACAATTGGCTCCTATATATAGGAGAGAATGGAAGACTAAACTGTTACATAACCAATACGGGATTAAACCAGTATTTAATCTAATATAAAATCTAACATTCGAATTTGAAAAGAGTAATTAAATATTACAGAATTTTATAGTTCTTTTTGACAATATTGAGCTTTGTTCGTTTGTAGATTTATAATTATTAATGAGTAGAACCGATAGAACGCATATATATGTAACTTGCCATTAAAATATAATACACCTATCACGGCGTGTTATGTATAAACCGCCGTTATATATTCGACATATAGCGACGATTTATAAGTTAAATGTCGTGATAGGCCATTTTTTTTCATTAATCCCGCTCTAAAACCCCGCACTGTTTTCGTTTCCCCCCAATTTCCCAAATCTATTAACCTAGTTCTCTACTCCTTGCAACTTTCTCATCGAAATCGCTACAGCCTATCTCTCCCCCTCATCACTAAATTCTGCACGACCCCCGCGCCGCACGACCCTCGCGCCGCACCTCCCTCGTGCCGGACGACCCTCGTGCCGCACCACCCTCGCGCCGCACCACCCTCGCCACCGCTCCTACTTCATCCAATTTCAGTAAAGATTATCATTTTAATTGTTTTGTAATATTTATTTGGGTTTAGTTATATTACTCTTGTGAGATTGGTTAATAATAGAATTGAGATTGGTTAGAGCAAATGTATGTTCTCATCTCTCTCTCTCATGCTTGTCTCCTTTTCTGAGTTTTTGGAAATTGATTAGTATGTCAAACTATCTTAGTGTGATATTTTTTATGCGAGATATGACATAATCCCTTTTCTTATGTAGAAGATTCATGTAGTGCAATGAAAAGTAAGCAGTATAAATAAGTGTATAAGATGCAGTGCACAGCAGTAATAACCATATGACTTTTGGTTGGGATATTGGGTTTAAGATGAGGCAGACTTGCTTGCAAACCCCTATTATGAAACCCCTTTTACTTCAGCCTTGTGAATATACTTTTTGTTTTTTCTAAACTCGTATGGCATTATTAACTTATAATCCAATGCAGCTATATATAAATTACGACCTTTTGTAAAACAGTAATCCCATGTGTAGGTTATATTTCACAATTGTACTTATTCTTAGTGCTATATTAAACTTAAATTTGTGAATATTTTAACGGATAGGGGAGCAATTGTTTAGGTTATGTTTCTCGAATAGAGGTAAGAAGTATTTTCTCATCACTGCCATTGTTTAGTAGTTCACAGGTAAAGGATAAATGAAGAGGAATGAGGGGAGCAATCTGTAGACATGTATGTAATAAAAAAGGAATATAATGGAATGCAAAGACTACAAATAAATGAACAACATCACCAAAAGGGCTGTCATACTAAACTACTGTATCATTTTATATTTCTACATGTATGACTAATATCGTTTAAATTAGCTTTATGAACTCAGAAATTTATAATGCTGCATCAGACATATTAAAACGCTCTTGTGGCTACAAATATCATTGACTAGCTTCCAAAAAAAGTGTACTTTTTATCTTTGTTCCAACAAAAGTATACTTTTTTAGCTTTATATATCAAGATTTGTTTCTATTGAGAAAGGTATTTAGATAACTAAAAATATTTGGGTAATTGATTGATTTTAGTTATAGCACCGGTTATGAGTTTTGGTTACACTATAAGTTTTGAGTTTTAAGTTTTGATAAAACATGTTTGAAAAACAACAGACATAACTGATTCCTAAATACTCATGTAGATTTCAGATGGTTGTCTGATACACATATTTCAGATAAGCTAACAGCCTTATAAATTTCACAAGAAAGATGCAGCTCATACAACACACTAGGCTAATCAATAGCGAAGACAAATATACTGTTCACATCATTTCTTTGCTTTTGAAACATCATTTCTTAATAAATTATTACAAATTATATAGAAGAAAAAGAGGTAACTATATTTGTGATTTAAGAAAAATTGGCCTGAATTTACCAACATTTATAGGGTGAGGGAAAAGGGAGGAAAGTTAAGTCATTCCTTGTTAGTTATTAGTATTTTCTTGGTGGAAAGAGACTAAGAGCAATATGCATTTTAATTTATTAATTTTAAATTTCAGGTTGAATCATATTTTTGAAAATGGATAAAAGTTGGATTAATAAGTCACGATTATCCAAGGAGTATCGGGATGGTGTGAAAGATTTTATTAACTTTGCAAAGTGGAACTTTCCTGACCTGGACTTAATTTTGTGTCCTTGTGTTCGGTGTTCAAATTGTAATTTGAGAACATGTAATGTAGTTGAGACACATGTGATTTGCAATGTTTTTTTTACCGGGGTATACAAATTGGTTTTTTCATGGAGAGTCTGCTCAGTCAGTTTCTAATGGTACGGTTGTACGTGAAGACGCATCTTTATTTACAAGTCAGCCAAGTGTTGTCGATGAGATGCACTCTTTAGTGCGAGATGGTATGAGATTTCATAACTTTCAAATCCACACAAACAATCCAATCAACCAAGTTTGCGATGAGTCAGCAAAAACATTTGTTCATGAAGGTGGGGTGGGAGAAGAAATGCATGGTGAAGAAATTAATAAAGAATTTGAAACCTTTAATAAGTTATTGAAATATGTAAATACTCCCTTATACCGTGATTGCGCTCAGTTTTCAAAGTTTTTATTTATTGTTAGACTATTTCAGATTAAATGTCTAAATGGATGGTCTGCGAAGTCCTTCAACTTGCTTAAATATTCATTGTTTCATTTATATTTCCTTATATTTATTTTTTGGTTTTTATAATGTTCTGTAAACAGGTCACAGAGGTGGTCACGATTAAGCAGGAGAAGCTGGTAGATCCTCCCAGCATGAGACCTTTGACTGAGCACCCTCCAGGAGAAAGTGGAGGTGCGGCGCATACAGATGACACTACAGTCGACGTCGGTGAGGATAGCACGCCCACCACTGTGAGGAGGAGAGGATCGTCCAAGATGAAGGAGGTATGAAAGCTCCAGAATGATGAGAATATATTAGTGAGCAACAACAGCGTCGGTCAGCCGACTGAAGATGGCGGGAGCAAGCTCGGTAAATTTTGCAGGGTAATAGCAAGAAATTCTCGGCTGCTTCCCTTATGCTACGAGACTTAGTCAAAAATTCCAAAAACCACCAAGGAGGAAGCATTCTCTGTTATTAAGGTATTCCTAAATCATCTAATGTCTTTTCTTCAATCTATCCTAACTGGAAGCTTCTTAGATACACTATGTTTGTGTAGGTTTTTCTCATATAGTGTCAGCCATTCTATTAGCCAAAATCGGTCAGCCAGTTAAGATCAAAACACAGGCCAAACTTCAATTAGCCATCACTTCTTGCAATCACTACTGTGGCCACTTCCTCAATCGTCCGTACAATTCTGGATACAACTGCAAGTTTAGTTGACACTTCAATTCTGCTTGCATGCTGCCATTGTTACATTGCAAGTGGATTAGGGGGGAATTTTAGAACATTGATAACCTCTCAATACATTGCATATGCTTAAAAGCTAGTATTATATATAGAAAAAGCTCCTCATTGATTATGTGTGTTATGTTGCTCTTGGTGTTAGCTACCTAAATATGTTGGGTTGCACTTTTGTGTGGCCGGGGTGAATTTTAGCAAGAGAATTGCAGAGTAGGCTAATGTGTACTATTGGTTGTCGAACAAATAATTTAGTTTTTCCAATTTATTATTTTCAAGAATCATTATTTACTATTGTCAGTATAATGTCATTCTTCCCCTCACTTATATTGGCGAACTGTACTATTCAGTGAATAATAAAACCAATGTAATTTCATTCTTTTCCTGAGCTAGTATATGTATTTTGATGATACAAGTAGATCACATTATAATAAAATTTTGTGTACCCTTATTTTATATGCAAGTCTTCTTTAGTTGGATGATTTTGGAGCTCTAACAGCAAAAGAAGAAGCAAGGTGCTTGGTCATTTGGTTTGTTGAAGCTGCTTGAAATAGACATGCAACTATTTAATTGGTTTGTAGTGTACATCTAACTGGTCCAGATTATGTCTCATTTGATGAGCAGAAGTGATGCCTCAAAATTGTAGGAAAATGCCCTGTTTTTGTAATTCCGACTCCTATAGTTCCACTATTTTATATGCAAGTCTTCTTTAATTGGATGATTTTGGAGCTCTAACAGCAAAAGAAGAAGGTGCTTGGTTATTTGGTTTGATTGCAGAACACGCTTAGTATTTTAACATATGCTTGAAGGTTTCAAAATGTTGGTTACCCTGTACATTTTACAAATCCTTTGAATTAGATCGTTCTTGCAGTTTGCTCTATCATTTTTGCTACGAAATAGCACTTGTTCTGATTTTAATTCTACTTCTGCATTGCTGTATGATCTTAAGTAATACTCCAACTCTATGAGATAATTCTTATTTGTTAGTCTTAGAAGCAATTGGTATTACTGACCTTTGAGAACTACGTGGTACATTTCCTTCAATCAGGAATCATTAAGCCTCTAACTATTTCAGATGCTATTAAACTAAATGTCCGTTTCAGTAACCTAAATTAAGGATTTGAATATTTTTAATTTGGATTATATGATAGGAAACTTTTAATTTGGATTAGAATTTCAGAATTCAGGATTCATCAATAACTACATTTTTCTGTATATATATATCTGATTAATGTTATTTTGTAGCAAAAATTTTCTTACGCTGACGTTATTAACGATGGGTGGATAAATCGGTCTCTAAGAAATGGTGGGACCACAAGAGCTTCCTAAAAGGAAAGTACTATGTGCCAGAGAGGACCGAGACTGAGAATGCGAGGGCGGTTCCCGTCGGTGTGGCACCACAAAATTGGCAATTTCTTGTCAATTTTTGGAGAAGTGATACGGAAAAGGTATATACTAACACAACTTCCATCCTTTTGTATTTTATTGATGATATATTTTCATTGATGTTGCAAATTATAATCATTAACAGAGAAAGGCTGACATCGGCATAAAAAGCTGACAGATATTGAAACTGAAGCACACTACTGGGAGCGCCAGCTTTGCGATAGTTCGAGATGAGCTGGTAAACTACGCTTCAATTTTTTTTGAAGTCTTTTTATTATAGTTATATACAAGTCATGAAAACTCTTAAGATTAATGCTAATAACATTTTTAGCTGGGGAAACCTATAGATAAGAGAAAAAAGTTCTTTGACAAGTACAGATCATGCTGAACTTGCAATGTTTGAACAATATAGGTGATGATATTATGGAAATGCACACTATCATATGTCACATGAAATTTGCAGATGCTATTGCTACTTATGCACGATTTGTGTTTACAGAATTTAATGGGGCACTTCTGTTTCATGAACTTTGGAATGATCCAATGATGAACGAGTTACTATCTGTTCTAAAATTTTATTTGTCACTGTACCTTCCATTCACATAAAGATGGGATCTTGACGAAGTCTTATGTTTTGCAATTGGAGACATCCTTTTATGACATAAAGTTGCACAAGTTTAAACACATGCTTCTTTAATTCATTATTCTTCAACTGGTGAGTTAGGCATTTCACAACTATAGCAATCTTTGATGAGCATTACCAATGTCAGAACTTAAAAGATGTTGAGTACTCTAGACATCTATCCCAATTAGCAATAGGGATAATAAATTTCGATTTTATGACTAAGACATCCAATTCATTTTATTTGAAGTATTTTATTCTAGTTTTAAATACTGGTCTTACTTGTATATAGAAAGCATCAAATGAATGAGAGAAGGTCCGTGATGTAGATTTTTTTGAAACTACCCACACGGGTAAGGATGTAAGGATGGAAAATTTAGGGATGATGTGGCAGCCAATATTGTGGTAAATAAAAAGCTTTCAAATCAATTTTAATTTGGTATTTAATCCTTTAAATAAAATAATTTTGAACATTAAATTTATCTTTGTATCTTTTGCAGAATGATGCCAGAAAGAAGATTGAGGAAATGTCATCTTCTTCTTCCGCCGATCCATTGACGCTACAGTGTCAAGTTCTCTCCGAATTGAGGGGACGCAAGCGTCCCGGTCGTGTGCATGGGATGGGGCTAGGACAACACTCACCAGCGTCTTCGGTTCTTGTACATGTACTTCCAATGGGGTTGGGCCCACACAGGACGATGTTGATCAGCTGAAGGCAACAGTGGCTCGTCTGGAGGCTCAAATGGTTCAAATGACGACGTTAATCGGGCAACAGTCACAAGAAATTCCAACTCAAGCACCGGTTAGTATTCTACAACTAAATACCCACTTTTAACTAATTTAAATTAAATGGGAGTCAACGTTAGTATTGTACAGATTGAAATTATTTGTCAATTCATGTGGATACAGAAAGGGAACAAAAATAATTTGGAAAGGGAACAAAAATAATTAGAATTCCCAGTTAAGTATCCACATCCAACGTTAGAATCCATAAAGAAACTGGAAGTAAGGGTTTGTGATGTCAGGGAAGGTCACCAGATCGTTACATTGTTAATTTGATATCCTCTTTGTTTTGCATCTTTGTATGTTTAGCTTTGATGAGATTATGATACTGTGTTCTAAGTTCCCTACTATCTTCATAACAGAAATTTACTTCTAAAGAAACCCTTCAAATCAAATTTGTTGAGCTACAAATTTGGGAAATGCTTTGCAGGAACCAAAACTTGATCAAGGTTCTTTGCAAGTGTCCATATAACTGTGTAAACTGCCAAAGGTTAGGGTGATTTCAACATATACAAAGTTCGCCAGAAGTTAAAAACAAGACAATGCAAAAGATACTATAAAAGCCAGCTTGCAGTTTGAGAGTTCATGTTCAAAAGGTTCAGGATAACTCAATAACAAGACAATAAAGAAATTGTCAATCAGATTCACATCATTTAAACACCAATTCAATCCAAACAGTGAAGGTATAAACCTATTTCGTTAAACAAGCATAGCATATGTTAGTATCCACATGAACTAACAAATAATTTCAATCTGTTTCCCGATTAATTTAAATTAGTTAGAATTCAGTTATGCTCAGTTTTGTGATAAATAAGTATGACTGCAGCATGTTTCCTGGTAGTCAACTCAGTTATGCTCTAATTTGTGCTCTTTTTCTTCTTTTATTTGAAAAATTGATGATGAAATATTTATGTTTTTTCTACAAGATTAGCGTATTCCATCAGTTTCCAGTCACGCACTTACACTAGGGCAAAATAACGATGGAATTGGAAGCAACATCGGGCCACACGAGGAGACTCCTCCGTTGTAGTTTGTCGAATTTGGACTTTTTTTTAAATGTTTTGTAGGAATTATATCTATGTTATGTAATAACTAAGTGTTGTACGATATATACATTTGACACTCGTTGTATGACAGTTTATGTATTACATATTTTGTTTTCTATTGAGTTGTTTTTTGTGATGTGTGACTTTTCGTTATTGATTATGATATTATTATTGATTTTAAGATTTAACCATTTAAATTTAATATGATTACATGTATTTGTAATATGCGATTAATTACTGATTTTTTCAATTCAAAATTTTATAATGAAATGTCTAAAAAAAAAGTAGACCTATAGCGGCGTTTACCAAGAAACACCGCAATAGATACTACTGCTATTAAAAGTAGTGCCCTCTATTGCGGTGCTTGACAAGCGCCGCTGTAGGACACTAATTTAAATATCTGCACGCTAGCTATCATTCAGTAAAAGCAATCCCGGCGCTTGGCAAACGCCGCTATAGCTCGACTTTTTTTAAAACATTGAACCGGAAATGCCCCTATTACGGCGGTTTGGCAATGCCGTTATAGGTGGACACCATATAGCGACGGCTTTGGTAAACGCCGCAGTAGCCTATATAGCTATAATGACGTACGCTATAACGACGTTTTCGGCGGTGATTTTAGAAGCGCCGTTATGGGCTATAACAGCGCCAAAAAATACCGTGATAGCCTTGTAAAAGCGCCGCGAAAGCCCATGCATTTTGTAGTGTATACTTAAAATTGCAGGAATTATGTCACTGAAACCTCTCTTAAAGTTGACATTAGCACACTACAAACAATATTGAGGACACCTAACACACGTTAGTAGACTCAAGAGTAAATCCAAATCAACCAAGTTCATATAGGCAATAAGCTAATCACTCAATAAGGACATAGTGCTAAATCAATGGAATACATAACAAACCAATGTTTTTGCATTTACTTGTGTATGAACAATGCAAATTTTAAAATATACAAAAAAAATGGTGAGATTTGTTGGTAAAATAATATTCAAATATTAACTGAAAATATTTTAAATAACATATTATCATGTTATCAGGTCTGTACTAACAGTTAAGTGGCCATCCATCTAAAAATAGAACGTATGCTCCAATAAAAAGAGTAAAAGAAGGTGATATGTTAAGATATTCATCACCAGATATTTTAGTTGATCAGATGGTTTCTGCACCAAACTTCACACATTGATTATTTAGCATATTGTACCATTGCAAAATCAACCTACCACTAAGGGAAGCAATAATAATATGAAGGCAGCAACCTCCACCTTGACTATCAATCATAGATAACGTTAATAACAACATTAAAAAGACTTGATAAATTGTACAATCTTTTTTTTCCCTCTTTTTTCCATGTGTTCTTCTGTGATGGCTTTGTGCAATTTCTTTTGCGATGACATTTAAATGTTGAATGACAATAATCTATTAATTTTAATCCACTGATATTGATAGATATCTGAAAAATTTAGTTCAAAACTGGACTCGGATTGGAAGATCCCTTGTATTGATATACCATTCCGTCTCTCCCTTTTCTTTCACACCTTACAACTGCCTTCTCTGGAAACATATTTTCTTACTTAAGGTAGCTCAACTTCTTAGCTACATTTGCCTATCGAAATAGATGAACCATACACATCTTTATTATCTAATGATCATATTATTTATTCCCACTTTTTATTTTTCATTCATTCGCTTGTCCTTGCTTGCTTTTTTTTTGCTCCGTAACCTAACGCTTAGATCCTAAAGTTTTGACTCAACCTCAAGATCACACAGCATAAACATAAAATAAAATCAATCCCTCCAGTATGTCTTTTACTACAGTTCATAATTTATCTGTAGATTATTGACTTTGAATAAATATTAAAGGGGATGAAAATGAAAGCCACTTTTGAAATATTTGAGTTTATCAATAATGTCTAAATTTTGAACTATTTGGTTGATTAAGAAAATTCAGATCGGGTATACTATTTGTACAAACATTCTACCTAATGATTTCGCAAAGGGAGGCAGTGTTGTCTAAGGAATAGGTAAAGCCCAATGTGTATGGCTCATGTTTCTTAGAAGAAAAGTTAGTGCAACTCCAATATATAAGACCAAAGTTGTAATAGATGATAGAACCATTATCACTATTAACAACGTCAATATTACAGCTTGTCAAATGTACCATACACTTTATTAATCACTCACTCCCTTCGCGAAATATCTAAGAAACAACAACAATATTCTGTTCTAAATTATTTTTAGTGTTCAATAGTTTCTACGATTAAATTGTTAATAGAACATAATATAACAATGTAATTAACAATTTTTAACAAAACAGAATATTATTAGTGTTCAGTAGCCTGAACAATTTTCACTATTAACAACAACAAAAATAGTTTCTACGATTAAATTGTTAATGCACCATAATATAACAATTTTATTAACAATTTTTAATAGAACAGAGTATTAATAGTGTTCAATAGCCCGATGTTCTATTAAAATTTTTCACTATTAACAACAACAACAATAGTCTATTCTAAATTCATCATATTATTGAGTTCCAAGGAAATGTACCCACATACCCACATTACTCTTAGATTCATCATATATTACCATCTCTTTAGACATTACTCTTGGCAAATAATATACCTTAATCTCATTATAATAAAGGATCTTACCAATTACAAATTGTAAATAATAAGAGAGGGTCTTATAACTTCACAAAACCTTGATCTCTTATTCTCCAAAATATATATATATATATATATATATATATATATATATATATATATATATATATATATATATATATATATATATATATAATAGAGGGAGGGTCTTATATATATATATATATATATATATATATATATATAATAGAGGGAGGGACTTATATTACTCTAAAAAATAATCTAATTATAGTAGAGGATCATACAAATTCTACATTGCAAATAATAAGAGAGAGTCTTACAACTTCACAATACCTTAATCTTATATATATAATAGAGGATCATATATTATTCTCAAAGATAATTTGATTATAATAGAGGATCTTACAAATTACAAAATGCAAATAATAAGAAAGGGTCTTTTGATCTCATATTCTCAAAAATATTATATATAAAATCCAAATAAGAGAGGATCTTACTAAATAAGAGAGAATCACCCTCTCGGATTGGCGGAACGACGAACGACGACGGCTTGAATTTGGGCGGATTGATGAAGGACGTATGGCGATGGCTTTGATTAGGGCGGACTGGCGAACGTCGATCGACTATGTCTGGGTTTTGGGTGAGAAGAGACAACGAGGATTCGCGAACGACGACATAATGGATTGGGGCAGTTTGGCAAACGGTGAAGAGCGGATGGCGACGGATGGATTTTGTGTGAGGAAGGGTGAGCGGGTGTTAGCGGGGATTTGGGGGAGGAAGGGTTTTTTTTTTGTTTTAATTTTTGTATTTTTTTTTCAATTTTATTTCATTAAATGTATGATCTACACATATTAAGATAGATGAGTAATACTATTTTTGCTCTTCTTTTTCTATTTTATTATAAATAAAAGAGAGAGAAGATAAGCCTATTAGCTAAGATATATTATAATAAGTGTAGCCATCTTAAATTTTTCACACAGGTTCTTGGCAAGAAAAGAACAAATAAGTTTTGAGTTGGTGTCATGTCACTTTTAAACAGGATGTGAACACAAAGGGCATAAAAGAAAAAAAGAGAAGCTAATGTATCTCCACTCAATCAATTATATGAATTGAACTATTATTACTTTTTCATATATGCATGCATATAGATTTTACCAGAATTTTTTTTCCATAGACAATTAACAAACCTTATTGAGATACATATTCATCAAGAACTATAAAATACACCGTGATTGACCTATAATAATATTTATTGAGTTTTTTTTTGCCATTTTGTAAAGTATGTAGTATTTGATGGGGACATGGGTTTTCAATTATGAGAAGCTAAGCTAGCCCGACAAGGGTGCCCGACAAGGGTGGGTGCATGGACAGACATGAATTGTATTGTAGCACTTATATCTTCTCTTTCTCTCTCTCCTCTTTGCTCTTTCTCTCTCTTAATGCATTCACATAATTAACACTCGATTGCTCTCCATGCCTCTCTCTTGTAAGCAAACCCACTCCAATACTCCATATCCTCAATCTCCATTTACTCCCTCTTCCTTTTGTTTCCTTATATATAGGGCCTCATTCCCTTCTTCTTCCTTCAATATTCCAACTCATCTACTTTTTCCTTCTTCTTCTTCTTCTTCTTCTTCTTCTTCTTTTCAGTTTGAGCTTAATTGGTGAGCAGTCCCCTGTTGGAGAAGCAGGGTACGTGCAAAGCCTCTACACTCTCTCCAACTTTGCACGTGCTCCCCTTCTCCAACATGGGCTTCTCTCCTAGCTTCATGCATCGTGTTATACATGCAACTACCTAATTCATGCAGGTTATACTTATCTCTCCCTCTCAGATTAAGAACATTCTTCTGCTTAAATGGATTCTATTATTAGAAAAAGTGGCTTCAGTTTCACATGCATAATTCTATTTTTCCTAGCTAGATAAAAGTGAAATAAAAGTTGAAAATAACAGAGTGCCATATAAAATTGTTCTCTTATCCTTGTTTTAAAACCTACTTTTTTGCTTGTATCCGCTTAGTTTCAAATTGTGGATGTATGACTAGCTAGTTTACTTAATGACATATTGTTTCCATAGTGTAATTAAGAAACTATAAATAAAAAAATCTCATAAATATTTTTTTGTTCCTGTACAATAATAGGGTAAAATGTCAAGTAAATATATATGCAAACAAATTTTTTCCCTGATTTTCTTCTTACTTAATTTCACCAACTCATACTATGTGAGTTGCAAAGGTATAAATTCTTTACTCATCTAACATTACTTATATAATTGATTATATTTTCCTTTTATGATTATATATTTCTCTTTTATATACATGAATATATCTCTACTATTATGCTTACTTAATTACTATAAAGCTATTGTTGATTAGAGAATGTATAGCATCTATCATTCATTAAATTAATTGTTTGTAAGTATGTGCATTGTATTTGCTTCATCCACAACATGCATACTTTGAAAATTGGTGACCCCTAAAATTGACTCATTTTAATTACGTACATTGAACATTAGTGTAAAAAGATTTTCGTTTATTAATAATGTTTAAGTCTTTTTTCTGTGTAACTGAAAGAACGGAAACAATACATATCTACATCGCACCAAGCTCAGATATGGTAAAAGGTTGGGATAAATAAAGAATACATGTATTGCATGTGCATGCAAATATAGCCTTGACTAATACAAATTAGATAGATATAAGAAATTCGAACATGCATGCATGCGAATATGAATATTTTGTAAGTATGCTTCATGTGTGTTCTTTGATGAACTTTGGTTTTCATAGAATAAATTCCAAGGCCTTACCAAGAAATTGGAGCTACCTGAAGATCCTAGTTCCAAATAACTTCCAACTGCTTAAAAGAAGGATGCCCATGAAAGATTGTGTTCGATTTGACAAAGAGCATGTACTCATTCATGATGTAAAGTTGGAACAACAGAAGTATAAGAAACCAGCTGTGACCTACAGTGTGGTTATGTTTTGGATAACTTCAAATTAATTATTAGCTTTAATATTATAATTTGGAGCGGCAAAAATCTCTTTCGTAGATCCTACAGAGTCGCATTTACGACGAATTAGCGATACTTGTGAATTACTCAAAATGAAAATTTAGAGTTTCCGTAGTGTACATGAAAACTTAGCATATTATATTGTTTTGATAATTACTACATTTTTGTAATGGAAATAACATACACAAATGAAGTAGGCTATTTCAGTAAAAGTTTAAAGTTTAAATGCTGATGATACTTATTTACTTATCACCATTAATTTTGCTCAAGAGAATTATCGAAATCGTTGGAAATGAGACGAGGCTTAAACTACTAGCTACTAACACTTGCTATGATGGATCTTGTTTTTATCTTCATAAGAGCGGCCACAGTCGTTAGATATTTTACCATTTTTGTCCTTTATTTGAACAGTGCATTATTATATTTGAGAATAAATTGACAATTTTTATATTATAAGCGCATCCACGGTCGTTTGCTATCTTTGCCAATTTCTCATTTTTTAGCAAACGAGACACTGCAGTCGTTTGCTATTTTGCTATATTTTGATAAAGTAGCTACAGTCATTTCTTATTTATAAAGAATATTTTGTTTATATTATTTTATTAATTTTTTAACTTCTCAAACGAAGCAACACATTTTTTTGCTTTTAAATATTCCTCGGAGGAAAAAAAAATCGAATGGTCCCATTAAAGGTGGCAACTAGTTTAGAAAATAATTAGTTTATGAAATAGATTAGTTTATGAAATGGATTTAGATAGATAATTAGATTGGTTAGGATAATTATATAGATAATTAGTACAGAAAATAGGTGGATTTCCCCAGCAAATTAAGAAAATTGTCAATTTTTATTTCGCCATTTTTGCTACAAACAACTGTCGATGCTCTAAGAAATTTCCGTGCATATTAACTGCTATCAATTCTCAAATAATAATCAAATTAAGATCATAAAAACACATGCAAACGCAATATGAGTAATAATGTCCACCCTGCAGCTACGCACAACTCATTTGTTATAATAGTAAACATTTATAATAAAAGGTCAAATAAGCTAATTAAGTAAAACTAGGGGCTTAATCAAATTTTAGTTTGACAGCTTGAAAACAAGTAAGTGATGTCATGCATGCATGCATGCTCATTCAAGTTTGACAGTTTGACCATAACCATACGAGAAGCAGAATGGTGTTGATTTGGAGGAGGAGAAGAAGAGGAGGAGGAGGAGGAAGAGTAACCTTAAAAAAGGCTCAGTCCCATACCCTATCCTACCATTGGATTGAATTGAAAATTTGAGAAAAAAGTAGAGAGACCATTGAATTGAATTGAATTGAAGTGATGAGTTAAAGAAGGAGACGCAACCCAACACGCAATGCACGAATCTCGATGCATCCCATGCCATGCGTTAGCTTTTCACGGGGGTCTCTTCTCCTGTTCTCTTCTTCCTTGCTTTTGGTTCTTCTTTCTTTTTTCTTTTCGTCCTTTTAATTTATTTTCCAGTTTTTTTTGTGTTTGGTTTTTTTTTTTTTTTTTGGGCACGAGAGAATCACGGGGGGCATGCCATTCCATGCGACTGCCAGTAGCTGAACTGTAGAATCAGTCACACCGGCCCTTGTTTATCGTTATGTTCATATACGTGGAGATTAAGGTATCGTGGGGCCCATTCAACAGTCAACAAGTCAACTGAAATACTGTATGATACTATAGTCGAATCCTTCCTCATTATACTTGCTTTTGGTAACATGGTTACTGTGTGTATGATACTATATAGTGTAATGCTACATAAATGAGCCACTTTTTGAAAGTATTTTCCAAACTGACCCACTTTCGAAACTAATTGCCCAAACGACTCACTCCCAATCTCAGACAGTGAGTTTAGTTAAAACGTCAGCGCTATCTGAGATAGCGAGTGTATGGTCATATTTTTCTCCACACTTTGGCGAGAAATTAAAGAAAAATACCAAGTTCAGACTAGCTATCTCAGATAGCGAGTATATTTGTACCACACTCGCTAACTGAGATAGCTAGTGTATGGCCTTGAAGAAAAATAACAAGTTTATAGCATGTGTGTTTTTACCACACTCGCTAACTGGGACAGCGAGTATAGATTGGGAATAAAGTTAAAAACCATTGGGCTTACACTCGATGTCTCAGATAGCAAGTGTGTTTATACCACACTCGCTAACTGAGATAGCGAGTGTCGATTGGGAAAGTTTTTAAAGAGTCGTTATCTCAGATCTCTCTCACTTCACTCGAAACTCGCTCTCTGTTCTCTCCCAAATTCGAAAGAAACACAAAACCCTAGTCTCCCAAATTTGTGATTTTCCTAACAAAATCCGTCCAAAATCTGTTGAAATCCACTTCATCACTCTCAACCCTTTATACTCTCACTCTCAAATAAACTCAACACCGTAGATCCCGAATGTGGTTGATTTCGTGAACGATGAAGAGGATTGTGGCGGAAGCGGGTGCATTCATCTCATCCTCATTGTCAACCTCCTACATTCATCTCATATCATCGTTCGGTAAGTCTTCATACGTTTGCAATTAGATTTTGGGTTAATTCTGTTTACAATTAAATTTTGCAATTAGAATGTAATGTTGAGAAATAGTGATTTCTGTGAGGATTAGTGTAGTCCGAATTGTTGATTGGGGTTGAAAATTTTAGAATGTAAAGTTGATTAATTATATGTGTAAGTTGTTCATAATGAGTTCCTCATTCTTCTTTCAATTATTAATTGGTAAATTAGATGTGTAGGTTTTATTGGTGTTAAATTGTTGATAAGGAATTGTGATATATGTGTTAAAGTTTTGGGTTAAGTTTGATTGTGTGTTAAATTGAACGGAATGTTGAGAGCTCATGAGATATAATTTAACGAAATGCTACTTTGAGAAATAATTTAACGGAATGTGTACGTTTTATTCATTGTACGTTAAATTGAACGAAATACTACTTTGAGATATAATTTAATTTTGATGTAAATAGGATTATTGACATATAATTTAACTTTGAACTAGCATGTTGAGATCTTTTGTTATGAATATGATTAATAAACAATTATCCATATTATTATTGAACTCTTAAATTATATGTGTGTGTTTTATTGGTGTTAATTTTTTTGTTTTTAGAGTATGTAATTATACTATACCGAAATATATATAAAATTGTAAGATATGGCACGAATGGAATATCCATGAAGAATGATCGAGTAGTAGACCCCCAAGTAACCAAGGTCGCGGGGGACCCCGAACTTGTTATGGACGACCCCCGAGTAGCGGTCGCAGTGGTGGACAAAGACACGCAAATGTAAGATGATTGTCTTTTTTCGATTAATTTGATTTTGCTTTAATAAAATAGTACAATGTAAAATTGATGTTTATTGTTATTTGTTGTGTAGGTTGAACCGGGTCCGTCTACTTCGGTAAATCAATCGGGCCAGTCTTCTTCTCCAAATGCGTCGGGCCCTTCTTCATCATCTTATGTTCCGCCGGTAGATCCCGGTCCTCTCGACCCAATACTATTGACATTGCAAGAGCAACATAGTTCGAAGGACGTGTGGGACGGACAATCGACGGAGTGTACTTTTCAGGGGCATGCCATTTTGCCAATGCATCCACATATCCACGAGCTGTTAAGGGATTGCGGGCTATACGGCATCGACCTCATGAGTTCAATTAAGGCCGACCATCCTCTTCTAACCGCCCTCTCGAATGTTGGCATCCGGAAATGCACAATTTTCATTTTTCGGTACAGGAGATAACTGTCACACTACAGGATGTTGCAGTGATCACAGGTTTTCCCGTCAATGGACAAGTCGTAACTGGAATGGTGGACTTCGATCCACAGTTTTTTTATCACAGAGTATCTTGGGATTGAGCCAGATCCTAGGGCTATTGTGGAGAAGTCTCTTCGATTAAAATGGTTGAAGGATACTTTCGCCGATAAGTTGAATGAAGATTCGAGCGACTTCGAAGTCCAGTGCTACTGCAGAGCGTATACTATGTCATTGTTTGGAAGTGTAATGTTCCCGAACTCCACCGGTATTTTTGTTCCCCTAATGTACTTACCTCTAATCGCTGATTTCGGAACTGTTGGGGCATACAGTTGGGGAAGTGCAATATTGACGACATTATATCGGAGTCTGTGTAAATGCGCTCTTGGTGTTAGTCAGATGAATGGACCAATGTTGTTGTTACAAGTATGAAGTTGGAAAAGCATACATATCGGTAGACATGTAGTTAGTAGGCAATCATCAAAGTGGTTGCATGTTTCTGATGACCCACACATGAAACCATCACGGGGTGTATACTGGAAAGGAGCCCTAACATGGAAAGCTAACCCAAATCGCTGCTTGACATACTACATGGATGAATTTGATACGTTGACAGATAAGTGTGTCAAGTAGGAGCCTTATACAGAAGAACGTTTAGCGAGATTGTCACCTGTGTGCACGACGACTCGAGAGCTGTGGATGATGAGAGCATCTCTTGTTAACATCGGCACAGTAGAGTCCTATTATGTCTATAGAGTACTTCGACAATTTGGCCGCCGTTAAAATATTCTGGTCGCAGAACCTTTTAATGCGGATTTGCATGGTATTACCGGTATGGGTCGATAGCCCGATCATGATTGGACCGCTAGTTTGCATACCCACGTAGATATATGAAATAATCATCGTTTTGATCACGTGATTGTTAATATTCCACCATTCGATACCGATTTACATAGACAATATATGATGTGGTATTGAAGAATGACTCGACTTTATATATCTCCAACATTTCAAATGCCTGTGGGTGTGAAAGTACTGACTCGGCGACGAGTCGCTAATCCAGCTGACGACCATTCTGTTCATTTACCAATGTTTCAACTAAAGTCAACATATATTTGGGATATTGTAAGTTATATTTTGTATCTATTTGTTTTACATTACACATATACATGTACATTATACATTCTGCGTTAAATACTTGTCTTTTGTTTGAGTGTAGATGGCCCAAACATGGATTTGTAAATCACCCTGGGGGGGGGGGGGGGGGGTGAATAGGGTGATTGTGCGGAATTTAAAAAATTAAAGTAAAGTGCATAGGAAATAAAAAGAGATAAGAAGAGCAAACGCAGATAGCACAAGTAACTCAGCGATATAACGTGGTTTGATCCCTAGGTCTACATCCACACCTCCTACTTGTAGCAATTCTCCGCCACAAGCGTTCCACTATACTCAAACCCTCGTATAGTGATTCTCGGATTTAGGCCGAGAGACCTATTACACCCATAGGACTTCTGACACAAGTCCCGTCCATCTCACTAAAGTGGAAGAAAAAGAAAAAGCTCAAGATCTTTAATGATCCTGACTGAAGAATAAAAGTAGTTATCACCCACACTCGAATTGATTGTTGAAAGATCAATTCAGAAGATTTTTCTCAGCAGTAATAGGTAAAGAATACACAGTGGGTTTTTCGAAATATATAAACTGGGAAGTGTATCGATCAAAAATAGAAACCATACATTCCAAAAATGTGAACAGCGCAAAGTTCGATCGACCGCACTTTCGGTGCAGTCGACCGTTCATTACTCTGACGTAAAGTCAAAAGATGAAGGATCGATTGCTTCTTACATAACTGTAAAGTGTAGTTGACTGTACTGTGGTCAACCGTCATGAGGTGCGGTCGACCGTTATCGCGATGTTTCATGACGAATCCACTTTATATTCTTTCCAAAAGCTAATCAATCACCAATCAATTAAATACAGATAAAATCTCACAAATATAGAATAATAGCAATTGGTTTTGATAGATTTCTTGGACACTAATCAATCATGTGCTCTTTTTGAATATCTTCTTCTTTTGCTTGATTTTGCAATCTTTTTTTATTACTTTCCTTCTTTGAATATTCTTAAATCTCTCTTGGATATCTTATTGATATTATTTTATCCTGAAAATCTGAACAACTCAATTTAAACTTATTAGTATTTATAGACAGGTTTTGTGCACACCAAACCGAGAGTCAACTATCTCCCCCTTTGGTGTGAACAAAACATGCCTTTGAATATTGAAAGTAAAAATTTAAACAATTAGTCATATAAATACTCTCCCTGAATTTAGTACTTCCTGTAACACAAATTTTCATAGGTAAAGAGATTTTAAGAGATTTGTAAATACTCCCCCTGAATTCAATACTTCATAGCATAGAAGATAGAAAAAATATTTACTTTCAGTGTTAAAACCATTCTCCCCCTTTTTGGAACACACCAATAGGGGCAAAAGAAACGTGGAGAACATACTCCCCCAAAATTAGTTTGTATATGAGAAGAACATTCATTAAGCGAAACAAGAAAGAAAAACATGAGATGAGTTTTGAGAAATATAATAATTTTGAAAACGGAGGAAAATCTACTTACATGATACCGTTGATAGAAAAACTCTTTGATATACAAGGAGAGCTCTTCATGGTATCATAGATTTGAGATTTTCCAATACAGATGTGAGGCCTAAAACAGAAGAAGAAGTGAGATTGAATAAGCCGATATTATAGAAGATAAATAGAGAGTTCTTAAAAACGAGCAACCAGAAAAAGAACCGGTCGACCGCACGGTTGACCGCAACACCAATTAAGCATACAAGTCAAAATTAATCCCAAGAGCAAACCGGTCGACCGTACGGTCGACCACACATCTTGTAAAGACAAAATGCAAGTCAGAGGGTGAGTCGGTCGATCGCAAATACTAAAAGCAAACATTTTGAAAACAGAGTATAAAACAAAACGAAGAGCGAGGGTGTGCCGATCGACTTCCCAGTCGACCGCACACCCTCACAGGTGTAAAGTTGCCCGTCCAGTCGACCAAAACGCATTTTCAAGCTGAAATATCAATAACATTCAGTTCTCCTTTCAAAAAATCAAATCGTTTTTCATCTAAAAGTTTGGTAAAAATATAAGCAAGTTGCGAATTAGTGGAAACATATTCAAGAATAATATCCCCTTTTTGAAAATGATCTTTAATAAAGTGATACCGAATATCAATGTGTTTTGTGCGACTATGTTGATCAGAATTCTTTGTCATATGAACAGTACTAATGTTATCGCATTTAACTAGAATGTGATCAAAAAATACCTTGTAGTCCTCTAGAGTGTGTTTCATCCATAATACCTACGCACAGCAGGATCCTGCGGCGATTTATTCAGCTTCGGTAGTTGAGAGAGTTACAGAGTTTTGCTTCTTGGATGCCCATGAGACAAGACAGTTGCCCAAGAAGTGACATGTGCCGCCAGTACTTTTTTTGTCTGTTAAGCTACCGGTATAATCTGCATCAGAGAATCGTACCAAGGGATAAGTTTCTATTTTTCGGATACCAAAGTCCAGTATTTGGTGTGCTTTTGAGATATCAATGATACACTTGACGGAAACCAAATGCAATTCTTTAGGACACGATTGAAAGCATGCACATATAAAAACACTAAACATAATATCTAAACGAGATACAGTAATATAAAGTAAACTACCAATCACACATCGATAAGTAGAAATATCAACATTGTTACCAGATTCATCTTTGGACAACTTCGTAGTAGTGGCCATAGGTGTTTTGTAAGCATTTGCATTTTCAAGTCTGAATTTTTTGACTAGTTCTTTTGCATATTTGGATTGATTTATAAAGATGTCATCCTTTCTTTGTTGTATTTGAAGCCCAAGTAAATAAGTTAGTTCACCCATCATACTCATTTCGAACTCATCCTGCATTTGCTTTGAGAATTCCTTGCAAAGATTTTCATTAGTGGATCCAAATATAATATCATCAACATAAATTTGAACGATTAAAATATCTTTAGAGACATGTTTTATAAATAGTGTAGTATCTACTTTTCCGTTAGAGAAGCCTATGTGAAGTAGAAACGAACTCAGTCGTTCGTACCATGCACGGGGAGCTTGCTTCAAACCATACAAAGCTTTATCAAGACGAAATACATGGTTTGGGTGTATGGGATCAGTGAATCCCGGTGGTTGTGCAACATAAACTTCTTCCGAAATAAAACCATTTAAAAACGATGTAACTCCTGTTTTCCCAAATATGTATTTTCTGTATTAAAATTTTTTGTAAATTATTTTTCCGCTTTCAAACTCTTTTGTCAAAATGTATTGTTGGATTTTTTATTAAAATCTATTTTTGATCAATAATTTTAGCTGTAACTATTTTTCTATGATTTTTGTATTGTTATACAGTTCTTATTATTATTAGTATTACTTTTATTATTACTATTATTATTTTTATCATTTTTCTTATTATTATTATTGTTACTATCATTATTATTTTGCTAGTGTTGTTATTTGCATTATTATTATTATTATTGTTAAAATTACATTATTTTATAAATTATATTTGATTAGTTATTTTAAGTTTTCTTATTAGATTTTTTGTACCCCAATAACCCAGAAACCCATTGCCATACCCTGATTATTAAACCCATACCCTATTCTTAACACTCCTACTTGATGCCATTACCCACATAATACCCGAACCCAACATATTCACCCAGACTCGTTATCATAATACCCAAACCCATTCTACTAAACCCTAATATACATCTCCCTACCTATATTTATACCCCCCCTACCCCTGTTCCGCCGTCATCCTCACCAACCGAACCCTCAGCCTGCCTCCTAACCCATCGTTCTCTCTCTCCCGATCCTTCCTCCTACCTCGCGATGCCCAACCTACCAGTCGTTCCCCTGTCTCCTCTTCCCTGTCGCGATGCCAGCGCGACGACCCCTCGTCTCCCTCTGGCCTCCGCCTGGTCGCACCACCACCTCAGCGTCAGCACGACCCTCCTTCTGTGCAACAGCAGATAGTGGCTGTGATCCTCCCGGTAGACTGCAGGTGCCTCTGCCTTCTCTCGACAGCCCCGCAGCATAGCTTCCCTACGTTGTGCTGCTCCTCTAGCCGCCGGCGCCGCCCATTATCGTGACCTTGACCGTCTCATCGCAGTCACCGCCTATCCCGATGTCGTGTCGTGTCGCTGTCCCAGCCACTGTCTGAGCCGAATCCCATTGCATGTGTGCTGTTGACCAAGATGTTGATCGAGTGTGTTATTGGTCGTCCGATCACCATCGTGATCGCGATCATGATCTCTTGATCTTGATCTTGATTTGATTGATTCCTGGTCATCGATCACCCGTGATCTTAATCCCTTGATCTCGACCGTCGGATCTACTTTGATCATCATCATCTTGATCGTCACCATTGGGGTGATCTTGGCCGTTCAATCGCGATCATCATCAACTTCATCGTCACCATGATCTGGACCGTTTGATCTTGTTGATCTTGATCTTGATCTCATCCATGCCAATTCGCTCGATCATTGTTTAATCATCTTGATCTTGATCGTCATCGTGATCCGTTCGTTCATTTGTGTTCGTGACCCGTTCATTGTGCTCGTGCCCCGGGAATCTATTCCCGTTATTCTTGCACTTGCTTCGTTTTTGTCGTCGTCTCTCAGGCAAGTAACTTGTACTCTTTTCTTTGTGTAATACAAGTACTAAATACCGCCTGTAGTGTTGTTGGGTTCTAGAGACAATTTGTGTGTGAAAACCCTTGTTGATATTGTCTCTATAATGATGATTTGACCAATAGTTGCCTCACGACATGCATGACATGATATAATCTAGGACTAACCACTTCTTTTTGTACATATGTGTGTTGTTCATATGATATCTTGTGCTCGTTCGTGTTATTCGTGATAGACTTATCTTGGACCTGTGAAATACCCTATATCATGTTGCTTGGACATCTAGTATACTTTATTTCATGTTTTTTGTGTTTTGGATGAGTTCTATGTGAACTAGTTAATCTTGTGCATGAAGGATAATTTCAGTTTTGCCGGTTTTCCCGTTTTGATCAGTATTTTAGATCCTATTAAGGTCAGTATTTGAAAATATTTTGTGAACATGGACTGTAGATAATTATGTCTATTTTCTAAACCTTTTGACGGATCTCAGTTTTGATTTACAAGTTGTGATTTATACCTATTTTACTACAGAGGTGTAGAAAGATTTTCAGACTGCGTTTTCTATGAATTCTGAAGAGTAATCTATTTTTATTCTGGTATTAAAATTATTATTTTAATCTAAACTTTTGCTCAGTACTTCTAGACTTGATTGGGGTTTACCCAAAATTTTGGTAGATTTATTTGAAGAGTTTTACAAACCTTTTCATTCATACAAACAAAGATTTTACATACAAAAATTTACTACTATTCAGTAAAAAACCTAATTTTCGGCCTATTTCTACTTGCTGTTTCTAAAATATTTATGAATATGAAAGTTAGCCTACTGTATCTATTTTATTAACTTTTTGGCGGATTTGGATTTCGATTTATGGTTTGGGAGATATTGCTGTTTTCGTACTGCAGCGTTTGTGATTTCAGATTTGGGTTTTTAACATATATGTCCCTAACAAATATGTGAATATCATGTATGCCCCTCACAAATATGTATTTTCATATTTGTCTCCAACAATATATACATCTCTTAATTACCCCTCAAGTTAGAAAAACTCAAAACGATGGAGAATTTTCAGTTTTTTTTATGGACTTGATGAAAAATGACTGAAATATTCTCTTCTCTACCATTCAAACTATATATTCTTCATCCTTGTAAATCCAGGCAATTGTTAATCCAACCTAGACTCACTAACTTTTCTCAAAAAATTTTCATTTTTTTCAAAAAATGGACAAATTAACAGTACATCTTTGAAAACTACATAGTTTTTCTCACGTTACTTCTCCAAAATTGTCATCAATCTTGTTTTTAATGATAGATTATAAGCTTCCTCATTTATTTTTCTTAAAACTCTTAAATGTTTTATCGTTTGATTGTCTAATCTGATCTTTTAATTTGATTTCTATTTGTCTCGTAAGGGTAAAATCATAGTTAACTTAGTGATATTGAACATAGGGGTAAATATGAAATAAAGTCCAAATTTTTAGGGGCATATATGAAAATATATATTTGTGAGGGATATATATGATATTATCATATTTGTTAGGGGTATACATGTTAAAAACCCTTCAGATTTACAAAACTACTGTTTCTTGTTGTTTTCTGATTTTACTTGACTACTCTATTTTTGTTGGAAAACTATGAAACTTGATTTTCTGATACTATACATATTGGGGAATACCCCAGATTTTTCGTGGATTTAATTAATGTGTTTTCATGCAGGATTCCTGAATTTGAATACGATCTTCTGATTTTTGACAAAACTTATTTTCTGGTTTCAATTTAGTTTTGAGTTATGGTTTTGTGAAATACTATATGACTTATATATGTTCACTGGATTTGGCCGGGTGTCTATTTTTCAGATTCTTTGACGGATTCAGATTTGTATTTTGTGGCAACGGAAATCTAGTTTTAGTGCAGTACTGTCTTGCTTTCCTGAACTGCAGTTTTTGTTATTCTACCCTGTTATGAGTTATCTTTCACTTGTACATGCTTATTCTTCATCCTGAACCTATTACTTGTTTATATCATGCTATTCCTGCTCTGTTTGTGACACATACATGCCTGTTTGCTAATAATAATAAAATAATCATGCCGGGGTTAAGGGAAAGATCTAGTAGTAGAAAATATAGAAATGTGTATGAGAAGAGGACCTGTGTCCTGCCTGTTACATGTTAATGACTACATGATTCACGATCCTTTTTACCTGTACCTGACTACATGCTTCCCTATGGGAAGATGTACTCAGAAGAGAACCACTAGGTTCTGCTTGTTCCTATACCTAACTGCATGCTTCCCTATAGGAAGGTGTACTCGAAAGAGAACCACTAGATTCTACATGTTCCTGTTATTCCTGTTATCCTGATCCCTGAGTACACTGCCCTATGGACTCCACTACGAAATCTAAACGAAACTGTTTGAATGTAGCAACCATGTGATAAAAGTTGGGGCGCACGAAGTGCTACCTAGTTAGTAATAATACAAGACTTGACATAACCTGATACCTGTTACATGATACCTGTACCTGTACCTATTTACCTGTATACCTGATTACTCTTTACCTGTTACATGTTTACCTGTTTACCTGTATACCTGATTACTGTTTACCTGTTACATGTTTACCTGTTTACCTGTATACCTGATCACCGGTTTACCTGTTATATATTTACATGTTTACCTGTTTGCTTGACACCTGATACATGTTACCTGTACCTGTTAGTATACCATGCTACTTGATTCTGTTGCTTGATTCATATTAGACAATTTATTCTACTAACCCAATTATACCATGCTTGTTTATTCCTGCTGTTATTTTGTATTTGTTTATTCTTCCCCATGTACTTGTATCATGCACTACAAGCAGCCTATAACTTGCATTGACGAGAGTTTGTTTTTTTCTTTTCCTTTTTCCCGCAATTTATTAATTGCAGATCAGGATGGCCAGTTGCCAGATGGAGTTGGCGATATGAGATATTAGTGCTGGAGTTTTGTTTGCATTTATTATTGTTATTATTATTTCTTGTTGCTACTTGAACAATTGTATTTGATACTTGGATATATTTCTGTATTTGGGCAATATGACCCATGGTATTAACTTATTCAGATCTGGATTATTTGAGATTATAATATTTTGGTTTCAAGTATTCTTGTTGGTATTTTGATTCATATATGCATGCTTGGTTGACTTTTTTTGCTTCCGACTCTGATTATTCTTGTGAAATGTTAAAGATCTTGACAGCTTATGGATGATGAAAACCATTCGCTGGGCTTAGTCACGTATTCGTATTCCGTATTCTCTTTTTTTGGGAAGCGAGGCATGACAAACGTACTTTTGACAGCTATTTGAAAGAGAGTAAAATCCATATAAGCAGCAAAGGCAAGTAAAATACGAATACCTTCAAGTCGTGCAACAGGTGCAAAAGTTTCATCAAAATCTACATCTTCTTGTTGGTTATAACCTTGTGCAACAAGACGGACCTTATTTCTAATGATTGTGCCGGATTCATCTAACTTGTTCCTAAACACCCACTTAGTTCCAAGTATGGTTCTATTGTGGGGTCTAGGAACAAGTCTCCATACTTGATTCCTTTTGAATTGTTTGAGTTCTTCTTGCATTGCAATGATCCAGTCATTATCTTATAAAGCCTCCTTAATATTCTTGGGTTCAAGTACAGAAACGAAGGCAGAAAACACATAAAATTTTGAGCTTGTGTGCGAGTAGTTACCCCTTTTGACATATCGCTTCGTATAAGAGTTGGTGGATCGGTAGACATGATTTTCCATGCGAGGTGTCTTTCATTTGTGGAAATTTGATATTGTACATGTTCATCTTCCATGGCGTCAATTTGTTGTGTAGGCATCTCTTCTATTTGCGATTTGGATGCATCTTCATCTTGAAGAGACTTTTGATTTTGAGCATTCATATTTGGGTCTTCTTCAATGTGAACCTGTTTTTTTTCAACCCGAACACCTGTCTCATTATCATCAACAACATGCAATATTTCTTTGGTGTAGGGATTAGTTTCATCAAAAATAATATCAATGGATTCCTGAATTGTGCACCTTCTTTTCTTAAATACACGATATGCATTACTACTTAGAGAATATCCTAAGAATACATCTTCATCACTTTTACGATCAAATTTTCCCAAATTATCAAGAGTATTTAAAATAAACACTTTACATCCGAAGACGTGAAAGTAACTTAAGTTGGGAATTTTGCCATAATATAGTTCAAAAGGTGTTTTACAAGATATTTCCTAATGATTACTTAGTTAATTGTATAACATGCTGTATTGACAGCCTCTGCCCAAAATAATTTAGGTAAATCTTTTTCACTAAGCATGGTATGGGCAATTTCTTGAAGAGATCGATTTTTCCTTTCAACAACCCCATTTTGTTGGGGAGTGAGAGGACAAACGAACTCATGTTTTATTCCCTTTTTGTTACAAAATAATGTGAAGAGTTCGTTTTGAAATTCTCCACCATGATCACTACGAATAGTAATAATGGTGAGGCTTTTCTCATTTTCCACTCTACGAAAGAATTTTTGAAACACATACAATGTGTCATCTTTTTGTGGCAAAAAGGCAACCCAAGTAAATCTACTATAATCATCAACAATTACAAAGGCATATCGTGCACCTCCATTACTACGTGTTCGTGATGGTCCAAAAAGATCCATGTGCAAGAGTTCAAGGGATCTAGAAGTTGATACCATTTTCTTGGGTTTATGAGAACTTTTAGTTTGCTTACCGAATTGGCATGAATCATACGGTTTATCTTTCTCAAATTTGATTTTAGGGATCCCCCTCACAAGCTCCTTGGTTACAAGTTTGTTGAGATTGTCCATGGCCGTGTGTTCCAAGTCTTCTATGCCATAACCAACAATCCTCATTTCTTGCGACAAAGCACCTCATATTTTCATGTGCTAATTTATTAGAATTTATAACATATACATTGTCACATCAGTTAGCGAGAAGTAAACAAGATTTATTGCTATCTAGTACAGTGCATGTATTTTTATAAAAAAATAACGGTGTAACCTTTATCACATAATTGGCTGACACTAATTAATTTATGTTTCAAACCTCTTACCAATAGAATATCCTCAATAAAGCATGAGGAACCAAAGTTTATTTTACCTTTACCAATGCTTTGACCAGTGCTATTATCTCCAAAGATGATGTCCTTCGTTTTTTTCCTTGGTAGTGATGTAAAGCATCTGCAGTCACCTATCATATGATTTGAGCATCCACTATCAGGGTACTACCAATCTTAGTCTTGATACGCTGAGGTACCTACATCAAGATTAGTAGGTATAATTTTGTGTGCCCAAGTTTGTTTTGAACCTCCATTTACATCCTTTCTTATCCACACAAAATTAGTATTCCTTTTTAATGGACAGTTATAAGAAATATATCCTAGTCTACAACAGTAATGACATGTGATACGACTATGTAGGGATGGCAAGTGGGCCGGGTCAACCGCCGACTCGCCCGTATAACCCGGTCCGTTCAGGTTCGGGTGGAACCCGTGAATAGTAATGGGTCGACCTGGGCCGCCAAAATACCGAATCGAACCCACTGAACCCAGCCTGCGAACCCGTTAAAATTACCCCAAACCGCCTGCCAACCCGCAGGTAGATCCGCGAGTTGCGAACCGTTTGACCTGAACAGGTCAAACGTTCAACCCGCCACGGGCCAACCGTTGACCCGCGGGTCAGCGTGCCATTGGGCACTGTTCACCAGAGAGCAGCAACGGCTCTTGAGCCGTTTTGCTTTTTTTTTTTTTTGGTTTTTTTTTAGCCTATAAATACCCCCCAAAACCCCATCAAAAAAATCATACCTTACTCTCTTACTCTCTCTACTATTATTACTTATTTCTAAGCAATTTGTGAACAATTGAAGTATTGAATAAACAAGTGTTCAAGGTATATACACGATTAAATTCCGATCGTATCGAAATCAAAATTCAACAACGTCTTCAACTCTTCAACTCTCGTCCAACTCCAAGTGATCAAGTCTTCAACTCTCCTACAAGCTCTCCCCAACTATTCAATTCCGAATTTGAGGAATTCTAATTCTACTTTTATTCTTATTTTCACGGATTTTTTTATATACACGTATCCACGGTGAACGGTATCAAAATTTCATACCTCTTTTCTTATTTTATTTTTGTTGTAGTTATAATTATTGTTGGTTTTTTATCTTCTCTATCTCAACCATCTTGTTTTCTAGATTTTTTTTTTATAACTCATCACTCTTACATTGTGTAGTTTTTTTTACATACATTACTACATTATGTCTAGATCATGCGATAGCGGTCATAGCCAAAGTGGGCAAGATTCCATCGGTACTTTCCGTAGGCCACCAATTGTCCCAATTAGTGAGCCCGCCGAAGAGTACCATGATCCTCCTACTCAACAATGGGGTACACACGATGAGGTTGTAGGAGACATACAATTAGAAGAAGAACAACAACAACAGCAACCAACCGAAACCACACAACCCCGTAGTGGTAAGTAAAAGTAGAGAAGAAAGTAGTGATTGACATAAATTTTATGATTTTATCCCGGACGAAGAAAATCCGGGTATAGGGTTGAAAGTTTGTAAAACATGTTCTAAGGCATACAAATTCAAGAGGGGTGATGGCACCAGTACAATTAGTAGACACATCTAACATAACCATAAAGACCTTCTTGTTGACTTACCCGGCCAATAAAAAATCAACCCTAGGACCGGTCTAGTTGATAGCCATCCTTATGATCCCGATCTTATTCGTCGGAAAATTGCTCGATTAGTAATAAAGGAAGAGTTACCATTTTCCTATATCGAGAGTTGGGACTTGGAAAATTTTAATCAAACGGGTTTAAACTCTCATTTTAGAAGAATCCCGAGAAATACTTGCAAATCGGATTGTTTTAAAGTGTACAATGAAATGAAGGACGCTTTGAGTGCAATTTTATGGAGTTTAACTTGTAGAGTTAGTTTAACTTCGGATTGTTGGACGGGTGTCAACAATATTCCAACGATGGGAATAACCTGTCATTGGATCGACAATGGTTGGATTCTTCAAAAAAGAATCATATCACTTGCTGCATTGCCGTATCCCAAAGTGGCGCTGAAATAGCAAACCATATTTTAGAAATTTGTGATGTTTTTCATATTCGCGATAAAATAATGTGTATTAGTTTTGATAATGTATCTAACAACAATGCATCAATTACTACTTTAAAATCTGCATTAAACCCACCATCTGATAATATTTTTCATATTAGATGTGCATGTCAAATTTTAAATTTATCTGTTCAAGATGCATTAAAAATAGCCGATCCATATATACTTAAAATTAGAAATTGTGTACATTTCATTGCATTAAGTCCCAGCGTATTTCAAGAATGAAAAAATTGATATAGGATTTCAAATGTACCTTTTAGAAGATTTCTAAAGGATGTTAAACACCGATGAAACTCTAGTTTTGATTTACTACATGTTGTTACCGACTATAAAGCAGTTGTAATGATTTTTGAATCGCAAAAAATATGCCAAATTTTGAAGTGACTCCGACCGATTGGTTTTATGCCGAATCTTTGTTAAAATTTTTAGAACCTTTTAAAACCGCAACTTTAAAATTTTCAAAAATATATGAATATACTTCTAGTAGCATTTTTACTTCAATAGTTAGTATGATGCAAACAATTAACGAAATGTTAAATGATACTTTTGTTGGTGATATTGTAAAACCTGCATACAAAAAAATTTTGAAGTATTTTTATCCTCCTCCTATGTTGATTTGTGTTGCTACCGTTATGGATTCTCGTATCAAATTAGAAGGTACGAAGAGTTTGATTGAAATATTTTTTTCATTACTTAGGGAAAATAAAGAAATAGAAATAGTAATTGATTGCGCTTCTTTTTTAGTTAAATTTGAATCTACATTAAATAACTTGTATGATTATTATGATCGATCTTTTGCTTCTAGTAGTACAACTTCTGTAGTCAGTTCTTCTTCTGGTAGTTCCAAAGGTAAGAGTAAGAGTAAATTTGATGATAGAACATTTAATTTACTTGCACAAATTCAATCCAAAAAATCTAGGACTAATCAACCAAATGAATTAAATTAGTATAACCAACAAGATTCTGAGTCTTCTTCTTCTCCACTAGATATTTTACATTGGTGGAAAGACCATGAATACACTTATAGTATTTTGTCATATATGGCTAAAGATTTACTAACTCCTCCTGTCTCTACAGTTGCTTCTTAAAGTACATTTTCTTCAAGTGGCAGAGTTCTAACAGATTACAGGAATCACTTGAAACCCGACACCTTAGAGATGCTCGTTTGCACAGAAGAATGGCTGAAGGCTAAAGATAGGACACAAGAGAAAGCATTATATACGTCCACAAGTAGGAGCAACTCGCCGGAAGAACAACAACAACAACAACAACAACAATAGCAACCAAAATGAAGAATTCAAGACCAACAACAACAAATTCAAGGCCATCAACTTGAAGACAATTGTAAAAAGATAAAAAAATTGTATTATATCTGTGCTTGTTATTTCAAATTAGAAAAATTGAAGTACATTCAAATTGTATATAAGAAATATGTTAGTATATAAAACAAATTTGTGAATTGAATTCTTTATTTCATTAGAAATTGTGAAAATTGTATAACGTAAAATCATATGAATAATATTTCAATATTTTTTGGCAATTTCACTCTTTCACTCTTATTATTTTTATTACGATTTTTAATGTTTATTATTATTACTAGGTTTGCTCGTTGACACGTGCCTACGGCACGTCTTCGGAATGGTGCACCTTGTTTGATCATATAAAATAGTTTTGGAGGTCCAGCAAATTAATTGAAGTAGCAAACTTAGAGCAAAAAACATATTATATGATTTTATTTTTTTTGAATTATTTTTAAAGTTTTTAAATTTTAAATTTTTTAAGTTTTTAAATTTTTTCATTTTAAAAATTTTTTAAAATTTGTATTTTCTTAATTTTTTTGAATAGAAGAGGGAGGGAGAGAGGGAGGGAGAGAGAGAGGAAAAAAAATTAAATAAATATAGGAGTTGTTTTGGGTGGGAGATTTGAATTTGAGTTTTGGGGAGAAATTTTTGGAGGGGAAATATATTTTGTGAGGTTAGATCTAGGCCTTTGATTTTTTGGGAATTGAAGGAGAGCCACTTGATAGCTTTCTTTGTGTTTTATTATATAGATTATTATTGTTTTAAGTTTTTTTAAAAAAAAAACCTATCTAAACGGGCCAACCTGCGAACCGACCCGACCCGACCCGGGTTGGACCCGAAAGGGTTCACGGGTTGGGCGGGTCGCCATTTCTACTTTTCGGCCCGGCCCGGTTAAGCCACCAACCCGGCCCGAACCCGCCCAAGTCAACATCCAACCCGGGCGGGTCCGGCCCGACCCGTTCGACCCGAATGCCAATCCTACGACTATGTCTTGAGTCATGCACACTTGCATAGTTTTGAGTTGATTTGTGATTATGATGGCGATTGTGCAAGTATGTATGACATGATGATTTAAATTTTTGATGGTGTATTGGCTCTTCGTAACCAAGCCCTCGATTATCATGATATGATCTTGAATTTTTTGTAATAAGGTAACTGGGCCCTTCATATTTTCTATAATTTTTTCAAGCTTAATTACTCTTTTACAAAGTCTTTTCCTAGTCATCTCATCGTCTTTTGTATTCCAACGAAGAGTGTCTAGTGTAGCATCAAGAATCTTATTTTGTTCAAGAGTTTCATTACCGCCTTCCACTACCTCATTAAATTTTCTTTTGCATTCTTTTAAATCATCTGTGAGTTTAGCAATATAAATAGATTTCTCATATTTTTTTTTAAGTGTTCATCATGTATTGCTAAGGATTCTTGAATTTGTTGTTTTAAAAGTTCATTTTCCTCTAGCAATACATCATGATCTTTTCTAAATGACTCGAATTTTTCTATGATCAAAGCATTTTTATTTTGTAGTTTTTTATTTCTAGCAATACAAGAGTCATGTGTTTCATTCGGAATTTGTTTATATTGCCTTAGTTCACGACTCAGTTTTTTTGCATAGTCTTTTAATTCATTACACATGTCTACTAGCTCATCATAATTTGGTTCTTTGATTACCTCTTCTTGGGATGATAATTGCTCCTCACCATTCCCAAGAGTCATGAAGCCGACATCGTTGTAACCTTGCTCTTCCTCACTTCAATCTGAGTCAAGCCATGTTGCCTTCAACGCCTTCTTTCTCAGACCTGGTTTTGAGCAGTAGTAGTCGCTATTCCTGTTCTGTGAGACAGGGCAATTTGCACGGATGTATCCAGGCTTCTTGCACTTATAGCATACGTCATCCTTATCCTTCTATCTTTCTCCTTGGCACCTGCCATATTTTTTATATTTGAGATACTTACGAAACTGCTTAGTCAATAGGGTGATGTCTTCATCTGATTCCTCACGGTCTGAATCTGCTTTTGATGGTCTGGACTTTTCTGCTTTCAGTGCAATTTTTTTTCCTCGGTTTTTGGTTCAATCTCAATGTTTTGTCTGTATCTTTTGGTTTCCATCATCTCCATCTCGTATGTCTTCAGCTTTCCTTGGAATATGTAGTAGTCGAATCCCTTTGCTTCAAATGTCTCCCTCATTGCAGTAGCCTTTACATCCCACTCTGGCGTGAGACCGCTTATGAGTTTTCCGACCTTTCGGTCATCATCCAATCCCTTACCTAGGCTCTCAAGTTCGTGGGCAATGATATCGAAGCGGGCAAGCATTTGATCCACATTTTCTCCTGGCAACATACGAAACACATCAAACTTATAAAAACATAAATTTACTTTAGCTTTTACCTTAGAAGCGGTTCCCTCATGCAGCTTCAACACGTTGTTCCAGATCTCGTACGCTGGCTTACAGTTTCGCCCGCATCACATTAGTTCTTTGTTATTCAACCATGCATAGAGATCCGTTATAGCTTTGGAATTTGCTTTCTTGAGCGCTAGCTCTGCTTTTGTGAAAGCTGTCTTTCCATCGTTAACTGGAATGTCTGTTTTATTAATACACACATTCCATACTTATTCTCTAAGCATCTGTAGAAGATGAGACATACAAACTTTCCAAACATCATAGCATTTTTCATCAAAAAATGGTAAGCGTGTAAGACTTGTCACATTGAAGACGAATGGCTTCGATGAGTACAAGTTTTTGGGAGGAGGGATTTCGGCCATTGGACCTTCTGCTTAAGCTTTTAAGCTTTTTATAAGCATCTCGCTCTGATACCACTGTAAATCAACCCGGAGGGTAAATAGGGTGATTGTGCGGAATTAACAAAATTAAAGTAAAGTGCAGAGTAAATAAAAAGAGATAAGAAGAGCAAACACAGATAGCACAAGTGACGCAGCGATATAACGTGGTTTGACTTCCAGATCTACGTCCACACCTCCTACTTGTAGCAATTCTTCGCCACAAGCGTTCTACTATACTCAAACCCTTGTACATTGATTCTCGGATTCAGGCCGAGAGACCTATTACACCCACAGGACTTCTAACACAAGTCCCGTCAATCTCACCAAAGTGGAAGAAAAAGAAAAAGCTCAAGATCTTTAATAATCCTGACTGAAGAATACAAATAGTTATCACACACACTCGGATTGATTGTTGAAAGATTAGTTCAGAAGACTTTTCTCAGCAGTAATAGGTAAAGAATACATAGTGGGTTTGTCCAAATATATAGACTGGGAAGTGTATCGATCAAAAATAGAAACCATACATTCCAAAAATGTGAACAGCGCAAAGTTCGGTCGACCGTACTTTCGGTGCAGTCGACCGTTCATCTCTCTGACGTAAAGTCGAGAGATGAAGGGTCGACTACTTCTTCCGTAACTGTGAAGTGCAGTCGACTGTACTGCGGTCGACAGACATGAGGTGCGGTCGACTGTTATCGCACTGTTTCATGACGAATCCAATTTATATTCTTTCCAAAAGCTAATCAATCACCATTCAATTAAATACAAATAAAATCTCACAAATATAGAATAATAGCAACTGGTTTTGATGGCTTTCTTGGACACTAATCAATCATGTGCTCTTTTTGAATATCTTCTTTTTTTACTTGATTTTGCAATCTTTCTTTATTACTTTCATTCTTTGAATATTCTTGAATCTCTCTTGGATCTCTTATTGATATTATTTGATCCTGAAAATCTGAACAACTCAATTTAAACTTATTGGTATTTATAGACACATTTTGTGCACACCAAACCAAGAGTCAACAGGATTCAAGCAAAAGAATGTGTGAAGGTGTTAAAGAGCAATGTTGCCGAACCATTAAAGGAGTTTGCAAGGAAAATGGTTCAGTCTTGTCGGCCACAAGCTTACCTTATTGGCGAAGAAAATAGAATGGACGCTATATTGTCGGGTCCGGTGCACTGAATGGGTCGTCAAAAGGCAATGGCCAAAAAACCTCTGTATCATCAAAGAGTATTACAAGAACGAGGTAAGGAGGAGCACGTCGCTGTGCTAAAAGAAGATGATGATGATAACATTCCCCTTTCCACACTTACTCAAGCAACTCCAAGGCATCCTAAACGATTGAGGATACCCTCAGACTTGTTCACCCCCGATCCATGAACTATTGAAGATTTGTTGTATAAGTTTTATTTATTTTGTTATCTTTGTTAGATTGTATAAATTTGGGACTGTGAGAACTTTCTACTTTTTTCTGTGTTTTTTTATTTTGTTTGCTTTGTTTGTTTAGCTTTATGTATGTGTTTGTTTATATTTAGCTTTATGTATATCTTTGTTTAGCTTTATGTCTGTGTTTGTATATATTTAGCTTTATGTCTGTGTTTGTTTTTTTTTCCTGTGTTTGAAAATGTGAAAGTTTGAGAAAAACCTGGGTTTGAGATTGAAATGATATGAGATTGAGATTGAGAATGTGAAAGTTTGAGTTTGAGATTGAGATTGAGAAAACCTGGGTTTGTCTTTGTTTGAGAAGATATGAAAGTTTGAGATTGAGAAGTTGAAAACCTGGGTTGAGAATGTGCAAGTCTGAGATGATATGTGTGTTAATATATGTATACAGGGAAGAGTTTAAGAAGTTCACAAACTGGTGAAGATAACTAGGCTCGCTATCTCAGATAGCAACCCTAGTTCAATGAAGATTGCTATCTGAGATAGCGACTGTGGTTATTTCAAATTTTCCAGAGACTTCAAAGTCTCTGGAAGTTAGAACTTCTTACAGTCGCTATCCCAGATAGCGACCCTGGTTCAACTATGGTCGTTATCTGAGATTGCGACTGTGGTTATTTCAAATATTTCAGAGACTTTAAAGTCTCTGGAGATTAGAACTTCTCACAGTTGCTATCTCAGATTGCGACCCTGGTTCAACGAGAGTCACTATATGAGATAGCGACCATGGGGAATTTCAATTTCCAGAGACTTCATATTCACAAGCTAGCACTTCATACTAACATGTATATACTAGATTTGAAAAGTTTTTGGTGCCAAGAGACATCAATATCGGTGCTGCATGCTTTATTGATACAATACATTCAGAAAGCATAGAAACTAGTATCGTCTAAGTTTCAAAAACAGTGCTTCCACTATACCTAACCTAACTTATGCATTGCTTTGTGATCTCCATAAACTTCAACAACACCAGTTTGTCAGCATATGGGTTGTACCAGGTTCTACGTCGCTTAAACGTATGTCATTTGTTTGGACAGTTGTAATTTCGGAGCTTCTATACAATATATTATATACAATATATTAAAACATTTTTTATCCAAGAATTTTTCAAATTTATTTCTAAGCAACCTCCTACTCTTTCTCCATCTAAATTTTATAGTGCAATCATATCCCTTAATTAAATTTTGAAAAGCATACAATATTTTATAGATGCTATTAGAAAAAAAAAACTTCAAAATTAGTTTTATAATTTTCTTATTTTAAAAAAATTATGTGCAATATATTGCACAGGAGGAATGTACTAGTGTGTTTTTAAATGAACACTAATTTTTGGCTACTTTTTCTGATTAGTTATTACGTCCTGCAGTATATGCGTTCTTTAAATCTTCAGAAGAGTCAAAGAATATGTGAATGCATACAAGAAAGAAATACACGCAACCATAAGCTTAACTATCAAGTTATGCATATAAAATATAAAGCAATTATGAATAAGAATCCTGACTTGTTTCCATGATGACGTGGAACTTCTTTCAAAGAGATCAAACCCGAGATATGAATGACTTGTAATTCAATCACAGATTTGAATGTGATCACAAATCTATACTATTATTAAGCAAAGCTCTATTTTTGCGGCTTTTTACTATTATGACTCCATAAACATAAAAGGCTAAAAAAATTATAGGGCTAATATCAGAGGTCAAAAATGTAATTTGAATGTATTATCTATACTATTATTAAGCAAAGCCCCATTTTGGCGGCTTTTTACTATCATGCCCCCATAAACATAAAAGGCTAAAAAAATATAGGGCTAATATCGGAGGTCAAAAATATAATTTGCATGTATTACGAAAAAAATAAACACATGCATGCAAATATCATAATGAATAAATTTGCATGCAATTACTTATGCAGTTACTTTACTGATGAATAAATTTGCATGCAATTAATTTGCATGCAATTACATTGGTAGGAGGAAACTATTCATTTGTTACCATTAATAGTTCATGTTAGCTTCAATGTCTAGGAAGAACGATGCATGTATACTAAGTTGATCAAAATTTAAAAAGTAAACAATACAAAAAAGTTACTGTCTAAACTAATATGTGCATGCCTGTAGAAACCAAAATTGTGCAAATATCAAAATGTCAACTCTGCATGCAACCTCTTCGGTGACCAACCCCTTCCTCAAAATTCTACACACCTTTAAATATTAGGGCGTGCATCGCACGCGTGCAAATAGCTAGTGACAATTTAAGGCCAATGATGGAAGAAGTTAACAATCAATTTCAAGCCCACCCGAATTAAGCAGCACCCAAGTCAGTTCAGAGAGTTCGTCACGTGCGTTGCTGCTGAGCTGGAGGGGATGGATTCTTGATTTCTTTCCTAATTCGTGTAATTTATTCTCCAATTTTTCAATAAAATTTTTAGCTTCATGTTCCATTTCTCTTCTTCTTCTCCATGGTATGAGATACTGTATCAATTTGTGCTTTCAGCAATCGGTGATGTGAATTATTTGCAAGTGTACAAAATCGCAATAAGTACTATAGTTAAATGAAAAGTGTGTCAAACCCACAGGAACTAGTTATTTTATTGAATACCGAAATTACTAGATGAATTATTATTTGAAAAATCGAAATTTAATAAAGAAAGCAACTAAATTAAATTAATCCAAATAACTAACCAAATTAATGAAAAGAAGGGAGAAATCTGAAATTTTTGTGATTTGTTAATGACAAAATTAATTCTAGGGTTTTTGATTTCGCCTAGTTTATCAAACACAATTTATAACTCCATGTGAATAAAAAGATTATTTTTCCAAGTTTTAGACCAAAATCCCCAAATTATTCAATACTTTCTCTCGAACAACACAAAAAATATATCCAACTAACGGTTTGTCATAGTTCATGCACAAATTTAATTAATTGAAGACTCATTAAATTCTGTGGATTTCCTAACGGTCACATCAATCGCGGTAAATCATCTCTAATTTCGCTCAATCACTGGTGCTTAATTCTATAATTCAAAATCACAAATTACCTCTCGGTCTCTCCATGATTCAATAAATCATACAAAAGTCGGTCAACCAATTGTAAGCATTAAACACAAAAATCAAACACACAACCGTAGAAAAATAGAAAAATAATATGGAATTAAAATTGTGTTCTCAAAACTAGGCTACATCAAAACCCTAGAAAAATAAAATTTAGTTCATAATAAAATTGCAACTAACAAATACTGTCTTGGATTGCATAATAAAATTAGACAAAGAGAAAAGATACAAAAGAGACTGTTTTTGTAAAAAAAATTGCAAACCAAATAGCCTCGAAAAGCGTGCTGCCAAAGTCAAATCCACTCTCTCTCTCTGTCGTTTTCCGAGTCACACGTCGTGCTGACGTCAGCGAATTCGCCACGTCAGCACCTCTGCTTCGCCCTGGAACTGCACGCCCACTCTGTTGAAGTTGCCACATCAACACGCCACGTCACCGCCTGGAAGCATGCGCCCAGGTCTCGAGTGCCACGTAAGTGCTGGCCCACGTGACTGCTGACGTCACTCGCTCTCCCCCTCGTTTCGTTCTTCACGCCGCACGCCCTCCACAGAGAGACAGCTTCGTCTGTTTCTCACCACTTTTTTTCTTTTATTATTTTTTCTTTTTCCTTTTTTTTATTTTTTTTATTTACAAGGTCAGTCGTTGGTAAGCGTGCTCTTCTCTTCTTGTCTTCTTTTCTATTTATAGGCACGGGAAGGGTGATTTAGGATTTACTTTTGCAGAAAAACCCCCATATTCTTCATTTATTTGTTTCTTCAAACACGTGCTGCACACAAACAGAATAAATTATAAATTAGGATTTAAAAATAAAAATAAAATTAATTAGTTTCAATTAATTAAACTAACTAAAATCATATTAGCTATTTAAACCCTTTTAAAATTGTTTATTTTACTTCCACCTCTATTGGAAATTTAAAATTTATATTTTGTTTTTCACAAGGCCTAATTATAAAATTTAAATTCAACAAATCAAATAAAAATAAACAAATTATTCTGTTTGTTTTGTTTGTTGATTTTTACCAAAAATATTCACCTTTTTGCATAAAAAATCTTATTCCTTCAAAAATATTAATTAATTGAAATCTATGGAAATAAGATGAATTATAAACAATATAGACGAATACAAACAATATTTATAGGTAAATGAGTACAAATATTCATATAAAAATTAGACACATCAAATACCCCCAAACTTAAGATTTTTCTTGTCCTCGAGCAAAAAGTAAAATCATGAATAAATGAATAATAATCAATAATAGCTCAACTCATCACACTAAGAGATCTCATCATGCAAGTATCAAAATTTCAATTAAAATATAAACAACGGCAAATAAAGTAAAACCAAGCATACTTACTTTCTCCAGTGCAATTATTCATTCATAATTTCAAACCCAATTATATTTTTCATGCAATTAATGTAATTATAGTATGTAACAACTCTATCTATGATTTTTCCTTCGCACTACTACAAACCGAGCAGCAAACTAGAGTTTTTTTTTCTCCTAAGTTGTCACTTGCCTTTTGACGCGAATGCAAACATTTGTGATGAATTCACCCGGTTACTCAACAAGTCACAAACTTAGAGTGTTTTGCATACTCATATTTCAAGTTGCTGTTTGACGTAAAAGTAAACATTGGTGATGAATACCCCTAATTACAAAGCAACTCAAAACATTGGAGTGATAGACTTTATTCATTTAATTTATTTACTAATTATCACTCTATTTACTTAAACTCTGTTTAGGACTAGATCAAAGGGGATAATCACAAGAAAAAACATCACATTTTTCTTTTATGTATAATCGCATGACTCTTACAATTTTGTAAGGAATTTTGAAATTCAATAATCCTAAAATAAATGGGTATGCTTAATCTTGCTTTATAAGTAATTGTCTATCCTATAAAAAAAATTCAATGCTTTAGCACAATAAAGAACTCAAAAGTGTAATAGTGAGCCCAATTGCAATCCCTTTTATTTTGTTTTTTTCTTTTCAAATATACATAGAATAAAAATAAATTTGTAATTGTAGCCTCTGAATCTGGTGTGGGGGCAAACAGATAGTATTTGTGGATTCTTGGAAAACTTTGAATAACAATCCTGTTACCTGTTCCGCCGGAGTTTGACCGTTGCTCCCGCCGTTCACCTGCAAAAAGTGCGAGACACCGGGGTTGTTCCCGGCGACGCACCCTCCGACGCTCAAGTCAGTAATCAGAAGTGATTATGAAAGAGCGTAAAACTGGCAAAAGATTGATTACCTCTTAATGGAGATGGATGGGGGGTATTTATAGGCGCCCCTGGGATCAGATTAGGAATGTAATCCTCCTGTGGTTAGATAAGGAAAGCAATCCCTAATCCCCAGTGAAGGGATAGTTATGAATCAGGGCCGTTGATTAGGATTTAATCAGAAACCCTAATTCTATCCTTTCTGGACCGGGTTTGCTGCGGGTTGAAACCCGCACCCAGTTGAGGTGGATCCGTTCGCGGGTTAGTGGGTCTTCGAGGAGGAGATCCAGTACCCGCTTCAGACCCATTGGTAGGTGAAATTACCGTTTTACCCCGGGCTTCAAGATTCGTGCCCGATTTGGACGGTTCTGATTTATCCCCTTTTTTAGCCATATCACGAGCCCCCCACTCCCGAAAACTGAGTTTAATCAGCCTTTGAGGAGTAGTTTTACTGTTTTAATGGCTAGTAGAGTTGTATCGGAGTCCAAATGCAAGGTTTCGAATCTTTGCAGGGGGCAGTATGGTGATTTTTCAAGTTGGTTTCACTTTGAGTTGCTCTTGAGTTCTTCGGATCGCGCGGTGTTTTCGTTTATCTTTGCAAAGTGTCAATTCGTCGTTCGGGGGTCTTAGAAGATTGCTCTTGGCAATAATTACTTGTTTGGGGATTAGAAAATGTTTCCCCCACTTTACAATTACTTTCAAGGAGTTCTTCCATAACTTCCCAAATTTTTGATTGTTTTTTTGCAATTTTTTGGCGAATGGCTTGGTCGTTTTCCTTCGTTGTGCGGCCTACATCCTTGTATCACATTACCGACCCCTTCCAGCGCTCGCTGCCCAGGAGGCCGAAGTCCGTGGGTGGTTCGGCACCTTTTTCTGAAGAAGAGAGGCACCTCGGCCAGGTTGTGAGTGCTGAGAGGGAGTTCGGCGAGGTCCGATGTAGCTTTTTCCATGTAACATGGTCGGTGTCAAGAGCGCTCGGCAGCTGGTGCCGAACCCCAACTTTCCATGTAATATGGTCGGTGTCAAGAGCGCTCGGCAGCTGGTGCCGAACCCCAACTTCCCATGTAACATTGAAACGCCCCGAATCCCAAATACACTAAATTCGAGATGTTCTACAGGATCTTTTCACTTCCTTTAGTACAATTTTACAAGAAAATTTAAACTTTTCTCTTTATATCAGAGTTTACATCAATATTACACTTTACATTGCACAGCGGAAGTAAAATTTTACAACAGTGAAAATAAATATACAACAACATGGAGTAATCTTTAAGCAATTGTTCCTCTTTAATCTTTATCAAGCCATTTACCTGCATATAAGACTGTGGGTACGTCAGTTTATTCAACCGACGATCATTATACACGGCCATCATCTCTATGCTGGAAATAGTATAACTTATTTTCCATATTTAGCAAACACAAACTTATCACATTTCAAACTAAAGGGACTACCTTATTGATGTCGTGTTGTGATTGTGCACTTGGTCCTTAATGCAATTATTTATAATAGATGACACTAATGCGCACTTGTTCGGATTCTATGCATCCCATACTACATAGGTCCGAGAGCAAGCCTCTTATTCGTTCTTCATCTTTGTAGGGTTCGATCCCTCGCCATGACTTAATCTACTACTGTAATTACGGTAGGTATCTTAAATGATCTATGAGTGCAAGCACGTGTACAGAAAACCTGGAGGGGAATCCCACGTCATGTCACGACTCATCGTGAAGAACCTGTGGCAATTCAGCCTCCTTCATGGCACACGATCCTCATGCAGTCACCAAACATCCCATAAGCGTCACCACCGGGACGGTACCCTGGAGCAGTATCCACTTCATGTCACGACGCATCGTGCAGACAGACTGTGAAATACTCTTACGCCGCCAATCCGATGGTCCTCATACTCGTGTTTTTCTCTTACTTTCATCACATCTCCACTATGTACTAATCCTTAGTTTTTATTAAAATCATGAACAAGAATCAAAGCTCTAGAGTTAGCCTCTCCACTAAACCGAACTTATTCATTCATTTCAACATGACCATCCTTGGTCTTTCATTTCAATTTTCATTTCCAAATGCCAGGGGAGACTTAGCTACTCTTTTTGGTTTCAATTTTCAATTCACAATTTCTAAAATGAGCATTTCCAATTCATAAATTTCCAAGTTGAGTCATCACACTCAAAAGTATATTTCTTTCCAATCATGATTTCTAATTCGTTCAAATAGTCCATAACTATACATGAATTTCATATGCTTTATCAATTATCACTTTTACTTTGAAATTCACATCACTAACGAATATTCACAATTCACATTTTTCACACTATTCTCGAAAGAGTGTTATTCACATCCATCACATAATAAAAGACTCATTCTTTACCACAATAATCTTCTAATTCTTCCTTTCAAACTCTTTTTGCAAGGTATAATTTTCACAAAGTATACACATAGAACCATAGTTCTATTTATGCATTTTATTCTCAAATCATAGTCTATTTCATACAAATAATTCCCAAATCATTTTTATAAAGTCCCATATAATTTTAGAAGAATAACCATATTTTTTCATAATTTTTGGACAATTAAAAACCCCAAAAAATAATTTTTTCAATCTTGCCGAGGGCAAGATTCGAACCCAGTACCCCAGAGAACACAGCCAACCGCACAAGCCACTAGGCCGCATGTGCTAAGCGGTATAAAGGGAAAGCCGAGGGTATTTAAGGCTCTCGATTGCTGATTCTTGTTTTTAAAAAATTACATGAAACAATATAGTGCCGCAAGGATTCGAACCGGTCACCACAAGGAACCCAACCGCGCACTATAACCACTTGAGCTACAAGCTCAGGTTGTCACTAGTATAATTCCAATTTCATTTAACCCATACTCTCTATTATTTAGAACATTTCGACGTTCAGCAAAGTTGCATATCACATTGTTCTTACTAATATACTGAAAAAATCCGAATTAATCATTTTCCATCATGAATTTTATTCCAGTATATGAAAATAATTTCTTAAATAATTAGACATAATTTCCTCCATAATTGACACATTTCTACCATACAATTTGGTTAATGTGACATACTACTAATACAATTTTTTTTTTTTTGACATTATAATTTCATCAATCTCTATAATAATTCTCTACTCTTATTCATTTTCCAAACATAAGAATTCCTCTTAATTTATTCGCTACCACGCCATACAAGGTTTCCAATTTAGCACAAAAAGTGACACAATCGATGTACTAACTTTTGCACATAATTTTTCATGCTACTAACAAATGTTCCTTCACATAATTTATAGCCACATTCATATTGCACACAACTTAAATTTTACTAATAACAACACACATAACTTGCATATCAATAAGTTAATCAATTAGAGATCATCTTTTCAATTAAAATGTCCATTCTTATAAGTCATTTTCATGCATTATTTTGATAATTTAATCTAGCATGCATTCCTATGTTAGAAATAGGAAAATTTACCCACCTTGTTGAAGAAAAGAACAATTAGCAAACTCCTAGACGAATGTCCTTGCAACGAGATGCTCCTCCTCCTTGAATGCCGCACTCGAGCCTCCAAAAGCACCAAAACCGAGAGCTCCTTCCCTTTGAATGCCGGCCTCTTCTCCTTTTGTAGTTGCAAGCACCACTCCCACACACAACTCAATCTTTTATCTCACAAAAATTACTACTAGATAATATAATTGGACTATAGGTTTGGAAGAGAATAGTTTGGCACAAGAAGAACTAGCCATGGGGGGTATTTATACTAAAAGTCAAAGGGAATGGAGGGCTAGGATCAATTGGTTGGTTGTAAGATGGAGGGCTAGGATGAAAGTAGGAGTTGCAATAACTACCCACATCCAAGTAACCACCACACCATGATCACCACTCAAAATTTGGGTTTCCCTCCAAAAAGTCACAACCGGCCATGGAAGAGTGCATTTTGCACGTGTACGTGTAGTGCACGTGCATGCAACTAGGCCCAAAAATTGTACATTTAATTTTTGTATAAAAATAAAATAGTCTTTAAATTGTATTCTACATGACAAGTTGCATAAAAATAGTCCATGAGCTTTCGTTTATGGGCCAAAATAGTTATTTTAAAATAAAATAAATAAATTACATTTTGGGCTTAAAGAAAAAGGCTTTTGTATAAAATAATTAAAAGCACATATTAAAATATTTTTACTCATCTTGATGAAAATATTAACCAAAATATTGCATGTGCACACTACGTGCAAAATAAATAATTTTTCATTAAATGAAAAATCAGGGCATTACAACACTCCCTCCTTAGAATAGTTCCGTCTCCAGAACTACAATCAAGAGTGAGAAACAAAATACAACACTCACACAAGAACAAAAAGATACAAAGATACAGTCAAGCAAAAAGCTCAGGATAGTCCTTCAACATCCTCTCCTCAGACTCCCAAGTAGCCTCTTCAACCAAGTGGTTTCTCCAGACTACCTTGACCATCGGTATCGTCTTATTTCTCAAGACTTTCTCTCGACGATCAACAATCTCGATAGGATACTCGATGTAATTCAGATCCAACTGCAAACCTTCCGGCACTTCAGGCAAATGATAACTCGGATCTGGAATATACCCTCTCAGCATAGACACATGAAAGACATTGTGCACCTGAGATAACTCTTCTGGTAATTCAAGCCGGTAAGCAGTTTTTCCGATTCTTTTCAATATCTTGTACGGGCCTATAAACCTCGGGGCTAACTTTCTGCCTTTGCTAAATCGAACCACACCTTTACTGGGCGCTACTTTCAGAAAGACGAAGTAACCAACCTCAAATTCAAGGTCCCTTCTCCGGTTGTCTATATAGCTTTTCTGCCTGCTCTGAGCTTCCACCAACCTTTTCCTGATCAGAACAATCTTCTCAGAGGTTTGCTGTACAAGCTCAGGACCAAACAACTGACGCTCCCCAACTTCAAACCAACAAACAGGTGTCCTACACTTCCTGCCATACAGAGCTTCGTACGGCGCCATCCCGATGCTAGCCTGAAAACTGTTGTTGTAGGCAAACTCTACCAAAGGTAAATGCCTTTCCCAACTGCCTCCAAAGTCTAGTATACAACACCGAAGCATATCCTCAAGAATACGGTTGACTCTCTCGGTCTGCCCATCGGTTTGTGGATGAAAAGCAGTGCTGAAATCTGTCTTGGTACCCAAAGCTGTCTGAAGACTCCTCCAGAAATGCGAAGTAAACCGCACATCTCAATCAGACACAATAGTTGACGGAACACCATGAAGCTGGACGATCTCGCCAACATACAACTCAGCTAACTTGTCCATCGAAGCAGTGAGTTTCATCGCCAAAAAGTGAGCGGACTTGGTTAGTCGATCGACTATAACCCAAATTGCATCATTGCCTTTAAGACTCTTAGGCAATTCCGTAATGAAATCCATACTGATGTTATCCCACTTCCATTCCGGAATAGGTAACGGCTGTAATAGACCTCCGGGTCTCTGATTTTCGGCTTTGACTTGCTGACAAACCTCACACTCCGCCACAAATTCAGCCACATTCCGCTTCAAACCTGACCACCAGAAATGCTGTTTGATGTCTTTGTACATCTTAGTACTCCTAGGATGTACCGACAAAAGAGTAGCATGTGCCTCCTGAAGAATACTACTTTCTTTCAGATCCGCCTGATTTGGAACACATAGCCTATCTCCGAACCATAGCACTCCATCCCTGATTTGAAATCCGGGCAACCTGCCAGCACCAACCTGCTCCTTCATCTCCAAGATATCAGCATCAACCTCCTGACTTGCAATGATCCTTGCATTCAATGTAGGCTGAAGCCTCAACTGAGCCAAAGATGCTCCCAATCCTTGCAAGACAACCTCAATACCTGCTCGATCCAATTCCTCAATCAGATGCTTCTGAGTCGTAATCAAACTGGCTAAGCTGCTCTTGCAACTAAGTGCATCAGCAACAACATTAGCCTTCCCTGGATGATACTTGATCTCAGGTCGCATGTCCTCAAGTACTTCCAACCATCTTCGCTGCCTCAAATTCAGATCCCGCTGCTGATATATGTACTTCAAGCTCTTGTGGTCCGTGTACATGTTCAATTTCTCACCGTACACGTAGTGTCTCCATTGCTTCAGGGCAAAGATAATCGCAGCCAACTCCAGATCGTGAGTCGGGTAATTCTTATTATGCGGTCGTAGTTGCCTAGACCCATAAGCGATTACTCTTCCTTCTTGCATTAAGACACAACCAAGCCCCCGATGTGAAGCATCGCTATAAACATCATACTCAACACCTGCTCTAGGTAAAGCCAAAATAGGTGCAGTGGGCAGCTTCTCTTTCAACTCCTGAAAGCTTGCCTCACATTGCTCAGTCCACTTGAAGTTCACATTCTTCTTGGTCAGAGCAGTAAACGGCACGGCTATCTAAGCATAACCTTGAATGAATCTCCTGTAGTATCCAGTCATTCCAAGAAAACTTCTGACTTCCTTCACTGTAGTAGGCCTTGCCCAATCTCTCACTGCCTCTATCTTCTGAGGGTCAATTGCCAGTCCCTTCTTAGAAAGGATGTGACCTAGGAATGCCACTTCAGATTTCTAGAAATCACACTTGGATAACTTGGCATACAACTTCTGCTCTTCCAGCGTCTTCAAAACTGCTGCCAGATGCTCAGTGTGCTCCTCTTCTGACTTGGAGTACACGAGGATATCGTCGATAAACACCACGACGAAAGAATCAATGAACGGCCTAAGAACTCTGTTAATCAAATCCATGAAGATTGCGAGTGCATTCGTCACTCCAAATGGCATAACTAAGAATTCGTAATGCCCATGTAGAGTTTTAAATACAGTTTTGTGCACATCTTCGGCTTTCACTCGAACCTGGTGATATCCTGATTGAAGATCTATTTTGGAGAATACAGCTGCTCCTTGTAGACGATCGAACAAATCATCATTTCGAGGAATAGGATACTTATTCTGAACAGTGACCTTATTCAGCTCCCGGTAATCGATACACATTCTCATCGATCCATCATTCTTCTTTACCAAAAGCACTGGTGTTCTCCAAGGTGACGCACTAGGTTGAATAAAACCTTTCTCCAACAGTTCCTCAATCTGCTGTTTCACCTCATCCTGTTCCACTGGAGCCATCCTATACGGTGCCTTAGAAATGGATGCACTTCCTGGTTGAACAGTGATGCTGAACTCTACATCACGATGTGGGGGTAACCCAGGAAAATCTTCCAAGAACACAGTCGGATAGTCCCGAACCACAGGAATCCCTTGCACTTCCACAGGAGTCTCTTCCTTGCGGATAGCTGCTACCAGCTTAGAACACTTCTTCTTCCCTTGGAAAGTGACTTCAGGTCCACCTGGAGCCTTCACTGTTACCGTCTTGATCTTGCACTCGATGCTTGCACTGTACACCGACATCCAATCAATGCCAATGATAACATCGACTCCCAAGATAGTCAGCTCGATCAGATCAATGCCAAAGATTCGATCTCCAATTACAATCTCACAATCAGCATAATACCGATCAGTGGTTAGAGTTTCCCCTGATGGATTAGCTACTGCTAAGATCTTGCCTGGAAAAATCTTCGGTTCAACTCCCAATACTTTAGCAAATTTAGGAGACACAAAAGTATGAGAGGATCCAGTATCGAACAACACAACAGCTTTCATTCAATATTCTGATGTAAAAGGTCCATCAAATTCGAAGTATAAGACATGAATTTTCAAGTCAATATTTCCATTTCATTGAATTTCAAACTTTATACATTCGAATTGAAAAACATTTCTTGACATCAGAATGAAAGATAGTAGAAGCTATAACAGTCTAACTCCTACGGTTCCTCTTCGCTTCTCGAAGTTCTCCCCGTAGTTCATCAACTTCATCCTTCAGCACATCTGTCAGATTCTTCCTCTTCACGAGTTCCCATATACGATGACTGAGAACAGAATAGTCATCCTTTCGCTTTGCCAGCTGAGCCTCCAATAATCCGACTCTCTCTCGCAGTGTTTCTACCTGCCTCTAAAGAGAAGTCACAAGACTATTTGGAACTGGTTCTTCTTCTTCATCAGAAGAATCATCAGATGAATCCGGAGGTGGGGTGATCTCTCGGGATTCAGGCCATTCTTCTCCGTCAGAATCTGCTTGCCCTGGGTAGCACTCGTCCTCAAAATCTGTCTGTCCAGGATGGTATTCTTCCTCGAAGATATGCCAGTCGTCGTCTCCAGCAGGGTCGAAGTGATCAGCCATCTTAGAAATAGAGAGGAAGAAGCATGAGTCATAGAGCAACACAAATGTAAGTCACTTACATTTAAATCTCTAGACTCAAACACACACTCTAATGTCCATTTCTAGGGTGTCGTTCCTTATAAATATGTACAAGTGTGGAAAGCGTGGCTCTGATACCACTCTGTAACGTCCCGAATCCCAAATACACTGAATTCGAGATGTTCTACAGGATCTTTTCACTTCCTTTAGTACAATTTTATAAGGAAATTTAAACTTTTCTCTTTACATCAGAGTTTACATCAATATTACACTTTTCATTGCACAGCGGAAGTAAAATTTTACAACAGTGAAAATAAATATACAACAACATGGAGTAATCTTTAAGCAGTTGTTCCTCTTTAATCTTTATCAAGCCATTTACCTGAATATAAGACTGTGGATACATCAGTTTATTCAACCGACGATCATTATATACGGCCATCCTCTCTATGTTGGAAATAGTATAACTTATTTTCCATATTTAGCAAACACAAACTTGTCACATTTCAAACTAAAGGGACTACCCTATTGATGTCGTGTTGTGATTGTGCACTTGGTCCTTAATGCAATTATTATATTAGATGACACTAATGCGCACTTGTTCGGATTCTATGCATCCTATACTACATAGGTCCGAGGGCAAACCTCTTATTCGTTCTTCATCTTTGTAGGGTTCGATCCCTCGCCATGACTTAATCTACTACTGTAATTACGGTAGGTATCTTAAATGATCTATGAGTGCAAGCACGTGTATAGAAAACCTGGAGGGGAATCCCACGTCATGTCACGACTCATCGTGAAGAACCTATGGCAATTCAGCCTCCTTCATGGCACACGATCCTCATGCAGTCACCAAACATCCCACAAGCGTCACCACCGGGATGGTACCCTAGAGCAGTATCCACGTCATGTCACGACGCATCGTGAAGACAGCCTGTGAAATACTCTCACGCCGCCAATCCGATGGCCCTCATAATCGTGTTTTCCTCCTACTTTCATCACATCTCCACTATGTACATATCCTTAGTTTTTATTAAAATCATGAAGAAGAATCAAAGCTCTAGAGTTAGCCTCTCCACTAAACCGGACTTATTCATTCATTTCAACATGACCATCCTTGGTCTTTCTTTTCAATTTTCATTTCCAAATGCCGGGGGAGACTTAGCTACTCTTTTTGGTTTCAATTTTCAATTCAAAATTTCTAAAATGAGCATTTTCAATTCATACATTTCCAAGTTGAGTCATCACACTCAAAAGTATATTTCTTTCCAATCAAGATTTCTAATTCGTTCAAATAGTCCATAACTATACATGAATTTCATATGCTTTATCAATTATCACTTTTACTTCGAAATTCACATCACTAACAAATGTTTACAATTCACATTTTTCACACTACTCTCGAAAGAGAACAATTCACATCCATCACATAATAAAAGACTCATTCTTTACCACAATAATCTTCTAATTCTTCCTTTCAAACTCTTTTTGCAAGTTATAATTTTCACAAAGTATACACATAGAACCATAGTTCTATTTATGCATTTTATTCTCAAATCATAGTCTATTTCATGCAAATAATTTCCAAATCATTTTTATAAAGTCCCATATAATTTTAGAAGAATAACCATATTTTTTTCATAATTTTTGGACAACTAAAAACCCCAAAAAATAATTTTTTCAATCTTGCCGAGGGCAAGATTCGAACCCAGTACCCCAGAGAACACAGCCAACTGCACAAGCCACTAGGCCGCATGTGCTAAGCGGTATAAAGGGAAAGCCGAGGGTATTTAAGGCTCTCGATCGCTGATTATTATTTTTAAAAAATTACATGAAACAATATAGTGCCGCAAGGATTCGAACCGGTCACAACAAGGAACCCAACCGCGCACTATGACCACTTGAGCTACAAGCTCAGGTTGTCACTAGTATAATTCCAATTTCATTTAACTCATACTCTCTATTATTTGGAACATTTCGACGTTCAACAAAGTTGCATATCACATTGTTCTTACTAATATACTGAAAAAATCCGAATTAATCATTTTCCATCATGAATTTTATTCCAGTATATGAAAATAATTTCTTAAATAATTAGACATAATTTCCTCCATAATTGACACATTTCTACCATACAATTTGGTTAATGTGACATACTACTAATACAATTTTTTTTTTTGACATTATAATTTCATCAATCTCTATAATAATTCTCTACTCTTATTCATTTTCCAAACATAAGAATTCCTCTTAATTTATTCGCTACCACGCCATACAAGGTTTCCAATTTAGCACAAAAAGTGACACAATCGATGTACTAACTTTTGCACATAATTTTTCATGCTACTAACAAATGTTCCTTCACATAATTTATAGCCACATTCATATTGCACACAACTTAAATTTTACTAATAACAACACACATAACTTGCATATCAATAAGTTAATCAATTAGAGATCATCTTTTCAATTAAAATGTGCATTCTTATTAGTCATTTTCATGCATTATTTTGATAATTTAATCTAGCATGCATTCCTATGTTAGAAATAGGAAAATTTACCCACCTTGTTGAAGAAAAGAACAATTAGCAAACTCCTAGATGAATGTCCTTGCAACGAGATGCTCCTCCTCCTTGAATGCCGCACTCGAGCCTCCAAAAGCACCAAAACCGAGAGCTCCTTCCCTTTGAATGCCGGCCTCTTCTCCTTTTGTAGTTGCAAGCACCACTCCCACACACAACTCAATCTTTTATCTCACAAAAATTACTACTAGATAATATAATTGGACTATAGGTTTGGAAGAGAATAGTTTGGCACAAGAAGAACTAGCCATGGGGGGTATTTATACTAAAAGTCAAAGGGAATGGAGGGCTAGGATCAATTGGTTGGTTGTAAGATGGAGGGCTATGATGAAAGTAGGAGTTGCAATAACCACCCACATCCAATTAACCACCACACCATGATCACCACTCAAAATTTGGGTTTCCCTCCAAAAAGTCACAACCGGCCATGGAAGAGTGCATTTTGCACGTGTACGTGTAGTGCACGTGCATGCAACTAGGCCCAAAAATTGTACATTTAATTTTTGTATAAAAATAAAATAGTCTTTAAATTGTATTCTACATGACAAGTTGCATAAAAATAGTCCATGGGCTTTAGTTTATGGGCCAAAATAGTTATTTTAAAATAAAATAAACAAATTACATTTTGGGCTTAAAGAAAAAGGCTTTTTATCTAATTAAAATAAGGCTTTTGTATAAAATAATTAAAAGCACATATTAAAATATCTTTACTCATCTTGATGAAAATATTAACCAAAATATTGCACGTGCACACTACGTGCAAAATAAACAATTTTTCATTAAATGAAAAATCAGGGCATTACAAACATGGTCGGTGTCAAGAGTGCTCGGCAGCTGGTGCCGAACCCCAACTTCCCATGTAACATGGTCGGTGTCAAGAGCGCTCGGCATCTGGTGCCGAACCCCAACTTTTCCATGTAACAGGGTCGGTGTCAAGAGCGCTCGGCAGCTGGTGCCGAACCCCAACTTTCCATGTAACATGGTCAGTGTCAAGAGCGCTCGGCAGCTGGTGCCGAACCCCAACTTCCCATGTAACATGGTCGGTGTCAAGAGCACTCGGCAGCTGGTGCCGAACCCCAACTTTCCATGTAACATGGTCGGTGTCAAGAGCGCTCGGCAGCTGGTGCCGAACCCCAACTTCCCATGTAACATGGTCGGTGTCAAGAGCGCTCGGCAGCTGGTGCCGAATCCCAACTTTTCCATGTAACATGGTCGGTGTCAAGAGCGCTCGGCAGCTGGTGCCGAGGTCTAATCTTTCCATGTAACATGGTCGGTGTCAAGAGCGCTCGGCAGCTGGTGCCGAATCCCAACTTTCCATGTAACATGGTCGGTGTCAAGAGCGCTCGGCAGCTGGTGCTGAACCCCAACTTTTTCATGTAACATGGTCGGTGTCAAGAGCACTCGGCAGCTGGTGCCGAACCCCGACTTTTACATGTAACATGGTCGGTGTCAAGAGCGCTCGGCAGCTGGTGCCGAACCCCAACTTTCCATGTAACATGGTCGGTGTCAAGAGCGCTCGGCAGCTGGTGTCGATATCCAACTTTCCATGTAACATGGTCGGTGTCAAGAACGCTCGGAAGCTGGTGCCGAGGTTCGAGACTTGTCGTTTCTGGCGGAGCACACCCTGCGGAGTTGGTGGCTTCTGCGCTCCTGGCAGACGTGGCAGCCAGTAAATGTGATGGCTTCTGAACTTCTGACAGCTCTGACGAATGAGATGCTAATTTAATGCAGTGGCCTCTGAGCTTCTGTCAGATGGGATAGTAATTAATGCGATGTACGGCTTGGCATGGCAAACAAGGCGACTGTTTAGGTCGCTTTTGTCGTTTTGCGTGAATGGGCCGGCAGTATTGGCCCATTAACCTCGTTTCGCGCGCCTCTCTCTATAAAACCTCACCCCCCTCTCTCATTTTTCACTTCTCTCCTCTTTTACTCAGGTGGTTATTTGTGCTAAGCGAGTGCTTCCGGTGATCGTCGTACGTACTCCGGTGAAGTTTCCGACATCACTTTTTTTAAGGTAATTTATACTTAGTCTCTTTCCAAGTATAAATATGTCTCTTCCCTCTGTCTCCGAGTCGTCCTCTTCTTGGTCCGAGCCCTCCCTTGAAGTTGTCGAAGCCCGCACTCCAGACAAAGGCAAGAAGGTGTTTGGCAAAGATTCGATCGTGGAAGAGCCGAAGTGTAAGGGGGAGTTTGGAAGATTGCCGGGGCAACTGACTGGGCTCCACAGAGTTCGAGAGCTTCCGGAGGAACACGCCGAGCGTATTGTTCACGGGAGGGGGAGGACTTTCGAGGAGAATGCGGCGAGGAAGACGACCGAGGCGGATGAGACGGTGTCGATCCTCCGCGAAGAAGACTTGGGAGTGATTCGGGACTGTTTCCACATCCCGGAGGAGTACGAGCTTATGCTGCCGGGTCCCGCGGTTAGGGCCAACTCACCGCTGCCAGTGACTATGTGTTGCTGGCCGGTTGATGCCTTCATCGCCGGGGCTCGGCTACCTCTCCATCCATTCGCGATCCTCGTTCTGAGGTGGTTTGGGGTCAGCTCCATCCAACTTATGCCGAACGGATGGAGAGTCATAAACGTGTTCGTACTTCACTGCCAAGCCATTGGGATCGAGCCGGAGCTGAATGTACTTCGGACGATCTATCGGCTTCATCAAGGGAACCGGTCGGAGTTCCGATACTATTTGGCTTCGAGGCATGGCGGTAGGCTCGTCATATGCCCCGACTCCATAAAGCACTGGCATGAGAAGTTCTTGATAGTGCGGAGTGCGGAGGCCTGGCCTATCCCTTCCAGTTGGGTGGAAGAGGTGCCGAAAAGGTTGAAGGCGCTGCCCAAGCTTCGCCCTGAAGAAAAAGAGGCAGTTCGGACACTTCTCGATCGGCCGAAGTATGATTGGAAGGAGCTGACCGAGGATGTCTTGTTCAGGGGAGGGCTCTGCCGCGTAGATCCCAGTACGCGGCTTCTTTTATGCTTCTGTGCTTTGTTTTTCATACTTCATTTTTCAGGTAGTCAAGCATCTGGCGACACCGAAGGATCACGCCGCCATGGAGGCCGGGCAAGAAGGCGACGACGTCATCGAGATTGCTCGCTCGGTGGTCTCGGTAAGTGTTGAACTTTTGCTGTCATTGGTTCCCTTCAGGTCTGATTTCTCTAACTCTTTTAATACCTCTTCCCTTGTCACAGATCATCGTCCATTTTGGTCACCTCACGGAGAGGTTGACGGCTCTAGAGAAGGAGCTGAAGCAGGAGTCCGACCAAGCTCGGAAGGAGAAGGCTCGGATGGGGAACGAGCTCGACAAGCTCAGGGTCGAGTTCGAAGGGAAGACGGTGAGGGTCGAGTACCTCGAGGGCCAGGTCGCGAAGCTGGAGAGTGACCTTCTTTGCCAGAAGGAGGAGGCGGCCAAGCAATTGGCCGAAGCGGCAGAGGCCAAGGCTGCCGCGGTGAAGGAGGCTGAGGACGTGACCATGGTGAAGGCGCAAGGCTTTCTTGTCCAGAACATGGCCAAAGCCTACGCCGAAGCCCTCGCCCGGGTGACGAAGGCATACCCTGACGTGGACTGCTCAGGATGGAGATTGTTCCCGGGCCACGTCGAAGGCTTCGACCCCGAGTCGGAAGGAGAATAAGAAGAAGAAGGGGAGGACGAAGTTGAGGCTGAAGTCGAAGTCGTCGCCGAGGTCCCGGGGTCTGTGGTTACCCCGCTGGCGGTGGTGACCCCTTCAGAGACGTCGACCCCCACCCATTCTCGCCGCCCTAGGAAAGAGGTCGCGCCCTGACTCCGCTCCGCTCGCTTTTTCTTTTCTTTTGGTTTTTTTTTTTGTGTAATGCCTAATCGCAGACTGGCCACCGCTGTTTCTTTTTGTAATGAATGAAAACATCTTTTTGGGCTCGACTTCGTGTCTCTCTTCTCTAAAAAATTTTTGAAATTTGGCTAAGTGTAGAAGTTCAGCAATGTGTTTGAAAATTTGTTGTTTGCTTCGACTTCTTTTCAGCTTGTGGTGGTGACTCAAGCTGTCGAGCCCACTCGCTCGGGGGACAACGCTCAGGCCGAGGTTGGCTTAGGGACGACGAGGCTGTGCTTAGCGAGGTGTCGAGAGCGGCTCTATGAAGTCGAGCTGGGATTGCGCAGAGCCGAAAGCGAGCGGAACCACCTTCAACTCATCCTGGGTCGGCGAGACATCGAGATCCGGCGACTGGAGAGTAGGATCGCCGAGATGGCCCCCTTAGGAGAGGATGATGGTTCGTCGACCGCCATTAGCTATGGCCTTCGGATCAAGTGCATCCGCCACACTTTATCAAAAATAACAGCGGATAGGGACGATCTGCTCTCTGAGATTCGTCACCTGCAAACGGTAGAGACGGAGCTTCGGACGGAGTGAGAGGGATTGATGGCCGAGGTGGCCAAACTGACGACCGAGCATGACGAACTAACGGTCGAGGTCGACGTGCTGAAGAGAGCCACGGTGGACAAGAGCATCAAAGTCACTCATCTCCGCCGTCTTATAGCCAGTCGCTCTGGCGTGCCGGACTCCGCAATACCCCCTCGCTTCGAGGTCGATGTAAAAGACGACTCTCTGAGGGAGCGGATCTCAGAGCTGGAGGCGGAGGTGGCTCGCCTCAAACCGCATTCGGGGCCAATCAACGTCAGGAGCACTTCGTGTACTCGCGCGGAGAGCGAGCGTAGCATTTCATTTTATGAGCTCGCGACTCGTTCGCCTATCGGCCAACCTAGTCCCGGGGATGCACAAAGTGCTATTGCCATTTCATCGAGCGGAGCGTTCGTCGGAGCGGCTGTTAGGAGCAGCGCCGAGGACATGTCTCAATTCGCTGGTTTGGGGTCGAGTTCAGGAGGTAAACATCGCCGCCCTCGAGTGTCCTTGAAGCGGAACATCCCTGCGCCACGGAGGCGTTGAAGATTTCTTTTTTTTTTGAAGTCTTTGTATTTAGCCTAAGTGTAACAAGTCGGCATTGTAATTTTTGCTTTAACGCCATGTAATCTTGTTGTATGGAAGAGCCGCCTTGTACTGCGTCCCAACTCTTAATAATATTTCTTTCTTGGACTTGTACATTTTTCGTTGCTCTGTGTGGTTACTTTGTTTGTGACGGTGTCTATTGTGCTGAGGTCCCGGAGCGGGACTTCCGCTCATTTAGGGGTCGGCACTGCGAGCGTTCGGCCAGGGGCACCGACCGTCGAACCATCGTTAGACTTGTTCAACGGTTGTGGGAGAAATTCCGAATGGCGAACTACTTCTAGCTCGCTTAGGAGCGAACTTGCGAAGTAGAATCGAGCCAAGTGTTGGACTCCGAACCATCGTTAGAATTGTTCAACGGTTGTGGGAGCAATTCCGAATGGCGAACTACTTCTAGCTCGCTTAGGAGCGAACTTGCGAAGTGGAATCGAGCCAAGTGTTGGACTCCAAACCATCGTTAGAGTTGTTCAACGGTTGTGGGAGCAATTCCGAATGGCGAACTACTTCTAGCTCGCTTAGGAGTGAACTTGCGAAGTAGAATCGAGCCAAGTGTTGGACTCCGAACCATCGTTAGAGTTGTACAATGGTTGTGGGAGCAATTCCAAATGGCGAACTACTTCTAGCTCGCTTAGAAGCGAACTTGCAAAGTAGAATCGAGCCAAGTGTTGGACTCCGAACCATCGTTAGAGTTGTTCAACGGTTGTGGGAGCAATTCCGAATGGCGAACTACTTCTAGCTCGCTTAGAAGCAAACTTGCGAAGTAGAATCGAGCCAAGTGTTGGACTCCAAACCATCGTTAGAGTTGTTCAACAGTTGTGGGAGCAATTTCGAATGGCGAACTACTTCTAGCTCGCTTAGGAGCGAACTTGCGAAGTAGAATCGAGCCAAGTGTTGGACTCCGAACCATCGTTAGAGTTGTTCAACGGTTGTGGGAGCAATTTCGAATGGCGAACTACTTCTAGCTCGCTTAGGAGCGAACTTGCGAAGTAGAATCGAGCCAAGTGTTGGACTCCGAACCATTGTTAGAGTGAAGAGTAAAAGCAGAGAGATATAAACAATAGTAAAATATGGAAAAGCTTTCTTTATTAATGACTAATAGATGGCTGCTTCTAAAGTTGCGAGCCGTTATTACAAGAAAGAAAATAAAAGAAAAGCAAGACAAGTAATAGGAGAGGAACGGTTCGACATCCCAGAATACTTAGAGAGGCGTTGGTGCTCTCTCTTGGTATTTCAGGAGATGGTCGGCATTCCAGGTCCTGGAGATCTCCCAGCCTTCGAGGTCTTCTAGTTTGTACGTCCCGGGCCGAACTACCCTGGCGATCTTGTAAGGTCCCTCCCAATTCAGAGCCAGTTTACTCTTTTGACCAGGAAAGGAGATGGCTAACTTTCTGAGGACCAAGTCCCCTTCTTTGAGGTTGGTAGGACGGACTCTCTTATTGTATGCCAACTCGATCCTTCTTCGGTAGCTTTGTTGTCGAATGGCAGCTCTTTCTCGGATCTCGTCAATAAGGTCTAGATTTGCTCTGAGCTCTCTGGCATTCTGTTCTTCTTCATAAGCCATTAGACGGGGAGAAGGTATTCCAACCTCTAGGGGGTCATAGCTTCGGACCCATAGGTGAGGTTGAATGGGGACTCGCCTGTGGGGGTTCGTTTTGTGGTGCGGTAGTTCCACAGCACGTTGGGGAGCTGATCGACCCACAAGCCTTTGGAACATTTATCCAACCTCTTCTTAATGCCGGAGAGGATCTGTCGGTTAGCATTCTCGACTTGGCCATTCGACTGGGGATGGAAAACGGAGGAGAATCGGTGTTGGATGGCGAGGTCTTCACATAGAGCTTGGAAGGCGGCCCCCGTGAACTGGGTTCCGTTGTCTGTTATGAGGACCCGAGGGACCCCGAATCGGCAGATGACATTCTTCCAAAAGAACTGAATGACCTTGTTCTCAGTGATCGTGGCCAAGGGATCGAACTCTATCCATTTTGAGAAGTAATCGATTGCCACGACTAAGAATTTGAACTGACCGGGGGCCGGTGGAAATGGTCCTAGTAAATCCATCCCCCACATTGCGAAAGGAATTGGACTTGATAGGGAAGCGAGTGGAGCTTGTGGGAGGCATCGGATGTTGGAGTACTTCTGACAAGAGCTGCATTGCCGAACGTGTTGTTCGGCATCTCGTAGGAGAGTGGACCAGAAATATCCGTAATTCAATACTTTGCGGGCTAGGGACCTGGACCCTGAATGTGCCCCGCCGATGCCCTCGTGAAGTTCTTGCAGGGCGTATTCGGCTTGCTCTAGGGAAAGGCATCTCAAGTATGGCCTGCCGTCTTCCTGTGTGAAGGAGCGTTTATATAGGATGTCTTCGATCAGTGTGTATCGCTCGGCTCGGGTTCTGACTCTCCGAGCCTCTTTAGGATCTTCGGGGAGGAGCCCGTCCCTTAAGAATTCGACAATGGGTTTCATCCAGTTATCTTCGAGCAGGACTGGCAACGACTCCATAGAGTCGGATATTTCATCCTCTATACTTGACTTCCGGAGGACCTCTATCAAGACGGTCTGCTCGAGACTCTGGAGGGAGGAAGAGGCTAGCTTGGAGAGGGCATCGGCCTGGGCGTTTTCTTCTCGGGGGATTCGTTGGATGAGGGCTTCTTCAAATAGTGCCATGAGGCTTTTGACCTTGGCTAAGTACCTAACCATTCGGTCATCCCGTGCTTCATACTCGCCGAGGACCTGATTTACGACCAGCTGAGAGTCGCTAAAGATCCGGAGGCATTGCGCCCCTGCATTGCGGGCCATCCCAAGACCGGCTATGAGTGCCTCGTATTCTGCTTCATTGTTAGAGGCCTTGAAGTTGATACGGAGGGAGTATTGGAGGATGAAGTCATCTGGGCCTGCCAGAATGACCCCGGCTCCGCTTCCCTCGTTACAGGAGGACCCATCCACATAAACTGACCAGACAGGCGGTCCCTTCATTGCTTGGGTGAACTCGGAGATGGTACTTTCAACTATAAATTCTACTAAGGCCTGAGTCTTGATCGCGGTCCGAGGCTGATATGTTATATCGTGCTGGCTCAGCTCGATAGACCACTTCATAAGGCGACCTGAGGTCTCTGGCTTGTGGAGCACTTGCTTTAGCGGTTGGTCGGTAAGAACGACCACCGAATGGGACTGAAAATACGGGCGAAGCTTTCTCACGGCCAACACTAGGGCATAAGCCATCTTTTCTATCTTCGGATAGCGGAGCTCGGCATCCCGAAGTACTTTGCTCACATAATAGATGGGCTTTTGAGCCCAGTCTTCTTCCCTTACTAAAACGATGCTGAAGGTCTGCTCGTAGGCTGCCAGGTAGAGGTAGAGGGGTTCACCAGGAACGGGTTTGCTGAGAAGAGGAGGGTTGACGAGGTAAGCCTTGAGCTGTTCGAACGACTCCTGTTGCTGCTGACCCCATTCAAAACCTTTAACCCCCCTGAGAGCCTTGAAGAAGGGGAGGCATTTCTCCCCGGAATTCGAGAGAAAATGTCCTATGGAGGCTAGGCGGACTGTTAGCCTCTGAACTTCCTTAACATTCTTGGGAGGGGCCATGTCTAATATGGCCTCACTACAAAAGAAACTGGCTTTACCGGCGAAAGTTCCCCGGCATTTTACTAGTAGCGCCGGGGTAGGGAGCGAATAGGAATTGGGCGCCAGTTGAGATGGTTATACACCGGCGGTCGATTTAAAACGCCGGTGTATGTTAGTAATCACCGGCGTTTTACTTAAAAACGCCAGTGAAGTGTATTATTCACCGGCTTTTTTATTATAAACGCCGGTGAATATACGGACACATTCACCGGCGTGACTAATTGAAACGCCGGTGAATAAGCGGCGATAAAACCCGCGAACCCTAATCCTTCGCTCGCCATTACCCCAGACCCCCCCCCCCCAAAAAAAAGGGCGCTTCATTTCCCTCCTTCCTTGCTCTACTTCCTGCGCGTTTGCCTCCGCCGCTTCGTCCTCTTCGACGACCTTCGACCTTTCGAAATCGTCCCTTCTTCCCTTCGTCATTTTCGATTTCCCTCTTCCCTCTCTCTATTTGGAGGTGAATCGGTGATCGCCCCGCTCTCTCTCTCTCCTATGCCGCCGCCCTCGTCGCCCCGCTCTCTCTCTCTCTCTTCGGTATGATCTCTTGATTTCCCTTATTTTTCCAAAAAAGCAGCTTTTTTCAGATTATTCATCTTGATTTCCTTAACATGAATGGTTTAGTTGAGATGAAGAATTAATAGAATAATATATGCTTAGATACTGGAAATTTTCATCTTCTTTTACTGTTAATCAAGCTGATTTCATGCATTTGATGGTCTTCATGGCATGCTTGTTTTTTTTACCCAAAATGGGTTCACTGTGAACTGAGGATGCTCTAGGTACGTATGCCAAAAACCTCCGGCCGGATATGCACAACAATTGGATTTTAGATTTAGTTGGGCACAGTGAATTAGTAGAGCAACATATAAGCTCAGATAATGGAAATTTTCATTTTCAGATACTGTTAAAGTTACCTGTTTGCCCTCGTTGGCATGATTTTTTTAAAAAAAATTGGTTCACTTCCAAACTAAGTATGCTGCTAGCTTACCCATTTTCTTTCACTATTAATGAAGCTGATTTCATGCATCTGATTGTCTTCTTGGCATGTTTGTTTTTTTACCCAAAATGGGTTTACTGTGAACTGAGGATGCTATAGGTACGTATGCCAAAATCCTCCGGCCGGATATGCACAACAATTGGGTTTTAGATATAGTTGGGCTAAAGAAGTAGTAGAGCAACATATAAGCTCAGATAATGGAAATTTTCATTTTCAGATAATGTTAAAGTAACCTGATTGCAATCTTTGGCATGGTTTTTTAACACAAAATGGGTTCACTTCCAAACAGTATGCTGCTAGCATCCTCATTTTCTTTCACTGTTAATGAAGCTGATTTCATGCATCTGATTGTCTTCTTGGCATGCATGTTTTTTTACCCAAAATGGGTTCACTGTGAACTGAGTATGCTATAGGTATGTATGCCAAAATCCTCCGGCCGGATATGCACAACAATTGGATTTTAGATTTAGTTGGGCTAAAGAAGTAGTAGAGCAACATATAAGCTCAGATAATGGAAAATTTTTCATTTTCAGATACTGTTAAAGTAACCTGATTGCCATCTTAGGCATGTTTTTTCCCCCAAAAATGGGTACACTTCCAAACTAAGTATGCTGCTAGCATCCCCAGTTTCTTTTACTGTTAGTGAAGCTTATTTTCATGCATCTGATTGTCATCTTGGCATGTTTTTTTTGACCAAAATGGGTTCACTGTGAACTGAAGATGGTATAGGTATGTATGCCAAAATCCTCTGGCCATGCACAACAATTGGGTTTTAGGTTTAGTTGGGCTAAAGAAGTAGTAGAGCAACATATAAGCTCAGATAATGAAAATTTTCATTTTCAGATACTGTTGAAGTAATCTGATTGCCATCTTAGGCATGTTTTTTCCCCCAAAAATGGGTACACTTCCTAACTAAGTATGCTGCTAGCATCCCCAGTTTCTTCTTTTACTGTTAGTGAAGCTTATTTTCATGCATCTGATTGTGATCTTGGCATGTTTTTTTGACCAAAACGGGTTCACTGTGAACTGAGGATGCTATAGGTACGTATGCCAAAATCCTCCGGATACGCACAACAATTGGGTTTTAGATTTAGTTGGGCTAAAGAAGTAGTAGAGCAACATATATGCTCAGATAATGTAAATTTTCATTTTCAGATACTGTTAGAGAAGCTGATTGCCATCTTAGGCATGATTTTTATACAAAATGGGTTCACTTCCAAACTAAGTATGCTGCTAGCATCCTCATTTTCTTTTACTGTTAATGAAGCTTATCCCATGCATCTGATTGTCATTTTGGCATGTTTTTTTGACCAAAATGGGTTCACTGTGAATTGAGGATGCTATAGCTGTATGCCAAAATCCTCCGGATATGTACAACAATTGGTTCACTCTGAAAAATATATGCTTACATACTGGACATTATCATTTTTCTTTTACTATTAATGAAGCTGATTTCATGCATCTGATTGGCATCTTGGCATGTTTGGTACCAAAATCCTCCAAATATGTACAAGATTTGGGCTGAACAAACCTCGTGCAGGTTTCTTTTGGCGCTACAAGCATCAATGATTTAGTTGGGATGAAGAATTATTTTAGAAAAACTTATTAGTAGCCATATTAGTTTCTTTTGTTTATTGTTATTATTATTATTATTATTATTATTATTATTATTATTATTATTATTATTATTATTATTATTATTATTATTATTATTATTATTATTATTATTATTATGAGATAAGTGATTATTAGTAGTCATGAACAGAATAGTTCATGAGTCATCAGATCTTCTTGTTACCGTAGTTACAGCACGACGCACTCATTATTCGGCCGATTCCTCTTCATCAGCAAAATACCCTTTACCATCATCATCTCCTTGAACGGAAAGCCAAATACAGGGGAGACTATAGTCGATTTTTTTTTATGCTCGAACACAGCGTGTGCGATAAAATACCACTAAGGTGGTTGTGATAATTTCCACAAAAGGTAGTTTAGGGTTATGTGAATAGAGTAGATTGTGTTAAGATGTAGTTTCTTTTGGTACATTTTTTGGAACCACAATTTCTTTATTTTACAGTTAAAGATTATATCGTTTATTTATTTGTAGCTAGGGATAGTTTTCAAATAGGTGAAATTTAATATACAAAATGCCTTTTACTGTTATTACTATTTAATATATCAAATTTTAATTTCAGATTGTGTGCTATTGATATAATGGATAGAAGTTGGATTAGTAAACCACGATTATCCAAGGAGTACCGTGATGGTATTAAAGATTTTATTATCTTTTCCAAACGACATTCCCGTGATCCCAACCTAATCCTTTGTCCATGCCTCCGGTGTACAAATTGTATGCTGAGGACATGTGACGTAGTACATACACACTTGGCTGTGAACGGTTTTCTTCAAGGGTACACAAGGTGGTTTTGTCATGGAGAGGATCATACGTCAGCTCCTGTTCGTCCGGTTGTATTAGAAAATGAAGTTGAGCCCTTAGTGAACGAAGACTTAAGCGTTTCCGATGAGATGCATGCTTTGTTACAAGATGCCATGGGGATTCATAATGTTCCTTTCCACACCAATAACCCAACAAATGAAGTTCACAATGAGTCAATAGAAACAAACCAGATTGGTGGTGGGGTGGACGAGGAAATGTCTGGCCCCACCCCTGAAAATAATAAGCAGCAAGAATCCTTCGCTAAGTTACTTGAAGATGCTAGTACTCCGTTGTACCGCGATTGCACCAAAATTTCTAAGTTCTCATTCATTGTCAGACTATTTCAGATTAAATGTTTAAACGGGTGGTCTGCTAAGTCCTTCACTATGCTACTTGAATTGTTAAATGAAGCATTTCCTGAAATCTGTATTCCAAACTCAGCCTATAAAATCAAAAAATTCCTAAGTTCTTTCGATCTAGGATATGAGAAGATAGCAGCATATCCAAATGACTATATGCTTTTCACGAGTGGTAAGGAAAGTCTGGAGAATTGCGAAGTGTGTGGTTCTTCGAAATGGAAAGAAAGACCAAATCAAGACGAGGGAGCCAGTGGATCTACTAAGCGAAGTAGGAAAAAGAAGCCTGCCAAAATACTGCGTTACTTTCCTCTGATTCCTAGGCTACAAAGGTTGTTTATGTCTACGAAAATTTCTTCTGATATGAAATGGCATGCTGAAGGTCGCACTAATGATGGGATTCTTAGACATCCTGCTGATTCTCAATCTTGGAAAAAATTTGATGAAGGATATCCTGATTTTGCGGAAGATCCTCGAAATGTGAGACTTGGACTAGCTAGTGATGGTTTCAACCCTTTCAGGCAAATGAGTAGTACATACAGCATATGGCCGGTTGTGTTGATACCATACAATTTGCCGCCTTGGAAATGCATGAAGCAGTCCTCATTTATTTTGTCCATGATAGTTCCTGGACCGAAAGGTCCTGGAAATGATATAGATGTCTACCTACAACCGTTAATAGATGAACTTCAGAAGTTGTGGGTGGGTGTTCCAACCTATGATGCTGTGGCTAAAGAAATATTTTCTCTTCGTGCCGTGTTGTCTTGGACAATCAATGATTTTCCAGCATATGCAAATTTATCTGGATATAGTACTAAAGGACGTTATGCATGTCCATGTTGTGCTGACCAAACTAGTTCAAGGTGGTTGTACAATGGCAGAAAGTTTTGCTATATGGGTCATAAGAGATGGTTGCCTGACACACATATATTTCGGGCAGAGGCAGCGACATTTGATGGTACCGACGAGTGGGAACATGCTCCTGGGTCTTCTTCTGGTTCAGATATTTTGAGGCGGGTAGATGGTTATCAATTCAAATATGGAAAAGAACCAGAAGTCAAGACAAAGGACAAGAAAAGGGCAAGGCCGGAGCAAGGTGAGGAGACCGATCTATATGGCGAAGATGAGGATCAAAACATGACGAGTTTAGGTGCATGGAAGAAGAAGAGTATTTTCTTCAAGTTGCCATATTGGGAATTCAACTTACTGCGACATAATTTAGATGTGATGCATATCGGAAAAAATATTGGTGAGAATTGTCTAGGAACAGTTATGGGAGATGATCGGAAGACAAAGGACAATCTCAAGAGCCGACTTGATTTGAAGTCAATGGGCATCCGACATGAGTTGCACCCAGAAGAATTGCCGAACGGGAAAGTACTCCTACCTCTTGCAATCTATTCAATGTCAAAATCGGAGTTGGAATTGTTTTGCAAAGTACTACTTGAACTTAAAGTCCCTGATGGCTATTCTTCTAACATGGCAAGATGTGTCAACTTTAAAGAGAAGAGGCTCCAGGGTCTAAAGTCACACGACTACCACATCCTAATGCAGGATCTCCTTCCTGTGGCCCTAAGGTCTTCAATGTGTGAGCAAGTCACTACTGTCCTGAAAGATCTTTGTAGCATATATAAAGGTATTTGCTCAAGAATGCTTCGTGTTGAAGATCTGGACCAATTGGAGCAGCAGGCGGCATTGACACTTAGTAAAATGGAGATGATATTTCCTCCATCGTTCTTCACTGTAATGATTCATTTGATAATCCACCTTGCTGGTGAAGCCAGAATCGGCGGTCCTGTTCACTATCGGTGGATGTACCCCATTGAGAGGTAAAATAATTCATTCATCTTACGAAATTGAAAATTCAAAAATGGGTTTCTTTTAATCCCCTAATCCGCTCTAATTTATTAATTGTACATGTTCAGGTACCTATACCGGCTAAAGGGTTATGTGAAAAATAGAGCATATCCTGAAGGGTCAATAGCCCAGGGATATCTATCAGAGGAGTGCTCACATTTTTTTTCCAGGTATTTGCCTGGTGTGGAGACATCTTCCAGTAAACCACGTAGAAATCTAGACATTTCCAACCTTGATGGTGCTCAATATCTTTTTGATACCGCTGGCACTACTGTTGGTAAAGTTGATGCATTTGAGCTCGATAGCTTAGCGTGGGAACAGGCACATCGATATGTGCTAGACCATCATGCATCAGTGGAACCATTTCGAAAGTAAGTTGCTTTTGAATTTAAATCGAATACAGTGAAAACCGCAGAGTTCGATATTTTTGATACTTTTGTTATTCCTAATTTCAATTGCTTGTTTTTTAGCGAATTTGTCAGGGACATCAAACGAAGGGCCAGACCAAGAAGACTACCACCACGTGAACAAAACAAGTTGATGAATGAAAAATTTCATAAGTGGTTTGAATCTCATGTAGGTGAATTACAGTTATGCAAGTTAATCTTTATTATATCTACATTTTCTATGGTGCTGATACGATTTGCGCAAAATTAATAGGTACATTCTTTGGGTCCTGAAGGTGCGTCATCTGAAATACAAGTACTTGCCAAAGGTCCCTATCAGATGGTCAAAAGATACGGAGGATACATATTCAATGGTTTTAGATTTCGTACTAAGGATCGTGAATGTAATTTGAAGTCTCAAAATAGTGGAATGGTAGTGACGTCTAAGACTAGAAGTTATGCTTCCAAGTCGGACACGAGGCCTGTAGATGGAGATCTCGACTACTATGGAGTGCTCACGGATATCATTGAGTTGAATTATTTTGGCCATTTCCGTGTTGTCTTATTTCGTGGGGATTGGGCTGAGTTTGATAGAAATTTTGCTAACAACACGAACAAGCTTGGCTTCACAGTTGTAAACTTCTCAAAATTGATTCACATCGGTACACACATTAGCCATGAGCCATTTGTGTTTCCATCCCAAGTGCAACAAGTGTTCTACATTGAAGATCCAACCCTGCCAAAATCGTATGTGGCTCTCCCTATGCAACCAAGAGATGTATTCCAACTGGGCGATAATTCAGACGATGAAGACGGTGAAGACATGAACAGTTACATTGCTTCTGAGTTTCCTGTGTTTCATGTAAACACAACCGATGTTGGAATTTGCGGGACTTGGCTCCGCAAGGATGGAGAAGAGGGCGATGTACTGGAAGATGTCGTATTGTAGTTTACATGATTTTCAATTGGGTTTATTATATGTCTGTAATTTTATGTCTTAAATCTTGTTGTAATATTATGTCTGTAATTTCGAATATGTTCATTGTGAATTTAATACACTTGTTTAATTATCCTTCTATTTTCTACTGCTTGGTATTATTTACATTAAACTATGCTTAGTGTCACTTGAACCACCCTATCGTTGTAATTTAATCTGTTACAAATCTCATTTTTTTAATTTTTTTACAATTATGTTGGTTTGTTAATCCTACTAAAGTACAAATTTTAAGACAGTTATTATAAACATGTTATTAATTAAAATTGCATCTCTAAGGACGTTATCGAATCCTTGACAGGTACAACATGCCGAGGCGTGGAAAGAGGGTAAATATAAATGATGGCAACGAGAGCCATGGGGATGAGCAGCCACTAAATAATAGTGGCAGTCAAACATATGAGAGTGAGGGTAGCACGCCGCCCACTGTCAAAAAACATTGGTAAGTATTTAAATTGGTATTTTTAAAAAGATTATGGTCTTGAATGCATGAAAGACACGTACTAGTGTTTGTGAGTCTGCATTGTGGCTGTCGTCTATAAGCATTTCGTCTATGTTTCTTAAGTGGGCTGTGATTAGAAAGAAAGGGCTGGAGTGGAGATCTGGAAACCCAAATAGAGACATCTCGTTTATTATAATCTACACTTACTGTTGGACCAACCCCCTCTTGCTGTTGTTGCTGATGTCTCTTTGTGTGAGTGTGTTGAAGAGAATGAAGGGATGAGAGAGAGTTGAGGAAAATGCCGCTATGTTAGCCTGGTGTATCCTCATTCTCTACCGTCCCTCTTTCTGGCTCCATATATGGCTTCTATATTAAATTGGTTTCCTTCCACGATGACAGTCCGTAATACTACACTTGATATGAGCCCTGTTCATAGCTGCACCCTATTGCATACTCACAAACAACTAATACGTGTCGGCTTTGCATTGTATGACCAACCCCGCTTTGGCACATAACATGGTATAGATGACATTGTATGACCTGCAAACAAGGTTTGTTCAGCCGTGTTGCTGTACTGATTTGGAGGATTTTGGTATGCTAGCAACATATGTAGTTTGGAAGTGAACCCATTTTGGCTAAAAAATCATGCCAAAGATTGCAATCAGATGCATGAAATCAGCTTCTTTAACAGTATCTGAAAATGAAAGTTTCCATAATCTGAGCATATATGTTTCTTTAACAGTGACTGTAAACAATTGTTCTTAATTGGGCTGTGATTAGAAAGAGACGAGTTGGAGTGGAGATCTGGAAACCCATATAGAGACATCTTGTTCATAATAATTTATTATTATTGTTGTTCTTGTCGCTCTTGCTGTTGTTGCTGATGTCTCTATGTGTTTGTGTGCTGAAGGGAAAGAAGGGATGAGAGAGAGAGATGAGGAAAATGCCGCTATGTTAGCCTGGTGTATCCTCATTCTCTACCATTCCTCTTTCTAGCTTCTATATTTGGTTTCCTTCCACGATGACAATTCCTTAAAACTACACTTGCTATGAGCCCTATTCGTATTTTTTTTCAACGTAGAATTGATCTATGACTACAATCTCCATTCAAAACCCAATTGTTCTATATTTGGTTCCCTCTTGGCTGTTGTTGCTGTTGTTGCAGATGTCTCATCTTCATTTATTGTTAGTGAAGCTTATTTTCATGCATCTGATTGTCATCTTGGCATGTTTTTTTGACCAAAATGGGTTCACTTTGAACTGAGGATGGTATATAGGTACGTATGCCAAAATCCTCCGGCCGGATATGCACAACAGTTGGATTTTAGATTTAGTTGGGCACAGTGAAGTAGTAGAGCAACATATAAGCTCAGATAATGGAAAATTTTTTATTTTAAGATACTGTTAAAGTAACCTGATTGCAATCTTTGGCATGGTTTTTTAACACAAAATGGGTTCACTTCCAAACTAAGTATGCTGCTAGCATCCCCAGTTTCTTTCACTGTTAGTGAAGCTGATTTCATGCACCTGATGGTCTTCTTGGCATGTTTTTTGGTCGCGCATTTTCTTTCACTGTTAGTGAAGCTGATTTCATGCACCTGATTGTCTTCTTGGCATGTTTTTTTTTTCACTTCCAAAAATGGGTTCAATGTGAACTGAGGATGATGGTATAGGTACGTATGCCAACCTCCTCCGCCCGGATATGCACAACAATTGGGTTTTAGATATAGTTGGGCTAAAGAAGTAGTAGAGCAACATATAAGCTCAGATAATGGAGAATTTTTCATTTTCATATACTGTTAAAGTAACCTGATTGCAATCTTTGGCATGGTTTTTTAACACAAAATGGGTTCACTTCCAAGCTAAGTATGCTACTAGAATCCCCAGTTTCTTTCACTGTTAGTGAAGCTGATTTCATGCACCTGATGGTCTTCTTGGCATGTTTTTTGGTCGCGCATTTTCTTTCACTGTTAGTGAAGCTGATTTCATGCACCTAATTGTCTTCTTGGCATGTTTTTTTTTTCACTTCCAAAAATGAGTTCCTTTGAGCTGAGGATGATGGTATAGGTACGTATGCCAACCTCCTCCGGCCGGATATGCACAACAATTGGGTTTTAGATATAGTTGGGCTAAAGAAGTAGTAGAGCAAAATATAAGCTCAAATAATGGAGAATTTTTCATTTTCATATACTGTTAAAGTAACCTGATTGCAATCTTTGGCATGGTTTTTTAACACAAAATGGGTTCACTTCCAAGCTAAGTATGCTGCTAGCATCCCCAGTTTCTTTCACTGTTAGTGAAGCTGATTTCATGCACCTGATGGTCTTCTTGGCATGTTTTTTGGTCGCGCATTTTCTTTCACTGTTAGTGAAGCTGATTTCATGCACCTGATTGTCTTTTTGGCATGTTTTTTTTTCACTTCCAAAAATGGGTTCACTGTGAGCTGAGGATGATGGTATAGGTACGTATGCCAACCTCCTCCGGCCGGATATGCACAACAATTGGGTTTTAGATATAGTTGGGCTAAAGAAGTAGTAGAGCAACATATAAGCTCAGATAATGGAGAATTTTTCATTTTCATATACTGTTAAAGTAACCTGATTGCAATCTTTGGCATGGTTTTTCAACACAAAATGGGTTCACTTCCAAGCTAAGTATGCTGCTAGCATCCCCAGTTTCTTTCACTGTTAGTGAAGCTGATTTCATGCACCTGATGGTCTTCTTGGCATGTTTTTTGGTCGCGCATTTTCTTTCACTGTTCGTGAAGCTGATTTCATGCACCTGATTGTCTTCTTGGCATGTTTTTTTTTTCACTTCCAAAAATGGGTTCACTGTGAGCTGAGGATGATGGTATAGGTACGTATGCCAACCTCCTCCGGCCGGATATGCACAACAATTGGGTTTTAGATATAGTTGGGCTAAAGAAGTAGTAGAGCAACATATAAGCTCAGATAATGGAGAATTTTTCATTTTCATATACTGTTAAAGTAACCTGATTGCAATCTTTGGCATGGTTTTTTAACACAAAATGGGTTCACTTCCAAGCTAAGTATGCTGCTAGCATCCCCAGTTTCTTTCACTGTTAGTGAAGCTGATTTCATGCACCTGATGGTCTTCTTGGCATGTTTTTTGGTCGCGCATTTTCTTTCACTGTTAGTGAAGCTGATTTCATGCACCCGATTGTCTTCTTGGCATGTTTTTTTTTTCACTTCCAAAAATGGGTTCACTGTGAGCTGAGGATGATGGTATAGGTACGTATGCCAACCTCCCCCGGCCGGATATGCACAATAATTGGGTTTTAGATATAGTTGGGCTAAAGAAGTAGTAGAGCAACATATAAGCTCAGATAATGGAAAATTTTTCAGTTTCATATACTGTTAAAGTAACCTGATTGCAATCTTTGGCATGGTTCTTTAACACAAAATGGGTTCACTTCCAAGCTAAGTATGCTGCTAGCATCCCCAGTTTCTTTCACTGTTAGTGAAGCTGATTTCATGCACCTGATGGTCTTCTTGGCATGTTTTTTGGTCGCGCATTTTCTTTCACTGTTAGTGAAGCTGATTTCATGCACCCGATTGTCTTCTTGGCATGTTTTTTTTTCACTTCCAAAAATGGGTTCACTGTGAGCTGAGGCTGATGGTATAGGTACGTATGCCAACCTCCTCCGGCCGGATATGCACAACAATTGGGTTTTAGATATAGTTGGGCTAACGAAGTAGTAGAGCAACATATAAGCTCAGATAATGGAAAATTTTTCATTTTCATATACTGTTAAAGTAACCTGATTGCAATCTTTGGCATGGTTTTTCAACACAAAATGGGTTCACTTCCAAGCTAAGTATGCTGCTAGCATCCCCAGTTTCTTTCACTGTCAGTGAAGCTGATTTCATGCACCTGATGGTCTTCTTGGCATGATTTTTGGTTGCGCATTTTCTTTCACTGTTAGTGAAGCTGATTTCATGCACCCGATTGTCTTCTTGGCATGTTTTTTTTTTCACTTCCAAAAATGGGTTCACTGTGAGCTGAGGATGATGGTATAGGTACGTATGCCAACCTCCTCCGGCCGGATATGCACAACAATTGGGTTTTAGATATAGTTGGGCTAAAGAAGTAGTAGAGCAACATATAAGCTCAGATAATGGAGAATTTTTCATTTTCATATACTGTTAAAGTAACCTGATTGCAATCTTTGGCATGGTTTTTTAACACAAAATGGGTTCACTTCCAAGCTAAGTATGCTGCTCGCATCCCCAGTTTCTTTCACTGTTAGTGAAGCTGATTTCATGCACCTGATGGTCTTCTTGGCATGTTTTTTGTTCGCGCATTTTCTTTCACTGTTAGTGAAGCTGATTTCATGCACCCGATTGTCTTCTTGGCATGTTTTTTTTTTCACTTCCAAAAATGGGTTCACTGTGAGCTGAGGATGATGGTATAGGTACGTATGCCAACCTCCCCCGGCCGGATATGCACAACAATTGGGTTTTAGATATAGTTGGGCTAAAGAAGTAGTAGAGCAACATATAAGCTCAGATAATGGAAAATTTTTCAGTTTCATATACTGTTAAAGTAACCTGATTGCAATCTTTGGCATGGTTCATTAACACAAAATGGGTTCACTTCCAAGCTAAGTATGCTGCTAGCATCCCCAGTTTCTTTCACTGTTAGTGAAGCTGATTTCATGCACCTGATGGTCTTCTTGGCATGTTTTTTGGTCGCGCATTTTCTTTCACTGTTAGTGAAGCTGATTTCATGCACCTGATTGTCTTCTTGGCATGTTTTTTTTTCACTTCCAAAAATGGGTTCACTGTGAGCTGAGGCTGATGGTATAGGTACGTATGCCAACCTCCTCCGGCCGGATATGCACAACAATTGGGTTTTAGATATAGTTGGGCTAACGAAGTAGTAGAGCAACATATAAGCTCAGATAATGGAAAATTTTTCATTTTCATATACTGTTAAAGTAACCTGATTGCAATCTTTGGCATGGTTTTTCAACACAAAATGGGTTCACTTCCAAGCTAAGTATGCTACTAGAATCCCCAGTTTCTTTCACTGTTAGTGAAGCTGATTTCATGCACCTGATGGTCTTCTTGGCATGTTTTTTGGTCGCGCATTTTCTTTCACTGTTAGTGAAGCTGATTTCATGCACCTGATTGTCTTCTTGGCATTTTTTTTTTTTCACTTCCAAAAATGGGTTCACTGTGAGCTGAGGATGATGGTATAGGTACGTATTCCAACCTCCTCCGGCCGGATATGCACAATAATTGGGTTTTAGATATAGTTGGGCTAAAGAAGTAGTAGAGCAACATATAAGCTCAGATAATGGAAAATTTTTCAGTTTCATATACTGTTAAAGTAACCTGATTGCAATCTTTGGCATGGTTCTTTAACACAAAATGGGTTCACTTCCAAGCTAAGTATGCTGCTAGCATCCCCAGTTTCTTTCACTGTTAGTGAAGCTGATTTCATGCACCTGATGGTCTTCTTGGCATGTTTTTTGGTCGCGCATTTTCTTTCACTGTTAGTGAAGCTGATTTCATGCACCCGATTGTCTTCTTGGCATGTTTTTTTTTCACTTCCAAAAATGGGTTCACTGTGAGCTGAGGCTGATGGTATAGGTACGTATGCCAACCTCCTCCGGCCGGATATGCACAACAATTGGGTTTTAGATATAGTTGGGCTAACGAAGTAGTAGAGCAACATATAAGCTCAGATAATGGAAAATTTTTCATTTTCATATACTGTTAAAGTAACCTGATTGCAATCTTTGGCATGGTTTTTCAACACAAAATGGGTTCACTTCCAAGCTAAGTATGCTGCTAGCATCCCCAGTTTCTTTCACTGTCAGTGAAGCTGATTTCATGCACCTGATGGTCTTCTTGGCATGATTTTTGGTTGCGCATTTTCTTTCACTGTTAGTGAAGCTGATTTCATGCACCCGATTGTCTTCTTGGCATGTTTTTTTTTTCACTTCCAAAAATGGGTTCACTGTGAGCTGAGGATGATGGTATAGGTACGTATGCCAACCTCCTCCGGCCGGATATGCACAACAATTGGGTTTTAGATATAGTTGGGCTAAAGAAGTAGTAGAGCAACATATAAGCTCAGATAATGGAGAATTTTTCATTTTCATATACTGTTAAAGTAACCTGATTGCAATCTTTGGCATGGTTTTTTAACACAAAATGGGTTCACTTCCAAGCTAAGTATGCTGCTCGCATCCCCAGTTTCTTTCACTGTTAGTGAAGCTGATTTCATGCACCTGATGGTCTTCTTGGCATGTTTTTTGTTCGCGCATTTTCTTTCACTGTTAGTGAAGCTGATTTCATGCACCCGATTGTCTTCTTGGCATGTTTTTTTTTTCACTTCCAAAAATGGGTTCACTGTGAGCTGAGGATGATGGTATAGGTACGTATGCCAACCTCCCCCGGCCGGATATGCACAACAATTGGGTTTTAGATATAGTTGGGCTAAAGAAGTAGTAGAGCAACATATAAGCTCAGATAATGGAAAATTTTTCAGTTTCATATACTGTTAAAGTAACCTGATTGCAATCTTTGGCATGGTTCATTAACACAAAATGGGTTCACTTCCAAGCTAAGTATGCTGCTAGCATCCCCAGTTTCTTTCACTGTTAGTGAAGCTGATTTCATGCACCTGATGGTCTTCTTGGCATGTTTTTTGGTCGCGCATTTTCTTTCACTGTTAGTGAAGCTGATTTCATGCACCCGATTGTCTTCTTGGCATGTTTTTTTTTCACTTCCAAAAATGGGTTCACTGTGAGCTGAGGCTGATGGTATAGGTACGTATGCCAACCTCCTCCGTCCGGATATGCACAACAATTGGGTTTTAGATATAGTTGGGCTAACGAAGTAGTAGAGCAACATATAAGCTCAGATAATGGAAAATTTTTCATTTTCATATACTGTTAAAGTAACCTGATTGCAATCTTTGGCATGGTTTTTCAACACAAAATGGGTTCACTTCCAAGCTAAGTATGCTGCTAGCATCCCCAGTTTCTTTCACTGTCAGTGAAGCTGATTTCATGCACCTGATGGTCTTCTTGGCATGATTTTTGGTTGCGCATTTTCTTTCACTGTTAGTGAAGCTGATTTCATGCACCCGATTGTCTTCTTGGCATGTTTTTTTTTTCACTTCCAAAAATGGGTTCACTGTGAGCTGAGGATGATGGTATAGGTACGTATGCCAACCTCCTCCGGCCGGATATGCACAACAATTGGGTTTTAGATATAGTTGGGCTAAAGAAGTAGTAGAGCAACATATAAGCTCAGATAATGGAGAATTTTTCATTTTCATATACTGTTAAAGTAACCTGATTGCAATCTTTGGCATGGTTTTTTAACACAAAATGGGTTCACTTCCAAGCTAAGTATGCTGCTCGCATCCCCAGTTTCTTTCACTGTTAGTGAAGCTGATTTCATGCACCTGATGGTCTTCTTGGCATGTTTTTTGTTCGCGCATTTTCTTTCACTGTTAGTGAAGCTGATTTCATGCACCCGATTGTCTTCTTGGCATGTTTTTTTTTTCACTTCCAAAAATGGGTTCACTGTGAGCTGAGGATGATGGTATAGGTACGTATGCCAACCTCCCCCGGCCGGATATGCACAACAATTGGGTTTTAGATATAGTTGGGCTAAAGAAGTAGTAGAGCAACATATAAGCTCAGATAATGGAAAATTTTTCAGTTTCATATACTGTTAAAGTAACCTGATTGCAATCTTTGGCATGGTTCATTAACACAAAATGGGTTCACTTCCAAGCTAAGTATGCTGCTAGCATCCCCAGTTTCTTTCACTGTTAGTGAAGCTGATTTCATGCACCTGATGGTCTTCTTGGCATGTTTTTTGGTCGCGCATTTTCTTTCACTGTTAGTGAAGCTGATTTCATGCACCTGATTGTCTTCTTGGCATGTTTTTTTTTCACTTCCAAAAATGGGTTCACTGTGAGCTGAGGCTGATGGTATAGGTACGTATGCCAACCTCCTCCGGCCGGATATGCACAACAATTGGGTTTTAGATATAGTTGGGCTAACGAAGTAGTAGAGCAACATATAAGCTCAGATAATGGAAAATTTTTCATTTTCATATACTGTTAAAGTAACCTGATTGCAATCTTTGGCATGGTTTTTCAACACAAAATGGGTTCACTTCCAAGCTAAGTATGCTACTAGAATCCCCAGTTTCTTTCACTGTTAGTGAAGCTGATTTCATGCACCTGATGGTCTTCTTGGCATGTTTTTTGGTCGCGCATTTTCTTTCACTGTTAGTGAAGCTGATTTCATGCACCTGATTGTCTTCTTGGCATTTTTTTTTTTTCACTTCCAAAAATGGGTTCACTGTGAGCTGAGGATGATGGTATAGGTACGTATTCCAACCTCCTCCGGCCGGATATGCACAACAATTGGGTTTTAGATATAGTTGGGCTAAAGAAGTAGTAGAGCAACATATAAGCTCAGATAATGGAGAATTTTTCATTTTCATATACTGTTAAAGTAACCTGATTGCAATCTTTGGCATGGTTTTTTAACACAAAATGGGTTCACTTCCAAGCTAAGTATGCTGCTAGCATCCCCAGTTTCTTTCACTGTTAGTGAAGCTGATTTCATGCACCTGATGGTCTTCTTGGCATGTTTTTTGGTCGCGCATTTTCTTTCACTGTTAGTGAAGCTGATTTCATGCACCCGATTGTCTTCTTGGCATGTTTTTTTTTTCACTTCCAAAAATGGGTTCACTGTGAGCTGAGGATGATGGTATAGGTACGTATGCCAACCTCCCCCGGCCGGATATGCACAACAATTGGGTTTTAGATATAGTTGGGCTAAAGAAGTAGTAGAGCAACATATAAGCTCAGATAATGGAAAATTTTTCAGTTTCATATACTGTTAAAGTAACCTGATTGCAATCTTTGGCATGGTTCTTTAACACAAAATGGGTTCACTTCCAAGCTAAGTATGCTGCTAGCATCCCCAGTTTCTTTCACTGTTAGTGAAGCTGATTTCATGCACCTGATGGTCTTCTTGGCATGTTTTTTGGTCGCGCATTTTCTTTCACTGTTAGTGAAGCTGATTTCATGCACCTGATTGTCTTCTTGGCATGTTTTTTTTTCACTTCCAAAAATGGGTTCACTGTGAGCTGAGGCTGATGGTATAGGTACGTATGCCAACCTCCTCCGGCCGGATATGCACAACAATTGGGTTTTAGATATAGTTGGGCTAACGAAGTAGTAGAGCAACATATAAGCTCAGATAATGGAAAATTTTTCATTTTCATATACTGTTAAAGTAACCTGATTGCAATCTTTGGCATGGTTTTTCAACACAAAATGGGTTCACTTCCAAGCTAAGTATGCTGCTAGCATCCCCAGTTTCTTTCACTGTCAGTGAAGCTGATTTCATGCACCTGATGGTCTTCTTGGCATGATTTTTGGTCGCGCATTTTCTTTCACTGTTAGTGAAGCTGATTTCATGCACCTGATGGTCTTCTTGGCATGTTTTTTGGTCGCGCATTTTGTTTCACTGTTAGTGAAGCTGATTTCATGCACCTGATTGTCTTCTTGGCATGTTTTTTTTTTCACTTCCAAAAATGGTTTCACTGTGAACTGAGGATGATGGTATAGGTACGTATGCCAACCTCCTCCGGCCGGATATGCACAACAATTGGGTTTTAGATATAGTTGGGCTAAAGAAGTAGTAGAGCAACATATAAGCTCAGATAATGGAGAATTTTTCATTTTCAGATACTGTTAAAGTAACCTGATTGCAATCTTTGGCATGGTTTTTTAACACAAAATGGGTTCACTTCCAAGATAATTATGCTGCTAGCATCCCCAGTTTCTTTCACTGTTAGTGAAGCTGATTTCATGCACCTGATGGTCTTCTTGGCATGTTTTTTGGTCGCGCATTTTCTTTCACTGTTAGTGAAGCTGATTTCATGCACCTGATTGTCTTCTTGGCATGTTTTTTTTTCACTTCCAAAAATGGGTTCACTGTGAGCTGAGGATGATGGTATAGGTACGTATGCCAACCTCCTCCGACCGGATATGCACAACAATTGGGTTTTAGATGTAGTTGGGCTAAAGAAGTTGTAGAGCAACATATAAGCTCAGATTATGGAGAATTTTTCATTTTCATATACTGTTAAAGTAACCTGATTGCAATCTTTGGCATGGTTTTTTAACACAAAATGGGTTCACTTCCAAGCTAAGTATGCTGCGAGCATCCCCAGTTTCTTTCACTGTTAGTGAAGCTGATTTCATGCACTGGATGGTCTTCTTGGCATGTTTTTTGGTCGCGCATTTTCTTTCACTGTTAGTGAAGCTGATTTCATGCACCTGATTGTCTTCTAGGCATGTTTTTTTTTTCACTTCCAAAAATGGGTTCACTGTGAACTGAGGATGATGGTATAGGTACGTATGCCAACCTCCTCCGGCCGGATATGCACAACAATTGGGTTTTAGATATAGTTGGGCTAAAGAAGTAGTAGAGCAACATATAAGCTCAGATAATGGAGAATTTTTCAGTTTTATATACTGTTAAAGTAACCTGATTGCAATCTTTGGCATGGTTTTTTAACACAAAATGGGTTCACTTCCAAGCTAAGTATGCTGCTAGCATCCCCAGTTTCTTTCACTGTTAGTGAAGCTAATTTCATGCACCTGATGGTCTTCTTGGCATGTTTTTTGGTCGCGCATTTTCTTTCACTGTTAGTGAAGCTGATTTCATGCACCAGATTGTCTTCTTGGCATGTTTTTTTTTTCACTTCCAAAAATGGGTTCACTGTGAGCTGAGGATGATGGTATAGGTACGTATGCCAACCTCCTCCGGCCGGATATGCACAACAATTGGGTTTTAGATATAGTTGGGCTAAAGAAGTAGTAGAGCAACATATAAGCTCAGATAATGGAAAATTTTTCATTTTCATATACTGTTAAAGTTACCTGATTGCAATCTTTGGCATGGTTTTTTAACACAAAATGGGTTCACTTCCAAGCAAAGTATGCTGCTAGCATCCCCAGTTTCTTTCACTGTTAGTGAAGCTGATTTCATACACCTGATGGTCTTCTTGGCATGTTTTTTGGTCGCACATTTTCTTTCACTGTTAGTGAAGCTGATTTCATGCACCTGATTGTCTTCTTGGCATGTTTTTTTTTTGACTTCCAAAAATGGGTTCACTGTGAGCTGAGGATGATGGTATAGGTATGTATGCCAACCTCCTCCGGCCAGATATGCACAACAATTGGGTTTTAGATATAGTTGGGCTAAAGAAGTAGTAGAGCAACATATAAGCTCAGATAATGGAAAATTTTTCATTTTCATATACTGTTAAAGTAACCTGATTGCAATCTTTGGCATGATTTTTTAACACAAAATGGGTTCACTTCCAAGCTAAGTATGCTGCTAGCATCCCCAGTTTCTTTCACTGTTAGTGAAGCTGATTTCATGCACCTGATGGTCTTCTTGGCATGTTTTATGGTCGCGCATTTTCTTTCACTGTTAGTGAATCTGATTTCATGCACCTGATTGTCTTCTCGGCATGTTTTTTTTTCACTTCCAAAAATGGGTTCACTGTGAGCTGAGGATGATGGTATAGGAACGTATGCCAACCTCCTCCGGCCGGATATGCACAACAATTGGGTTTTAGATATAGTTGGGCTAAAGAAGTAGTAGAGCAACATATAAGCTCAGATAATGAAGAATTTTTCATTTTCATATACTGTTAAAGTAACCTGATTGCAATCTTTGGCATGGTTTTTTAACACAAAATGGGTTCACTTCCAAGCTAAGTATGCTGCTAGCATCCCCAGTTTCTTTCACTGTTAGTGAAGCTGATTTCATGCTCCTGATGGTCTTCTTGGCATGTTTTTTGGTCGCGCATTTTCTTTCACTGTTAGTGAAGCTGATTTCATGCACCTGATTGTCTTCTTGGCATGTTTTTTTTTCACTTCCAAAAATGGGTTCGCTGTGAGCTGAGGATGATGGTATAGGTACGTATGCCAACCTCCTCCGGCCGGATATGCACAACAATTGGGTTTTAGATGTAGTTGGGCTAAAGAAGTAGTAGAGCAACATATAAGCTCAGATAATGGAGAATTTTTCATTTTCATATACTGTTAAGGTAACCTGATTGCAATCATTGGCATGGTTTTTTAACACAAAATGGGTTCACTTCCAAGCTAAGTATGCTGCTAGCATCCCCAGTTTCTTTCACTGTTAGTGAAGCTGATTTCATGCACCTGATGGTCTTCTTGGCATGTTTTTTGGTCGCGCATTTTCTTTCACTGTTAGTGAAGCTGATTTCATGCACCTGATTGTCTTCTTGGCATGTTTTTTTTTTCACTTCCAAAAATGGGTTCACTGTGAGCTGAGGATGATGGTATAGGTACGTATGCCAACCTCCTCCGGCCGGATATGCACAACAATTGGGTTTTAGATATAGTTGGGCTAAAGAAGTAGTAGAGCAACATATAAGCTCAGATAATGGAAAATTTTTCATTTTCATATACTGTTAAAGTAACCTGATTGCAATCTTTGACATGGTTTTTTAACACAAAATGGGTTCACTTCCAAGCTAAGTATGCTGCTAGCATCCCCAGTTTCTTTCACTGTTAGTGAAGCTGATTTCATGCACCTGATGGTCTTCTTGGCATGTTTTTTGGTCGCGCATTTTCTTTCACTGTTAGTGAAGCTGATTTCATGCACCTGATTGTCTTCTTGGCATGTTTTTTTTTCCACTTCCAAAAATGGGTTCACTGTGAACTGAGGATGATGGTATAGGTACGTATGCCAACCTCCTCCGGCCGGATATGCACAACAATTGGGTTTTAGATATAGTTGGGCTAAAGAAGTAGTAGAGCAACATATAAGCTCAGATAATGGAAAATTTTTCATTTTCAGATACTGTTAAAGTAACCTGATTGCAATCTTTTGCATGGTTTTTTAACACAAAATGGGTTCACTTCCAAACTAATTCCAAACTAAGTATGCTGCTAGCATCCCCATTTTCTTTCACTGTTAGTGAAGCTGATTTCATGCACCTGATGGTCTTCTTGGCATGTTTTTTGGTCCCATTTTCTTTCATTGTTAGCGAAGCTGATTTCATGCACCTGATTGTCTTCTTGGCATGTTTGGTTTTTAACCCAAAATGGGTTCACTGTGAACTGAGGATGGTATAGGTACGTATGCCAAAATCCTCCGGCCGGATATGCACAACAATTGGGTTTTAGATATAGTTGGGCTAAAGAAGTAGTAGAGCAACATATAAGCTCAGATAATGGAAAATTTTTCATTTTCAGATACTGTTAAAGTAACCTGATTGCAATCTTTGGCATGGTTTTTTAACACAAAATGGGTTCACTTCCAAGCTAAGTATGCTGCTAGCATCCCCAGTTTCTTTCACTGTTAGTGAAGCTGATTTCATCCACCTGATGGTCTTCTTGGCATGTTTTTTGGTCGCGCATTTTCTTTCACTGTTAGTGAAGCTGATTTCATGCACCTGATGGTCTTCTTGGCATGTTTTTTGGTCGCGCATTTTCTTTCACTGTTAGTGAAGCTGATTTCATGCACCTGATTGTCTTCTTGGCATGTTTTTTTTTTCACTTCCAAAAATGGTTTCACTGTGAACTGAGGATGATGGTATAGGTACGTATGCTAACCTCCTCCGGCCGGATATGCACAACAATTGGGTTTTAGATATAGTTGGGCTAAAGAAGTAGTAGAGCAACATATAAGCTCAGATAATGGAGAATTTTTCATTTTCAGATACTGTTATAGTAACCTGATTGCAATCTTTAGCATGGTTTTTTAACACAAAATGGGTTCACTTCCAAGATAATTATGCTGCTAGCATCCCTAGTTTCTTTCACTGTTAGTGAAGCTGATTTCATGCACCTGATGGTCTTCTTGGCATGTTTTTTGGTCGCGCATTTTCTTTCACTGTTAGTGAAGCTGATTTCATGCACCTGATTGTCTTCTTGGCATGTTTTTTTTTCACTTCCAAAAATGGGTTCACTGTGAGCTGAGGATGATGGTATAGGTACGTATGCCAACCTCCTCCAGCCGGATATGCACAACAATTGGGTTTTAGATGTAGTTGGGCTAAAGAAGTAGTAGAGCAACATATAAGCTCAGATTATGGAGAATTTTTCATTTTCATATACTGTTAAAGTAACCTGATTGCAATCTTTGGCATGGTTTTTTAACACAAAATGGGTTCACTTCCAAGCTAAGTACGCTGCGAGCATCCCCAGTTTCTTTCACTGTTAGTGAAGCTGATTTCATGCACTGGATGGTCTTCTTGGCATGTTTTTTGGTCGCGCATTTTCTTTCACTGTTAGTGAAGCTGATTTCATGCACCTGATTGTCTTCTAGGCATGTTTTTTTTTCACTTCCAAAAATGGGTTCACTGTGAACTGAGGATGATGGTATAGGTACGTATGCCAACCTCCTCCGGCCGGATATGCTCAACAATTGGGTTTTAGATATAGTTGGGCTAAAGAAGTAGTAGAGCAACATATAAGCTCAGATAATGGAGAATTTTTCATTTTCATATACTGTTAAAGTAACCTGATTGCAATCTTTGGCATGGTTTTTTAATACAAAATGGGTTCACTTCCAAGCTAAGTATGCTGCTAGCATCCCCAGTTTCTTTCACTGTTAGTGAAGCTAATTTCATGCACCTGATGGTCTTCTTGGCATGTTTTTTGGTCGCGCATTTTCTTTCACTGTTAGTGAAGCTGATTTCATGCACCTGATTGTCTTGTTGGCATGTTTTTTTTTTCACTTCCAAAAATGGGTTCACTGTGAGCTGAGGATGATGGTATAGGTACGTATGCCAACCTCCTCCGGCCGGATATGCACAACAATTGGGTTTTAGATATAGTTGGGCTAAAGAAGTAGTAGAGCAACATATAAGCTCAGATAATGGAAAATTTTTCATTTTCATATACTGTTAAAGTTACCTGATTGCAATCTTTGGCATGGTTTTTTAACACAAAATGGGTTCACTTCCAAGCTAAGTATGCTGCTAGCATCCCCAGTTTCTTTCACTGTTAGTGAAGCTGATTTCATACACCTGATGGTCTTCTTGGCATGTTTTTTGGTCGCGCATTTTCTTTCACTGTTAGTGAAGCTGATTTCATGCACCTGATTGTCTTCTTGGCATGTTTTTTTTTTGACTTCCAAAAATGGGTTCACTGTGAGCTGAGGATGATGGTATAGGTATGTATGCCAACCTCCTCCGGCCAGATATGCACAACAATTGGGTTTTAGATATAGTTGGGCTAAAGAAGTAGTAGAGCAACATATAAGCTCAGATAATGGAAAATTTTTCATTTTCATATACTGTTAAAGTAACCTGATTGCAATCTTTGGCATGATTTTTTAACACAAAATGGGTTCACTTCCAAGCTAAGTATGCTGCTAGCATCCCCAGTTTCTTTCACTGTTAGTGAAGCTGATTTCATGCACCTGATGGTCTTCTTGGCATGTTTTATGGTCGCGCATTTTCTTTCACTGTTAGTGAATCTGATTTCATGCACCTGATTGTCTTCTTGGCATGTTTTTTTTTCACTTCCAAAAATGGGTTCGCTGTGAGCTGAGGATGATGGTATAGGAACGTATGCCAACCTCCTCCGGCCGGATATGCACAACAATTGGGTTTTAGATATAGTTGGGCTAAAGAAGTAGTAGAGCAACATATAAGCTCAGATAATGAAGAATTTTTCATTTTCATATACTGTTAAAGTAACCTGATTGCAATCTTTAGCATGGTTTTTTAACACAAAATGGGTTCACTTCCAAGCTAAGTATGCTGCTAGCATCCCCAGTTTCTTTCACTGTTAGTGAAGCTGATTTCATGCACCTGATGGTCTTCTTGGCATGTTTTTTGGTCGCGCATTTTCTTTCACTGTTAGTGAAGCTGATTTCATGCACCTGATTGTCTTCTTGGCATGTTTTTTTTTCACTTCCAAAAATGGGTTCGCTGTGAGCTGAGGATGATGGTATAGGTACGTATGCCAACCTCCTCCGGCCGGATATGCACAACAATTGGGTTTTAGATATAGTTGGGCTAAAGAAGTAGTAGAGCAACATATAAGCTCAGATAATGGAAAATTTTTCATTTTCATATACTGTTAAAGTAACCTGATTGCAATCTTTGGCATGGTTTTTTAACACAAAATGGGTTCACTTCCAAGCTAAGTATGCTGCTAGCATCCCCAGTTTCTTTCACTGTTAGTGAAGCTGATTTCATGCACCTGATGGTCTTCTTGGCATGTTTTTTGGTCGCGCATTTTCTTTCACTGTTAGTGATGCTGATTTCATGCACCTGATTGTCTTCTTGGCATGTTTTTTTTTCCACTTCCAAAAATGGGTTCACTGTGAACTGAGGATGATGGTATAGGTACGTATGCCAACCTCCTCCGGCCGGATATGCACAACAATTGGGTTTTAGATATAGTTGGGCTAAAGAAGTAGTAGAGCAACATATAAGCTCAGATAATGGAAAATTTTTCATTTTCAGATACTGTTAAAGTAACCTGATTGCAATCTTTGGCATGGTTTTTTAACACAAAATGGGTTCACTTCCAAGCTAAGTATGCTGCTAGCATCCCCAGTTTCTTTCACTGTTAATGAAGCTGATTTCATGCACCTGATGGTCTTCTTGGCATGTTTTTTGGTCGCGCATTTTCTTTCACTGTTAGTGAAGCTGATTTCATGCACCTGATTGTCTTCTTGGCATGTTTTTTTTTCACTTCCAAAAATGGGTTCGCTGTGAGCTGAGGATGATGGTATAGGTACGTATGCCAACCTCCTCCGGCCGGATATGCACAACAATTGGGTTTTAGATGTAGTTGGGCTAAAGAAGTAGTAGAGCAACATATAAGCTCAGATAATGGAGAATTTTTCATTTTCATATACTGTTAAAGTAACCTGATTGCAATCTTTGGCATGGTTTTTTAACACAAAATGGGTTCACTTCCAAGCTAAGTATGCTGCTAGCATCCCCAGTTTCTTTCACTGTTAGTGAAGCTGATTTCATGCACCTGATGGTCTTCTTGGCATGTTTTTTGGTCGCGCATTTTCTTTCACTGTTAGTGAAGCTGATTTCATGCACCTGATTGTCTTCTTGGCATGTTTTTTTTTTCACTTCCAAAAATGGGTTCACTGTGAGCTGAGGATGATGGTATAGGTACGTATGCCAACCTCCTCCGGCCGGATATGCACAACAATTGGGTTTTAGATATAGTTGGGCTAAAGAAGTAGTAGAGCAACATATAAGCTCAGATAATGGAAAATTTTTCATTTTCATATACTGTTAAAGTAACCTGATTGCAATCTTTGGCATGGTTTTTTAACACAAAATGGGTTCACTTCCAAGCTAAGTATGCTGCTAGCATCCCCAGTTTCTTTCACTGTTAGTGAAGCTGATTTCATGCACCTGATGGTCTTCTTGGTATGTTTTTTGGTCCCGCATTTTCTTTCACTATTAGTGAAGCTGATTTCATGCACCTGATTGTCTTCTTGGCATGTTTTTTTTTCCACTTCCAAAAATGGGTTCACTGTGAACTGAGGATGATGGTATAGGTACGTATGCCAACCTCCTCCGGCCGGATATGCACAACAATTGGGTTTTAGATATAGTTGGGCTAAAGAAGTAGTAGAGCAACATATAAGCTCAGATAATGGAAAATTTTTCATTTTCAGATACTGTTAAAGTAACCTGATTGCAATCTTTGGCATGGTTTTTTAATACAAAATGGGTTCACTTCCAAACTAATTCCAAACTAAGTATGCTGCTAGCATCCCCATTTTCTTTCACTGTTAGTGAAGCTGATTTCATGCACCTGATGGTCTTCTTGGCATGTTTTTTGGTCCCATTTTCTTTCATTGTTAGCGAAGCTGATTTCATGCACCTGATTGTCTTCTTGGCATGTTTGGTTTTTAACCCAAAATGGGTTCACTGTGAACTGAGGATGGTATAGGTACGTATGCCAAAATCCTCCGGCCGGATATGCACAACAATTGGGTTTTAGATATAGTTGGGCTAAAGAAGTAGTAGAGCAACATATAAGCTCAGATAATGGAAAATTTTTCATTTTCAGATACTGTTAAAGTAACCTGATTGCAATCTTTGGCATGGTTTTTTAACACAAAATGGGTTCACTTCCAAACTAAGTATGATGCTAGCATCCCCAGTTTCTTCTTTTGTTGTTGGTGAAGCTTATTTTCATGCATCTGATTGCCATCTTTGGCATGTTTTTTTGACCAAAACGGGTTCACTGTGAACTGAGGATGCTATAGGTACGTATGCCAAAATCCTCCGGATACGCACAACAATTGGGTTTTAGATTTAGTTGGGCACAGTGAATTAGTAGAGCAACATATAAGCTCAGATAATGGAATTTTTCATTTTCAGATACTGTTAATGAAGCTGATTGCCATTTTTGGCATGATTTTTTAACGAAAAATGGGTTCACTTCCAAACTAAGTATGCTGCTAGCATCCTCATTTTCTTTCACTGTTAATGAAGCTTATTTCATTAAGATCCAGGATGGCAAATTTTGATTGGGCTATGATTGGATTGTTTAGTGGATGTTGTCTTGTTCCTAATTGGGCTGTGATTAGAAAGAGTGGGCTCGAGTGGAGATCTGAAAACCCATATAGAGACATCTTGTTCATAATAATTTATTATTATTGTTGTTCTTGTCGCTCTTGCTGTTGTTGCTGATGTCTCTTTGTGTTCGTGTGCTGATGGGAAACAAGGGATGAGAGAGAGATGAGGAAAATGCCGTTATGTTAGCCTGGTGTATCCAAAGTATCTTCCTTTCTTCTTTTTGTTTCCATTTCTGGCTTCTATATTTGGTTTCCTTCCACGATGACAGTTCCCTAAAAATACACTTGATATGAGCCCTATCTTATTTTTCTTATTTTTCTTATATTTGGTTTTCGTCCACGATAACAGTTTCATGGATTGTCTGAACAATCCATGAAGGACATGCTTAGATACTGAATTTTCATTTGTTTTACTGTTTTACATATTGGATATTCCCAATCAGAGGAGAATATAAAGGTTTCAAGTTAGATACTGAATTCTCATTTGTTTTGTTATTTTAGATATATTTAAAAACAAAATTAAGTACTAGATTTTTAGCACTGCAATGTAATTATTTTACCTCTGTATATATCATTAACAATTCCATTTGCAGTTGGCACTTTGATCTTATAATTTAAGATACAGGTAGTTCTTTTTGCAACTTCAAAAAAAATGTATATTCTGTATTGTGGTCTACTGTTCAATTAAACTATTATTTTTTTTTCACAGAGCGGTCGTCCAGATGAAGGAAATTCTGATGATCAGAGCTGAAGCTACTCGAGGGGTATGAATCTACGGTCCTCCTTGGCATGTTCTTATGTCCTCCTTGCTGTATGGTTGTTGTTCTTATGTCCTCCTCCTTGCTGTTGTTATGTCAGACTGGTTTTTTTTATGAGAGTTATGTCAGACTTTTAATTTGGGATATTTTGGATATTTGTCAGACTGGTTTGTTTGGATATTTGGGATGTTAGTCCCTATATTAATTTGTTAATTATGACACTGTTAATTAATCAATGAATTTGGACGTTGATATGACACGTGTGAAACTTGATTATCTTTAATTATTCTTGTGTTTGGTTGTGATTTGCGCAGTAATATGCAACGAAATTGATTGAATCAGTTGTGAGAATTAGTTTACAGGTTTTATAAATGAAACTGTGGATTGAAATCGAACGGAAAATCGGAGTATCGAAAATAAACGGGCATAGCCAGACCGGCGTTTTAAAAAATGCCGGTCTATCTAATTTAATTGTTGGAGTGTGTGATACACCGGCACAGACATACACCGGCGTTTTATAAACGCCGACGTATATAACTACACCGGCGTTTTTTGGTCGCGCCGGTGCTTGTAAGTAGGGAAAACCAGGCACTCAGAAACGCACATACACCGGCGCTCCTTGACCGCCGGTATACTTTCGTTCTACACCGGCATTTTCATAAACGCCGGTGAATGAATAAATACCGGCGGTTTAAGACCGCCGGTGAATGTATATAGGGTGCAAAAGAACGGCACTCATAGACCGACATACACCGGCGTTTTATGGCCGCCGGTGTAGTTGTCACATTTACCGGCGTCCATAAAAACTGCCGGTGTATACCCCATCGTTTCCGCGACACCCGCTTCGGCGGCATTTGGACCGGCGCTATTATAAACGCCGGTGAAAGTTTCACCGGCGTAAATAAACGCCGGTAAAGACGTCAAAAAGCACCGGAAAAGCCAGTTTCTTTTGTAGTGCCTTGATTTTCTCAGGGTTTGCTTCAATTCCTCGTTGGCTGACCATGAAGCCGAGGAAATTTCCTGACGAGACTCTGAACGCACACTTGTTCGGATTGAGTCTCATGTTGTGCTTTCTCAGAACGTCAAACGCCTCCTGTAGGTCAGTCACGTGATCGGCTCCTCGGATGCTTTATACGAGCATGTCGTCGACATATACTTCCATATTTCGGCCAATTTGAGCTTGGAAAACCTTGTTGACGAGGCGTTGATATGTTGCGCCTGCATTCTTCAAACCGAAGGGCATAACCCTGTAGCAGTAGAGGCCCTGGTCGGTCACGAATGAGGTCTTCGGGATGTCCGGAGGGAACATCCGGATCTGGTTGTAGCCTGAGAAGGCGTCCATGAAGCTGAGGAGTTCATGACCCGAAGTGGCATCAATCAGAGTGTCAATACTCGGAAGAGGGAAGGGATCCTTGGGGCAAGCCTTGTTGAGATCGGTAAAATCGATACAAATCCTCCAAGTCCCATTGGACTTCTTCACCATTACTACATTCGACAACCACTCAGGATAGTTCACCTCTCGTATGAACCGGGCCTTCAAGAGCTTGTCCACCTCCTCTTTTATAGCTAGCTGGCGCTCGAGGGCGAACTTGCGCCTCTTCTGTTGAACCGGTTTAGACCCCGGAACAACGCTGAGGTGGTGGACCAAGAGCTCTTCGGAAATTCCGGGCATGTCTGCAGCTGACCAAGCAAAGAGGTCCCGGTTCCTTCTAATGCACTAGACTATGTCTGAGCATAGGGCGGATGGGAGGGTCTTGCTAACAAAGAACTTTCGGGTTGGATCCTGCTCAGAGAAGAGCACTTCCTCTAATTCATCCACTAGCTCGGACATCGGTCGGGCAGTATCTTGGGGGATCTCCAGAGTTTCTAGAGAGAGAACTGGACCGGGGGTATAGGTCATGTAGCACTTACGGGCCGTTTCCTGATTGCCTTTTACCTCCCCTACTCCTGCCCGGGTGGGAAACTTCATCTTGATGTGATAGGCAGAAGGGACGGCTTCAAGGGCAGCTAGGCCGGGCCGACCCAGAATGACGTTGTAAGCTGCAGGAACATCTACGACCATGAAGTCCATCGGCTCCGTTCGGGTAGTAGGAGTTTTGCCAGCGGTTACATCGAGGGTGATCACCCCTTCAATAGTCACTGGCACTCCCGTGAACCCATGGAGCGTGTAGCCGGCGGGCTTGAGTCTGTCTTGGGATAGTTTGAGGCCTTTGAAAGCGGCGAGGAAGAGGATGTTAACGGAGCTGCGATTGTCCACTAGGATCCTCTCCACTTTGAAGTTCGCCATGTGGAGATTGATGACGAGTGCGTCACAATGGGGGTGCGAATACCTTCAAGATCTTCATCTGAGAATGTGACGGGCACTCCGAGGCCTTTAGGAGAAGGGGTGGTGCGAACCGAATTGACTTCCCTAATGAACGCCTTTCGAAAGGAGTTAGAGGAGCCCCCCATTGGGCCCCCATGAATGAGGTGCAGGACACGCTCCTGGTAACACCCCGCAAAATTGGAAATTACAATTTTGCCCTCGTGTGTTATGCACGTGTATTCTGTAACGTGTTTTCATCCCGTATTTTGATTATCGACTATTTATTTATTTTCAATATTGATTTTTCCCTATTTTGAATCAACAAAAATATAATATTTCGATATTTGTATTCTACGTGCTTTGTACGTGTTTTCAATACACATATTAATTACATATTTTCCGCCGCTACGGGTGATAATTTCTAAGTTCCAATTATTTATTTTATGTTTACAAATCTATTTTTATAAAATGAAAATTCATTTTCCCCTTATTTTGATTAAAATGCATTTTACGATTTTCTGCACATATGGTGCACGTGCAAATTTTTATTCTCATTTTGCTACTCTCATTTTACTATTTTTAGCATGCATTAGTTTTATTTAGCCTTTCTTTTGATCCATGGACTTAAAGTTAAATTCTAGCCCAATAGACTAATTAAAAAGAGAGCCCACTAGGATAATTAAATTAGTTGAATAAAATGAGCCCATGTAGCAAGCCCACTAGATAATTAAATAAATTAATTAGTAATGAGCCCATGTAGCAAGCCCACTATTAAAATCACATTTTTAGTTAAACATGTACTAATACATGACAAGTTACACATATTAGTACACATTTAGAGTTATAGAAATGTGTTCATATTTGTTTATGCATGTGTGCATGCATACACAAATGTATTTGGACCATTTTTTGGGCAAGGGGAGGAGAGGAGTTGGTAGGTTGAGTTGGTAGGTTGAGTTAATAGACCCTTCCAAAATCCTATAAATAGAGTCTCATTTCCTACATTTCTCTTGCACCAAAATCAATATCAAAATAAGTGTAAGAAAAAGAAAGAAATAAGTGTAAGAAAAAGAAAGAGAGTGAGGGTCCTTTTGTTTGGGGGAATTGCTAGAGAAAGGAGGCCTTTTGCTTGGAGGAATTGCTAGGAGGAGGAGCCATTGCTAGGAGTTTGTCTTGAAGCTAGAAGTAGTGTCCCATCCTTCCCTTCAATTATTCAAGCTTCAATAAGGTGGGTGTCTCCTACTTTCTAATTTTTTTGAATGTGCATGTTAATAGAAATGAATGAGTAATATAGAATTTGATTTGATAAAATAGGACAAACCTATGCATTGGATGTAATGAAATATTGCTTTATTGAGTAAACAAACCCAACTTATGTTAATTAGTAATGAGAAAGAAATATTGATTTGTTTTGTCATGAATTAGTATGCATGAATGAAGATATAATTGATTGTATGAAAAATGTTGGGAATACATTCTTTTGCAAAAATATTTTTGTAAAGTTAATTGAATACCATAAACTTGTTTTGATTGTTGCCATGCTAGTTGAAAAGAAGAGTGCAACTAAAGGATTAATTCTATGAACCATATTAGAGTGTTTGCAAATTTGTGATTTGTCAAATGTGTGATATGTAGCAGAATTGTTAAAGAATGCTATTTTTCGACATATGATTAGAGATATGATGAAAAGGAAAAGAGAAGGAAATAAATTCTTTTTTATGAAGTATGTTGACATATGTCAAAAATACAATTTTTGTATGAAAGGAATTTCTTTGAGACGCCCATAATCGATTAAAAAATATGTTTGATTCTTAACACAAATTTTTATTTGTAAGATGTTGGGCATAAACTAGTTTTTTAGAAAATCATGATTTTAATTTTCGAGTTTGAAAAGAAGTGTAAATTTTGTAAAGAAAGGAAAATCTTTTTTTTTAAAATGAGATATATACTAAAAATAAGTTTGGACTTGTTGATTACTATTTAAGATTTCCTTTTGGTCCAAAGATAAGTTTATTCCAATATCCTAAAGGATTGGATTATTGGGTAAACAAGTTTTATTAAAAAGAAACAATTTCAGAAAATTGTGAACAAAAGTATATGAATACAACTTCTAAACAAAAAGCACACTAAGACTTACTGGTTAGACAATGAGCACCTCTTATAAGAGATCTTGGGTTCAAATCTTGATAGCCATCTTTTATTTTTTTTGATTTGGTTTTAATAGAATAAGATGTTTTTTTTAGTATGAATAAATTCCTATTATGGTTATAAGATAAAATGGAAGCTATTAGAGATTGTTACGGAAATTTTATTGTCTATTTTAAGAAAGTAAAAATGAGACTTTAAAAAGGGGGCTTTTGATTAAAACTCATACTTTCTTCATATAAAATGAAGTAATAAATATTAAAGTTAATCATAACTTTATTGCATATTTTGAGAAAAATGAAATGGGAAATATTAAGATTGTTTTCTTGTATATTTTGAGATATAAAGAGAGATGAAATTGTGAGTATGAAACTTTGTAGTGAACAAAAACAAAGTATTATTTTTGTGAAGTGATTTTTTTAAGAGAATTATACTTTAATTTTGTTTAAGAAATATTTTAAATGGAATTGAGATATTGTGATAGTTTGAATTGGTTATAAAATTTCATGTGATGAAATTGTGTTCTTAAAAAGGGAATCCTTTTTGCTTATAAAGACTATGAGTGAATAACTAGATTATGAATAGTGTAAAGACTAAGAAATGATTGCTTTATGGATAAGTGCTAATACAAGACATTAATCATTGTGAATAAGTAGAAGATGAAAATTATATAAGTTTAAGACATGATTAAGAAAGGGTGTGAATACCCATGTTTCTTGTACATGAAAGTTTATGATTTAGAGTTAGTACGACCTCGGTACCGGCATTATTGAAAGAAAGGATTTGAGAAATAATTTGGAGATATGGCCGTGGAGCTATCTCGTATTTGTTGATTAAGTCCGGTGGGAGGTAAGACTAATTCTTTGAATGGAAATTATTCATGTCTTGAATTTAAGAAAATTTAGGCACATAAGTGAAGATGTAGTAAACTTAGGGAAACGTAAGTGGGGTGCTCTATATAGTCGGCGGTGGACTCCAAGACTATAGACCCAGTTGGTGGACTGAGGTTGCCCTGTGGGAGACGGATTATTATATTTTAGTCCGGGACTATGAGGACGGGTCAGCGGTGGACTCCGGGATCTTGAGTAGTCGGACGGATGGATTTTTGTGTTTACCGTCTTCAATGTATATATATATATACTGGGCTAGAGGGTCACATACGGGACGGTTCATACGATGTGGAATCTGTTATAACAGCTGGCGGTGGACTCCAAGGTTGGGATTCACATTCATGGAATAGTCTGAACTTTGTTTAGCTATCGGGTAGTTTTCATGGCGAGGGATCGAGCCCTGTATTGTGAAGAACGTAGGCGCTTGCCCTCGGACCTATGTAGTATGGAATGCATAGAATCCGAACAAGTGTGCATTAGTGTCATCCTAGTGTAGAATTGTGTGCATTAGGCATTAAGTCATGACATACACTTATGTTTAGAATAATCACCTTTGGCACTTTAATTGTTCATTCAATCTTTTTGTGATTGTTAAAGTATGAGATCGTTATACTATTTCCGGCATAGAGAGGATAGCCGTGTATAATATTTCGTCAGTTGTAAGTGACTGACGTGCCCACAGACTGACATGCAGGTAATGGACTATTCATGGAGTTATAAAGTGGATATGCTGTTGCTGTTTAGAAGTTAAAGATGTTGCAAATGATGTTAAAGTTATACAAGTTGTATTTCATTATTGTAATCTTTTAGTCTTCCGCCGTGTAAAAACCAAGTGTAAAGGAACTCTGATGTATTGTGAATGAAAAATTTTAAATTCCTTGTAAAATTGTACGAAGTGAAGTAAAGATCCTGTGAAATCTCGAATTTATCCTTATTTGAAATTTGGGGTGTTACAGATGGTATCAGAGCTGGCTTCACAAGTAGTACAAGTTTATAAGGAACGATAAAAAGTGACGATAAATTTGGGAACAAACCAAAAGAGTCCTTCTGTCAACCGGGTGTAAACAACCCTAAGCGACACGGTATGTAAGCGTCTTCGGACCACCGCTAGCTGGGAACCGACTCTTACAGCTAACCCAAGTAAATCCGAACTTGATAGACAAAAGAGTTGTTTAGGAAAAGTAGGAAGATCATTGACTATAGTCTAGAACCCGTGACACCTTATTGAGTAGTTACAATATTATTCCTGCAGAAACTAGAGTGTGAGTTTCAGTCTATAGAGATTTAAATGTAAGTGATTTACATTTGTGTTGCTCTATATATACTGATGTTTTCTCTCCATTTTCTTTGGATGGTTGGAGTCGTGAAGGGAGTAGTTATTGACTTCGTTCATGATGTTCTCCTCGTATACATTAATATGAGAGTGTATACGAGCACATTTTCTCCTGGGTATCAGAGTGGTGCAGTGGAAGCGTGGTTGGCTTGGACCGTCATTCATGATACCTTACACACTTCCCTCTCAAATTATTTTTGTAGATTTTTATCATGGTACTTTCTCCGTAGTCATTATTTTTCAAATAAATATTTTTATGACTTGAATATTTATTATTTATCTATCTTCCTTTGTCTTGATATTTTAAACTTGTTTTTCAAACTTAAAATTTGGTCTTTTATGTTTACCCGTTTATATCTACTCTTACTTTACGTATTTTGTCAAGTTTCCGTTTATTAAATTAATATTTCAACAATTATTTTCTTCATTTATTATTTTGGATTTTTCTTATGAAATTTTCTTATGTGCTCTCATTTTATATGATCTGATTTCTGTGATACTATATTATCTTATCCTATATGTTTTTAACAAGATTGAAATTTTCTAACTATACAAATATGACATACTATTTTGTTTTATTGCCTACATTCGATACTATTGTTATTACATGTTAATTGCTAATTTTTTGATTTAATTTTACTATTAATCGCTAATTTTGTAGTTTTTCACTTCTTTAATATAATGCATATACTCACTATTTATACAATATCCTTTCTCAAATTTTAACTATCTTTTCATTCTTAGTTATTACTTATATTTTTCCAATGATTTCTATATATATCATATATTTCAATATTATACATATCATTTTACCCTCATTACATTAATACTTTTGCGTATACTTGTTTATGTCTATTGTCCTAATTTGCTATACTATATAATTATTGTTTTCAATTGTGTTTTCATCTCGTGTATGTGCTTTACACTATTTTGTCTTAAAGTTAATTTCATCACTACAAAATTTTGTATATTCAAAGGTATTTCGACGTATGCCTTCTATTTTTTTTCAAATTGCGTGTATAATTATTATAGTTCCCTTACAAACTATTTTATTAATTGATATACAAAGTCATTTTATGTTTTCAACAAAGTCTTATTCCCATTTATTTTTCCAAAATCTTATTCAATGGTCATGTTTTAAATTGCAAATCTTGCGAATTTTCTACCGTAAATTTTTCTAAATTACCTATTGACCATGTTTTCTTCGCCACATTGTTTTCCGAACTATTTCGAAGGTAACGACTTAATTGACTTTACCCTTTTATCTAATAGCTTACCTAATACTATTTGTGTACGAAAATTTCTCTCAAACTATTCTATCCCTTGTCATGTTTCATTTCTTATGTCATTTTCCTAATTTTCTTGTTCTGTCTTGTAACATCTTAATATTCATAGTTTTCTTATAAAGAGTTTGTCTTGTTTTCCTTGTTGCATATACTACATTTAATTTTCTTAAAGTTGCAGTTTTCTAAATACAAATATTTTATGTGACATGTACAAAATACAATCTTTACCCTAGCGAGTTCCGGGGACGGAACTACTCTAAGGGGGGGAGAGTGTAACACCCCGCAAAATTGAAAATTACAATTTTGCCCTCGTGTGTTATGCACGTGTATTTTGTAACGTGTTTTCATCCCGTATTTTGATTATCGACTATTTATTTATTTTCAATATTAATTTTTCCCTATTTTGAATCAACAAAAATATAATATTTCGATATTTGTATTCTACGTGCTTTGTACGTGTTTTCAATACACATATTAATTACATATTTTCCGCCGCTACGGGTGATAATTTCTAAGTTCCAATTATTTATTTTATGTTTACAAATCTATTTTTATAAAACGAAAATTCATTTTCCCCTTATTTTGATTAAAATGCATTTTTCGATTTTCTGCATATATGGTGCACGTGCAAATTTTTATTCTCATTTTGCTACTCTCATTTTACTATTTTTAGCATGCATTAGTTTTATTTAGCCTTTCTTTTGATCCATGGACTTAAAGTTAAATTCTAGCCCAACAGACTAATTAAAAAGAGAGCCCACTAGGATAATTAAATTAGTTGAATAAAATGAGCCCATGTAGCAAGCCCACTAGATAATTAAATAAATTAATTAGTAATGAGCCCATGTAGCAAGCCCACTATTAAAATCACATTTTTAGTTAAACATGTACTAATACATGACAAGTTACACATATTAGTACACATTTAGAGTTATAGAAATGTGTTCATATTTGTTTATGCATGTGTGCATGCATACACAAATGTATTTGGACCATTTTTTGGGCAAGGGGAGGAGAAGAGTTGGTAGGTTGAGTTAGTGGAGAGTGGGGAGATGAAGAGATGGAGGTTTTAGGAGTTAGGAAAGTGGAGAGTTGTAAAATAAATTTGAAGAGTTATTAGGGTGAGATTTTTGCACTTTAGACCCTTCCAAAATCCTATAAATAGAGTCTCATTTCCTACATTTCTCTTGCACCAAAATCAATATCAAAATAAGTGTAAGAAAAAGAAAGAAATAAGTGTAAGAAAAAGAAAGAGAGTGAGGGTCCTTTTGTTTGGGGGAATTGCTAGAGAAAGGAGGCCTTTTGCTTGGAGGAATTGCTAGGAAGAGGAGCCATTGCTAGGAGTTTGTCTTGAAGCTAGAAGTAGTGTCCCATCCTTCCCTTCAATTATTCAAGCTTCAATAAGGTGGGTGTCTCCTACTTTCTAATTTTTTTGAATGTGCATGTTAATAGAAATGAATGAGTAATATAGAATTTGATTTGATAAAATAGGACAAACCTATGCATTGGATGTAATGAAATATTGCTTTATTGAGTAAACAAACCCAACTTATGTTAATTAGTAATGAGAAAGAAATATTGATTTGTTTTGTCATGAATTAGTATGCATGAATGAAGATATAATTGATTGTATGAAAAATGTTGGGAATACATTCTTTTGCAAAAATATTTTTGTAAAGTTAATTGAATACCATAAACTTGTTTTGATTGTTGCCATGCTAGTTGAAAAGAAGAGTGCAACTAAAGGATTAATTCTATGAACCATATTAGAGTGTTTGCAAATTTGTGATTTGTCAAATGTGTGATATGTAGCAGAATTGTTAAAGAATGCTATATTTCGACATATGATTAGAGATATGATGAAAAGGAAAAGAGAAGGAAATAAATTTTTTTTTATGAAGTATGTTGACATATGTCAAAAATACAATTTTTGTATGAAAGGAATTTCTTTGAGACGCCCATAATCGATTAAAAAATATGTTTGATTCTTAACACAAATTTTTATTTGTAAGATGTTGGGCATAAACTAGTTTTTTAGAAAATCATGATTTTAATTTTCGAGTTTGAAAAGAAGTGTAAATTTTGTAAAGAAAGGAAAATCTTTTTTTTTAAAATGAGATATATACTAAAAATAAGTTTGGACTTGTTGATTACTATTTAAGATTTCCTTTTGGTCCAAAGATAAGTTTATTCCAATATCCTAAAGGATTGGATTATTGGGTAAACAAGTTTTATTAAAAAGAAACAATTTCAGAAAATTGTGAACAAAAGTATATGAATACAACTTCTAAACAAAAAGCACACTAGGACTTACTGGTTAGACAATGAGCACCTCTTATAAGAGATCTTGGGTTCAAATCTTGATAGCCATCTTTTATTTTTTTTGATTTGGTTTTAATAGAATAAGATGTTTTTTTTTAGTATGAATAAATTCCTATTATGGTTATAAGATAAAATGGAAGCTATTAGAGATTGTTACGGAAATTTTATTGTCTATTTTAAGAAAGTAAAAATGAGACTTTAAAAAGGGGGCTTTTGATTAAAACTCATACTTTCTTCATATAAAATGAAGTAATAAATATTAAAGTTAATCATAACTTTATTGCATATTTTGAGGAAAATGAAATGGGAAATATTAAGATTGTTTTCTTGTATATTTTGAGATATAAAGAGAGATGAAATTGTGAGTATGAAACTTTGTAGTGAACAAAAACAAAGTATTATTTTTGTGAAGTGATTTTTTTAAGAGAATTATACTTTGATTTTGTTTAAGAAATATTTTAAATGGAATTGAGATATTGTGATAGTTTGAATTGGTTATAAAATTTCATGTGATGAAATTGTGTTCTTAAAAAGGGAATCCTTTTTGCTTATAAAGACTATGAGTGAATAACTAGATTATGAATAGTGTAAAGACTAAGAAATGATTGCTTTATGGATAAGTGCTAATACAAGACATTAATCATTGTGAATAAGTAGAAGATGAAAATTATATAAGTTTAAGACATGATTAAGAAAGGGTGTGAATACCCATGTTTCTTGTACATGAAAGTTTATGATTTAGAGTTAGTACGACCTCGGTACCGGCATTATTGAAAGAAAGGATTTGAGAAATAATTTGGAGATATGGCCGTGGAGCTATCTCGTATTTGTTGATTAAGTCCGGTGGGAGGTAAGACTAATTCTTTGAATGGAAATTATTCATGTCTTGAATTTAAGAAAATTTAGGCACATAAGTGAAGATGTAGTAAACTTAGGGAAACGTAAGTGGGGTGCTCTATATAGTCGGCGGTGGACTCCAAGACTATAGACCCAGTTGGTGGACTGAGGTTGCCCTGTGGGAGACGGATTATTATATTTTAGTCCGGGACTATGAGGACGGGTCAGCGGTGGACTCCGGGATCTTGAGTAGTCGGACGGATGGATTTTTGTGTTTACCGTCTTCAATGTATATATATATATACTGGGCTAGAGGGTCACATACGGGACGGTTCATACGATGTGGAATCTGTTATAACAGCTGGCGGTGGACTCCAAGGTTGGGATTCACATTCATGGAATAGTCTGAACTTTGTTTAGCTATCGGGTAGTTTTCATGGCGAGGGATCGAGCCCTGTATTGTGAAGAACGTAGGCGCTTGCCCTCGGACCTATGTAGTATGGGATGCATAGAATCCGAACAAGTGTGCATTAGTGTCATCCTAGTGTAGAATTGTGTGCATTAGGCATTAAGTCATGACATACACTTATGTTTAGAATAATCACCTTTGGCACTTTAATTGTTCATTCAATCTTTTTGTGATTGTTAAAGTATGAGATCGTTATACTATTTCCGGCATAGAGAGGATAGCCGTGTATAATATTTCGTCAGTTGTAAGTGACTGACGTGCCCACAGACTGACATGCAGGTAATGGACTATTCATGGAGTTATAAAGTGGATATGCTGTTGCTGTTTAGAAGTTAAAGATGTTGCAAATGATGTTAAAGTTATACAAGTTGTATTTCATTGTTGTAATCTTTTAGTCTTCCGCTGTGTAAAAACCAAGTGTAAAGGAACTCTGATGTATTGTGAATGAAAAATTTTAAATTCCTTGTAAAATTGTACGAAGTGAAGTAAAGATCCTGTGAAATCTCGAATTTATCCTTATTTGAAATTCGGGGCGTTACACTCCTCTTCGAAGTCGGGCATTTCATCGCGTTCCGGACGCTAATTAGCCCCCCGAGGCGGGGGAGGAAGGTCGGCTCGGTCCTTTCTCACGAACCGGGTCAACTGGCCCCTCTGGATGAGGGTTTCTATCTCATTCTTTAAGGCCCGACAATCATTGGTGTCGTGGCCATGGTCCCGGTGATAGCGGCACCACTTCTCTTTATCCCTCTTCTTGGTGGGGGTGTTCATCCTCGGAGCAGGAGGTATGATCCCTTCCTTCTCAACTTCCATTAGAATCGTGGAGACATTGGCGGTGAGAGGAGTAAATTTCTCGAATTTGGGGGGAGGTCGGCGCTGGCCGCCATTATCCTTCTGGAGCTTCTTGGCTCCTTCCTCTTCTGTTCCCTTTCTCTTAGACCCGGAGGAAGACCCCTCCAAGTTGGGGCGGTGCTCAGCTTCTTCGGCCCGAATATACTTTTCACTCCGGAGGAGGAGGTCAGAGAAGTTCTGTAGGGGCTTCTTGGCAAGGGAGGAGCGGAGGCTGGAATTGATGACATTGGATTGAAATGCTGCTGCAGCGACCGACTGGTCGAGGGAGGCTATGGACCTAGCCTCAGCTGTGAACCTTTTCACATAGTCTCTCAGCTTCTCACCCTTCTTCTGGTGGAGGTAGAGTAGCGAGATGCTGGTCTTCTCGGTTCTGCGGCTACTCACGAAGTGGGTGACGAAGAGAGTCTCAAACTGCTCGAAGGAGAATATTAAGGAAGGGGCGAGGCGAGAGTACCATTCTCGAGCTGAGCCCTTGAGAGTTGCGGGGAAGGTTTTGCAGAGCAAGGCATCGGAAGCTTGATGGATGAGCACGAGGGTCTTGAAGCTTTCGATGTGATCGACGGGGTCAGTCTCCCCGGAATAGGTTTCAAATTGAGGAGGCTTGAAGCCGATTGGTTCGGGTGCATCCATTATGGTTCGGGAAAAAGGAGGTCGACTAGGACGAAGGGTCCTTCCTCTAAGCTCCTCTTCTCCGTCTAACCGGCCCAAGCGCCTCTCCATTTCGTGGAGACGGCAGTAGACGGCGTCATCCCTTCGACGGTAATTAGTCGAGCCTCTAGACTCGTCTTCGTATGAGGGAGAGCGCGGGCTACGACGACGGTAACTCCTGGAGCGGCGAGGACTTGGCATGTGCCGGGAGTTGCTAGGAGCTGGTGGAGGAGTTGGGGACCGTCGGCAAGGACTTCGGACCGGAGGAGGGGAGGGGATCTTCGGAGCATTGGCGTTGGGACGGAGATTCAGCGCTTGTAGGACGGTTGCTTGGAACTGCTGGAACTCGGTACGGGTGATAGGTGCCTCATCATTCCTAGGCTGCTGCCACCTACAGGGGAGTGTGGTCTTCTTTTGTGATGTTCGGGGGACTCTCTCCGCCCCCTTCGGACGGGGGACCTTATGTTGTCACGGCGGTGAGGAGATCGCTCATCCGGACGGTGTTGGCGGGAGGTTCCCTCTCGGGCCCGCTTTTCATCCAGACGGCGGCGAAGGTCCTCATCCTTCTGCCGATTGAGGACGGTATTGCGAAGGTCGGAAACTTGGGGATTGTGGGAGGCCATCGAATCCGAAGAGGCATTGTGGATGGAGACGTGGTCCGGATGGAGAGGTTGTTTCTGCGGGTTGGGACCCTTAGGAGGTTGTTGATTCTGAGGAGGAGGTAGGTCCTGTTGAAGAGGGTCCACGGCTTGAGGAGGAAGTTGCCCCTGCTGTTGAGCGGACAGAGGGGGAACTTCCTGTTGCAGATCGGGGTTGGGTCCTCGGTTGGACCCTCTGGATCTGACTTTCCTAGGAGGCATGGCTGGAGAAGATCTGACCAACGGGAAGAGGGGAGGTTGCTATTCGTTAGTTTCCCACAGACGGAGCCAATCTGTAGCCGCTGAATCTGGTGTGGGGGCAAACAGATAGTATTTGTGGATTCTTGGGAAACTTTGAATAACAAACCTGTTACCTGTTCCGCCGGAGTTTGACCGTTGCTCCCGCCGTTCACCTGCAAAAAGTGCGAGACACCGGGGTTGTTCCCGGCGACGCACCCTCCGTCGCTCAAGTCAGTAATCAGAAGTGATTATGAAAGAGCGTAAAACTGGCAAAAGATTGATTACCTCTTAATGGATATGGATGGGGGGTATTTATAGGAGCCGCTGGGATCAGATTAGGAATCTAATCCCCCTGTGGTTAGATAAGGAAAGCAATCCCTAATTCCCAGTGAAGGGATAGTTATGAATTAGGGCCGTTGATTAGGATTTAATCAGAAACCTTAATTCTATCCTTTCTGGACAGGGTTTGCTGCGGGTTGAAACCCGCACCCAGTTGAGGTGGATCCGTTCGCGGGTTAGTGGGTCTTCGAGGAGGAGATCCAGTACCTGCTTCAGACCCATTGGTAGGTGAAATTACCATTTTACCCCCGGGCTTCAAGATTCGTGCCCGATTTGGACGGTTCCGATTTATCCCTATTTTTATCCATATCAGTAACCCTTCCTCCAAACTTGAATATCACATTTTCCTTAATGGGAAATGAAAAAGAAAAACAAAAAGAAAGCAAAAAGTTCAGAATTTCTCCCCTGATTTGTCTTAAAATTCAGCACGCGCGACGTTCAGTATTTCAGCGATATCTGGAGCTGTAGATGTCCAAATGGGCTGATTCTTTTTGTGCAGGAAAGCTAAGACAATTGCCTACAATATCTCTTTGAAACACTTTTTCATATTTTGACTCTATCCTACTCAAAAACAGCCATCAATGTAGGTGTAGAAAACAGCTCTGCCCGGCGACTTTCAAACTTATGCAATCCTACAAAATAAAATCAAAAATTAAAATTAAAATAAACTAAAAGATAAATCAAATATAAATGCAGTAAAAGAAAATATGGATTGCCTCCCAAGAAGCGCTAAGTTTTAAGGCTTCAGCCAGACATGATAGCTGCGATGGTTATGCGACGCCAAGATCCAACAACATACGAGCCTCTTTTCCAATAATTCTCGTCATATGTGGATTAGATATTTTCTGTGCATCAGTCAAGCTTGATGGTAGCGGCTCGAATTTCAGTCGTTTCTTTCTTGAAGATGGAGACTTTGATATCCCACCTCCTTGACTGTCAGCTGAGAAAATGGATGAATAAATGGTGCAGCATCCAAATACATAACATATTTCAAATTCTTTTCTTTCTCAAATTCAAGAGTTACTGAATTTGTTGGACATACTTCGATTGGTAACTTTTCAACTTTGGCCTTATGTTTCTCGCCCACAATCAAATCAGTTTTACTTCCTTGAAAACACGACTGTTCTTCAGTAGGAAACTTTATGGATTTAAAAATATCAAACGTTACTTTCTCATGCCGAATTTGTTGCTCCGCAATTTGTTCGATCTCACTTTGCTTTTCAACCACATTTTGTTCGGCAATTTCTTCTTGTGGCAGCTCAATTGTTCTTCCGCTTCTATGTGTTATTGTTTTGACATGCTCCTCGGGATTAGTCACTGTGTTACTGGGTAAGGTTCCTGTTGTCCTCTCTTTAAGAATATTTGAAAGTTGATCAATTTGAACCTCAAGATTGTGATTGAAGCTAGAGTTGAAATTGCAACATTTTGGATTACCAAATCTGTCTTCTACATGTATTGCTCTGTCCTCTGCATGTGTTGCATGAACATCTCTTCTAGGGTCGGCTTCTTTTCTTGATGCTGAAAATTCTGAGATGGTCTAATTGCTCCTCCTTGATCGTTGTTCCAAGAAAAGTTAGGGTAATTTCTCCATCCTGGATTGTACATGTTTGCATAATGATTGTTTTGCCTTTGAAAGTTTGACACAAAATTTTCATGTTCGGCATTTGATGGAGCAAAATGGTTCCCCACTTGGCAATCTACACTTGAATGATTTCCTGCACAAAAATCACAAATAATATTAGTTTGAATAGCATTAAAATTCATAATGCCTAATTGTTTAGATAAAGTATCAATTTATGTAGTTAAAGTAGTAATATGATCAAGTTCAAAAACTCCAGCCACTTTTCTTGACATTGTTCTCTCTGAAGACCACTGGTAACTATTAGATGTCATCTCCTCTAAAAATTCATAGGCTGCTTCGTGAGTTTTGCTCATTAGTGTACCTCCAGCTGCTGCATCAACCATGGTTCGATTTGTCACTCCCAACCTATTATAGAATATTTGAATTTGCAGCCATTTCGGAAGTTCATGATGAGGACACTTTCTCAATAACTTTTTGTACCTCTCACATGCATCATACAAATACTCGGTCTCAAATTGAATGAATGTGGTAATATCATTTCTTAGCTTTGCTGTCTTTGCCGGCAGAAAATACTTAGCAAGAAATTATTGTGCAAGTCCCTCCCAAGTAGTAATACTACCGGGTGGCAGAAAATTTAGCCAAGTCTTCGCCTTATCTCTGAGTGAAAAAGGAAAAAGTCTCAATCGAATTGCATCATCTGATACTCCGTTGTGCTTGAAAGTGTCACAGATTTCTAGAAAGTTTGCAATGTAAACATAAGGATCCTCGTGCGATAGTCCCCAAAATTGACCAGTCTGTTGAATCATCTGAATAATTGCTGGTTTAATTTCAAAGTTGTTTGCTTCAATTGCAGCCCTCTTTATGCTTGATGTTGCTCCATAAATTGATGGCATAGCATAATCTCTAAAAGCCCTGTTTTCCTCATTGTTTGTCATGATAATGTACTTGTATGTCCTGAAATATAAGTATTAAAAAAAATAGAAAAACTAAAAAAAAATAATAATAAATGAAAATAAATGTAAGTAAAAAAAAAGAGGTAAAATAATAATAAAACAAAAGAAATAAAACAAATCCAAACTAGTAATAATCTAGCAATTTTCAATATCAATAAAAGAATAACTAGTCCCTGGCAACGGCGCCAAAACTTGATGTGAATTATTTGCAAGTGTACAAAATCGCAACAAGTATTATAGTTAAGTGAAAATGGTGTCAAACCCACAGGGACTAATTATTTTATTGAGTATCGAAATTACTAGATGAATTACTATTTAGAAAATTGAAATTTAATAAAGAAAACAACTAAATTAAATTAATCTAAATAACTAACTAAATTAATGAAAAGAGGGGCGAAATCTGAAATTTTTGTGATTTGTTAATGACAAAATTAATTCTAGGACTTTTGATTTTCCCTAGTTTATCAAACACAATTTATAACTCCATGTGAATAAAAAAATTATTTTCCAAGTTGTAGACCAAAATTCTCAAATTATTCAATGCTTTCTCTCGAACAACACCAAAAATATATCCAACTAACAGTTTGTCATAGTTCATGCACAAATTTAATTGATTGAAGACTCATTAAGTTCTGTGGATTTCTTAACGGTCACATCAATCACGATAAATCATCTCTAATTTTGCTCAATCAATGGTGTTTAATTCTATAATTCAAAATTACAAATTACCTCTCGGTCTCTCCAAGATTCAATAAATCATACAAAAAGTCGGTTAACCAATTGTAAGCATTAAACACAAAAATCAAACACACAACCGTGAAAAAATAGAAAAATAATATAGAATTAAAATTGTGTTCTTAAAACTAGGCTACATCAAAGTCCTAAAAAATTAAAATTTAGTTCATAATAAAATTACAACTAACAAATACTGTCTTGGATTGCATAATAAAATTAAACAAAGAGAAAAGATACAAAAGGGACTGTTTTTGTAAAAGAAATTGCAAACCAAACAGCCTCAAAAAGCGTGCCGCCAAAGTCAAATCCGCCCTCTCTCTCTCTGTCATTTTCCGAGTCACACGTCGTGCTGATGTCAGCGAAGTCGCCATGTCAGCACCTCTGCTTCGCCCTGTAACCGCACGCCCACTCTGCTAAAGTTGCCACGTCAGCACGCCACGTGACTGCTTGGAAGCACGCACCCAGGTCTCGAGTGCCACATCAGTGATGGCCCACGTGACTGCTGACGTCACCCGCTCTCCCCCTCGTTTCTTTCTTCACACCGCACGCGCTCCACAGACAGACGCTCTCTCTCCACTTTTTTTTTAAAATTTATTTACAAGGTCAGCCGTTGGTAAGCGTGCTCTTCTCTTCTTGTCTCCTCTTCTATTTATAGGCACAGGAAGGGTGATTTAGGGTTTACTTTTGCAGAAAACTCCCATATTCTTCATTTATTTGTTTCTTCAAACACGTGCTACACACAAACAGAATAAATCAGAAATTAGGATTTAAAAATATAAAAAAATTAATTAGTTTAAATTAATTAAACTAACTAAAAATTATATTAGCTATTTAAACCCTTTTAAAATTGTTTATTGTACTTTCACCTCTATTGACAATTTAAAATTTATATTTTGCTTTTCACAAGGCCAAATTATAAAATTTAAATTCAACAAATCAAATAAAAATAAATAAATCATTCTGTTTGTTTTGTTTGTTAATTTTTACCAAAAATATTCACCTTTTTGCATCAAAAATCTGATTCCTTCAAAAATAATTAATTAATTGAAATCTATGGAAATAAGATGAATTATAAACAATATAAATGAATACAAGCGATATTTATGGGTAAATGAGTACAAATATTTATATAAAAATTAGACACATCAATCTGAGCTCTAGCCATGACATATGGAACTAGCTTCAATTGAAAGATGAATCAATCAATGGATTAAAGGAGATGTTGCAACTACAGGGCGATCAGTTGCAGTCGCTCGCCGATCCCATCAAAGTACAGAAGGATCTGTTATCGGAGATGATCCACCGATTTACAATTTTAGAAGGGAAGATGGACCAATAATTCAATCAATCTGCTTCAGTCGAGAAACCGATCATTGTAAGATACTCGCCTTCTTCCTCGCATCATATGTTCCTTTAAAAAACCCAAGGTTGGATTTTCCTAGGTTTGGTGGTAGTAATCATATGGGTTGGCTCTTTTAAGCTAATCAGTTCTTTGTGTATCATAAAACACCTCAAGAACAGAATTTGAATATAGTGTCGTTCTATATGAATGGAACAGCATTAGCTTGGTTTCTGTATAAGTTCGATAATGATGAATTTGAGAAATGGGAGATGTTTGTCAAGGAATTGGACACTAGATTTGGGGTGTCTTCCTTATGTGGATCATGTAGGGAAATTATTCAAGCTGACACAAACCTCACCTTTGCTGAGTATCAAGATTAGTTTGTCTAAAGGGTTACCTGATAATTAGGTTTTGAGTAACTATATTTCTACATTGAAACCTGACATGAGAAGAGAGGTTTTAGCTCATAAACCAAAGACTTTAGTTGATGCAATTGGGTTAGCTAGACTGCAGGATGATACGTTTCTTTAGAATAAGCCACAGTGGGCTAAAAGTAGTCATTATAGACCACCTTGGCAACCTCCACCTAGTACACTACCCCCTTTGCTCCCAACACCACCAAAACCATAGTCATTGCAACCTGGTCAGACACAAACAGTTCACAGCCTCAGAAATTATTTATGAAGAAAATTCTACCTGTTGAATGGGCAACGAGAAAGAAAAATGGGTTATGTTTAACTTTGATGAGAAGTATGTACCTTGACACGAGTGTAAGAAACAATTTTTCATGTTACTTGGTGAGGAGGAGGAAGAGCATGCACAGGTACCTCAGCATGAATGTGTTTATGAGCAACATGCACAGTCTAATATATGCAGAGCTGATACATATACACATTATATTTATTTTCAAGCTTTCTCAGGTCAAGTTTCTTTGAGAACTTTGAGAATTCAAGGGACAATTGAAAAACCCCAGTTCAGGTACTCATTAACTCAGGGAGTACAAACAACTTTCAAGAGAGGCTAATTTTTAAATTTGTCATTTCAGCCTTCTCATTTTAATGTGATGGTTGGTAATGGAGAAACTCTTGAGTATGAAGGTCAGTGTGTTGCAGTGCCTATATCAATCCAAGGCTATACATTCTTGATTGATTTTTTACATTTTTCCTGCATATGGTTCTAATGTAGTGTTGGGGTTACAATGGTTAAGATTATTCGGCAAGTTAATTTTTGACTATGAAGACAATAAAATGGAATTCACAGTATTCACTCATAAACTCCAAAATGTGAAATTACATGGTGGTGAGGGACATATTCCTCTACAAATGCAGCTCAATTCATTGAGAAAGGAAGTGAGCATTAATGCTACAAGCCATTTTTTTCATTTGGTAATGTAAGATGAGCAACCTAAAGAAAAAAATCATGAAGATATTGACCAATTATTAAGAAATTTGTACCATTATTTTCTGCGGTTATGGGCTTACCTCCAAGTAGAGAATATGATCACCCATTACATTTGATTCCTGGAGTGCCTCCTACAAATGAGAAAGCCTAAAAGTACCCTCGTTTTCAAAAAGAAGAAATTGAAAAACAGGTTTCCCAGATGTTGCATGAGGAAATTATCAGGCTAAGTATGAGTCATTCTTCTTCACCAGCGCAATTAATTAAAAAGAATATTAAATTGCGAAAAACACTCCTGAACTATGCAGTAAACGCAGTTAATCCCTTAATCTATTGTTCAACGCAATAAACCTCCTGAACTATCTAAAAGGGGTCACACCGTTAGATTCTGTTAGTTGACTTGGTCAATTCTGTCTAAATGACTGAAATGCCCTTCTGTAAGAATAAAAAAAATTAAAAATCTGCTAATGAAGAAGAAAGCAAGGAAGCTTGAATGAGTTTGAATGGACACAGAGATGAGGTCAAGGCTGTTGGGGGTGGAGTTAAGTTGGATGGAGTCAGGTTGGAGGAAAGTTGGGTTGGATGGGAGTCGGTGGTGAAATGGAGGTCGGTGGTGAAGTGGAAGAGGATGAGGCTGGGTTTTGGTGAGGTGGAGTTTTAAGGAGGGGTGGGGGTGGAGGGCTTGCCGACAGAGGGGGTGGGGGACATTGGTGGGGCCAGAGGGAGGCAAGAGGGGACGAAGTAGGGGCGACAATAGGTGTAGCGGTGGGTGCGGGGGTAGGTGTGTGAGTAGGTGCAGGTTTGGGGGCGGGGGACTGGGCGGCGGAAGAGAGATGGCAAGAAGATGATGAAGAAGAGTTATTAAGATAGAAAATACTATTATAAATATGAAATCTTCACTGTTGTTTTATTTTCTTCTAATCTTTAAGAACTTTTATGGTTACATCTCTTTTATATCTTATTATTTTGTAAGAATCATCTCTACTGTTGCTGTTGATGTTCAATTTTGAAGAATTCAAAATATGATGATATATATCAACGATCTGATTTCGTGTCGTAATTTATATAAGCAAGCCAAATTTAGCTATATAGCATTCCTCACATTTGCAATGTAAAAACATATATATAAATTTAATAGTTTATTAAATGGGGAAAAGGGGTATGAGCAACTTGCTCATTTAGTAAATAAACAAGTGATGATGTGGCATGCATGTAATTGAAAAATCCTTAAAAGGGTTAGTTATCCAATGTATCACATGCATGCCACATAATCAATTGCTCATTTACTAAATAAGCAAGTTGCTCATATCCCTTTTACCCTTATTAAATACTATGAATTTCTTGTTAACAATCATAAAGTTTCTGATATGGGTCAGGAATAAAGCGTGGCTCACCCTGAGCCACCGGATCCCCTCAGGATACGCGTCCTTCCTGATCCTTCAGATCAGCCACGTCAGCGCCGGAAAACCGCCCGGAGCTCTGCCACGTCAGCCCGGAAACCACTCCGGCGCCTGCCACGTCAGCCCTATACCGCCCGACTTTCCACCGCTTCAGCCAATCGGGTAACCGGGTCCGGCCCAGCCCCAAACGGGTCTAGACCCGATTAGAAACTCCTATAAATACCAGGCCCTCTCCTTTCTTAAAAGGTAATCAATCTTTTCTCCCCAAAACCCTAGTTACTGTTGCTTTATCCTAGTGACTGACTAGATCGTCGGAGGGTCTGCCACCGGGACCAACCCCGGTGTTTCGAGACCGTCTGCAGGTACACAAGACCTCGGATCCGAGCCCTCTGATCCGAGCCCAAACATCCACCTCACTACCAACCAGTCGCAGGTACCGCTCGGCAAGCCGAGGGTCGTCCGACCAGCAGCTTTCTCCTTCAAATACAAATCTAGTAAGAACTCACACCTGGTGCAACCACACGTCTCCCAGAAACAAACCGCATCAGGTTGGCGCCGTCTGTGGGAAAGCTACTTCGGAACCCGACCCGAGTACTACCGCCGAGGTACCTCGATCGCCGAACTCCCATGGCCTCCAAAGGCAAGGGGGCTGCGTCCTCCGTCAACCGACGGGACACACCCCCATCAAATACCAACGCCGGGCCGCGCACATCAAAGCATAGGGCTTCCCGTCAGGGGTCCCAGCGGGCCCCCACTCCTCCAATCCAACCCGACCTTCGAAGGGTTATCTCCAGTCGGCAGGCTGACCGCAGTAGGGAAAGGGCCGCTTCCAACTCGGCCCCGAACCACCCTAGGCCACCGCCGGAAGAACGAAGGCCAGCACTCAGCCGAGTCTGGAGGCAACCTCCGGTCCAACCGGCCCGAGCTGAGGGAGCTCCTGTCACTCAACAGGAGTTCCAGGATTTCCGAAGGGAAATCCTTGGGGCTCTCCAATGGGCCCCCAGGGAGGAAGCACGCCGTTCCCAAACCAGGTTAGACGCTGAGGCCAGCGTCTCTCGCTCCTCAACAATCCAGCCCGAGGCCGATGGCATACTCCTAAGGCGCCTCCAAGAAATGGAGGACCGAATCGATCACATAGGCGACGGAGGTGTCAGAGTCGGTCAGGGTTACAGACCTGTCCGACCCCCCTTTTCCGCCCTCATTATCCAAGCGGAAATACCACGGAACTTCCGACCCCCATAGTTCGAGACCTATAACGGCGAAGGGGATCCTGCTTATCACATGGAGGGTTTCAAAACCCTCATGATGATTCACAGCGCATCGGATCCTCTGCTGTGCCGAGCATTTCCTGCCACCCTTCGGGGTCCGACTCGTGAGTGGTTCTCGAAACTCGCCCCCGGCTCCATTTACTCCTTTGATCAACTGGAGGGCAATTTCCTCGCCCATTTTGTAACCAGCCGGAAGGCCGAAAGAACGAGCGCCTCCTTACTTGGGCTCAGGCAGGAAGGGGGGGAATCACTCAGGGCATTTGTCCGGAGATTCACGGCAGAGGCGAGGTCGGTCTCCTCTCTCGATCCGGGCGTCGCCTCCGCGGCATTTTGGCACAACGTCCGTCATGGACAGCTGAAAGCTTCTCTGGCGAAGAAGCCCCCGATCGATTTTCCCGACCTCCTCAACCGAGTCGAGACGTACATCAGGGCAGAGGAAGCCCTAAACCCCGACGAATCCAGAGAAGCACTCGGAAAAGGGAAGCGGAAGGCCGAGGAAGTCGAGCCTTCGAAAAAGGCTCCGAAGGACGGGGGCACCATGAAGAAGGTACCACCAGTTCCTCGCTTCGAAAGGTATACCCCACTCACACAAAATGTGTCCTCCATACTCCTGGCGATCGAGGACAGAGACCTCATTCAGTATCCACCTCGACCGTCCAACAACACTAGCAAGAAAAGGGATCAACGGTTCTACTGCCGCTTCCACCGAGACAACGGTCACGACACAGATCACTGCCATGCCCTGAAAGATGAAATCGAGGCCCTCATTCAGCGAGGGTACCTCCGGGAGTATAAGCGGGATGATGCTCGGGCGCAAAGGGACACAAGGAACAAGAGAACCTCACCTCCTGCTCGAGCTCCCCTACAGCTCCCCGGGCAAGAGCAGGAGCTCGAAGAGCCGGACGGCCAAGCCATATTGCACTGCGTCCACGGAGGGCCCATAGGAGGGGATTCCAACACCTCCCGCAAGGCGTTCATCCGGGATGTTAACACTGTCCAAGGACCTCTCCCCCCTCAAATTCAACCACTCCCCGTCTCCTTCTCGGGTGACGACCTAGAGGGGGTTCGGCTCCCACATTACGACGCCCTCGTAATCAATCTCAGCATGGCAAACTTTGATGCTCGGCGGATTCTTGTGGACAACGGGAGCTCGGTCAACATTCTGTTCCTCGACGCTTTCGAGAACCTAAAGCTCCCCCGAAGCAGGCTCAAGCCTGCAGGATACACCCTGCACGGATTTTCTGGAGTCCCGGTGACAATCGAGGGGATCGTCACGCTGGATGTCACGGCTGGCACGGCCCCGAACCGGAGAACCGAGTCCATGGACTTCATGGTTGTCAACGTCAAGGCAGCCTACAACGCCATACTCGGTCGACCGGGCCTCTGCTCTCTCCAGGCTGTCCCCTCGGCCTACCACCAGAAGATGAAGTTCCCTACCAGTACCGGGGTAGGAGTGGTCCGAGGGAACTAGGAAGCCGCTCGCTCCTGTTATATGACAGCAATAGGAAGCGGAGTGTTTCCCCTCGACGCCGTGGAGATGCAGCCCCAAAGGACCCAGCCAGAGCCGGAGTCGGCAGACGAGCTGGAGGATGTCTCCTTCGAGACAGAGGATTCATCAAAACAATTTCGAGTAAGTCGCTCCCTCGCACCCCGCCTTAAGTCCGATCTCATCACCTGCATCCGGCGCAATGCCGATCTATTCGCCTGGAAGCCATCTGACATGCCCGGAATTTCCGAGGAACTCATCATGCATAAACTCAGTGTGATCCCCGGCTCGAAACCAGTGGTACAAAAGCGACGCAAGTTCGCGCCAGAGCGACAACAGGCAGTTAATGCGGAAGTCGACAAACTCCTTGCCGCGCGCTTCATCCAGGAGGTCAGCTACCTCGAGTGGCTGGCAAACGTCGTCATGGTCAAGAAGGCGAGCGGGAGCTGGAGGATCTGCATTGATTTCACGGATCTCAATAAAGCGTGCCCGAAGGACCCATTCCCCCTTCCCAGGATCGATGCTCTCGTCGATGCAACATCGGGTCACGAGCTCCTGTCCTTCATGGACGCGTTTTCAGGCTACAACCAGATCCGCATGTTCCCTCCCGACATCGCCAAGACATCCTTCGTCACAGACCAGGGGCTCTATTGCTACAGAGTCATGCCCTTCGGGCTGAAGAACACCGGAGCCACATACCAGAGGCTCGTCAACCGGGTCTTCAAAGAACAGATCGGGCGCAATATAGAAGTGTATGTGGATGACACACTCGTCAAAAGCCGGCGGGGGGAGGATCACGTAGCCGATCTGGAGGAGGCCTTTGGGGTACTTCGGACCCATAACATGAGACTTAATCCGAGTAAATGCGCCTTCGGCGTCTCCGCGGGAAAGTTTCTTAGGTTCATTATCAGCCAAAGGGGAATCGAAGCGAACCCCGAAAAAATCCAAGAAATCCTAGACATGGCCCCTCCCAGGAACATCAAAGAAGTCCAACGACTGACAGGGAGACTGGCGGCCATCGGCCGTTTCCTCTCCAAGTCCGGAGAGAAGTCTTTTCCCTTCTTCAAAGCCCTGCGCGGCACCGACGGGTTCGAATGGGGTGTCCAACAGCAAGAGGCCTTCGCCCAGTTAAAGGAATACCTCGCGAACCCCCCTCTTCTCAGCAAGCCCGAACCAGGAGAGCCACTCTGGCTCTACCTATCAGCCTCGGAGAAGGTGCTCAGCGCTGTTCTCGTTCGGGAGGAAGAGGGGTCACAGAAGCCCGTATACTACGTCAGCAAGGTCTTGCTCGATGCCGAGACCAGGTACTCCCGGATGGAGAAAATAGCGTATGCCCTGGTCATGGCCTCGCGAAAGCTCCGTCCATATTTTCAATCTCATTCTGTCCAAGTGCTGACGGACCAACCCCTGAAGGCCGTACTCTACAAACCAGAAAGCTCGGGTCGACTCGTGAAATGGTCGATTGAGCTCAGCCAGTATGACATTGGCTATCAGCCCAGAACAGCCATCAAGGGGCAGGCGCTCGCGGAGTTCATTACGGAGTGCACTATCTCCGAGTACCCTGAAAACACGGAAAACGACCAGACGTGGGAAGTTTACGTCGATGGTTCCTCCTGCGAGGCAGGCTGCGGAGCGGGCATCATCCTACGAGGCCCAGACGGTTTTCTCCTGCAGTACTGCCTCCGCCTCAACTTCCCGGCCTCTAACAACGAGGCCGAATACGAGGCAATGATCGCTGGGCTCACCCTAGCTCATCAAGCCGGTGCCAGGCAGATCAGGGCTTTCAGCGACTCCCAGCTCGTGGTCAACCAGATCACAGGGGAGTACGAGGCCCGAGACGATCGCATGGTTCGTTACCGAGCTGTAGTTCAACGCCTACTATCGTCCTTCGACGAGTCGGCTGTTTTGAGGATCTCCCGAGAACAGAATGTCCAGGCTGACGCTTTGTCAAAATTGGCATCCTCTTCCTTCGAAGGTCTCGACCGCACGGTCCTGATCGAGGTCATGCTAGAACCCAGTATCGACATCCCGGAGGTCCTGTGCATTGAAGATGGAGCTCCCCCCGAAGACTGGACCACTCTAATTAGGCGATTTCTCGTCAAGGGAGAGCTCCCAGAAGACCGAACCGAAGCAAGAAGGGTCTGGGCCCGAGCGGAAAGGTTCACAATGATCGACTCAACACTCTTCAAGAGGTCCTACACTACATCGGATGGTCAGCCTTACCTCCGCTGTCTCACTCCCGATGAAACCGAGTATGCTCTCAAAGAATTACACGATGGGATTGGCGGATGTCACATGGGAAGTCGTTCGCTCGCGCGAAAGGCCTTGAACCACGGGTACTACTGGCCCACTATGCTGCAGGATGCTCTAAATCTCGTCAAGAAGTGTGGCCCCTGTCAAAGATTCTCGCCCATCAAAAGGGTTCCTCAAGCAAACCTACGATCCATGGCCAGTCCAACCCCCTTTGCAATGTGGGGGATGGATCTGGTAGGCCCTTTTCCCAAGGCGACGGGGCAACGGAAGTTTCTTATAGTTGCCATCGACTACTTCACCAAATGGATCGAGGCGGAGCCACTAGTTACAATCCCCGAGCAGCAGACTCAACAATTCTTCTGGAAGCACATTATCTGTCGGTTCGGGATCCCCCAAGTGCTCGTTACGGATAACGGGACCCAGTTTGCAGGCAAGCATTTTCGCAAGTTCTGCGAAGACCTCGGTATCCAGCAGCACTTCTCTTCGGTATGCCATCCCCAATCCAACGGACAGGCAGAGAACGCGAACCGTCAGATCCTCGACGGACTCAAGAAGCGACTCGATAATTCCTCCAAGGGGCTATGGGTCGACGAGCTGCCGAGCGTTCTCTGGGCCCATCGAACAACAAAAAGAATCCCGACAGGGGAGTCACCCTTCAACTTAACGTACGGCGCTGAGGCCGTCATTCCCTTGGAAATAGGTATCCCCTTTCCCCGAATTATGGCTTATGACGAAGCAAGCAACTCCATGCAACTGCGAGCGGACCTGGACCTCATTGACGAGGTCAGGGAGAAGTCATCCATCAGAAGGAACATCTACCAGCAAAGAATCGAGAGGTTCTATAACAAGAAGGTGCGCCCAATAAACATTGCTCTCGGAGATCTTGTCCTCCGGAAACTGGCAGTTTCTAACCCCGGCCAAAAAAGGAAGTTGGAACCAAACTGGGAGGGCCCTTATAAGGTTTCAGAGGTCGTACGACCGGGTACCTATCGCCTGACCGACACCGACGGCAAGCCTGTCAAGAGGCCCTGGAATGCGGAACACTTGATCAAGTGTTTAGGAGAATAGCCTCCATGTAAAATATAATTTTAAACGGCACGTTGGGCCTAGTCTTTTGTAAAGTCCTGTAAACGGCACGTCATGCCTAGACTTGTCTGTAACAAGCATATATTGTAAACGTCAGCTTTCTTAAAAATAAGCTTATGGTTCCAATTCTTGTAAACAGATAAAGGACCCCTCACAAACTCGGCACTCGGATGAAATCGCGAGTCCAAACACGCTTCTCTTACAAGCGTGGGGCTCGTCACTCGGATGAAATCGCGAGTCCAAACACGCTTCCCTTACAAGCATGGGGGTCGTCACTCGGATGAAATCCCGGGTCCAAACACGCTTCTCTTACAAGCGTAGGGCTCGTCACTCGGATGAAATCGCGAGTCCAAACACGCTTCTCTAACAAGCGGGGGGCTCGCCACTCGGATGAAATCCCGGGTCCAAACGCGCTTCTCTTACAAGCGTGGGGCTCGGCACTCGGATGAAATCACGGGTCAAAGCATGCTTCTCTTACAAGCATGGGACTCGGCTCGCACCGTCTCTCCACGAGAACATGTGCATTAGCTCGGCTCCGACCCCGAGCAAGGCGGGTGTTCCCTCCGGGGGCACCACGACCTAAACACTCGGCGGCAGGGATACGCTACGCCTGCAGTTGTCTTTCTCACCGTTGTGGGGGCTCGGCACCCGTCCCTCGCTCGGCTTGACTTCCTCGGAGGCCATCAACCGAGACTCGAGGCGACATTCGCCAGCCACTCCCGCACCGTCTCTCCACGAGAACAAGTGCAGAAGCTCGGCACCGACCCCGAGCAAGGCGGGTGTCCCCTCCGGGGACACCGCGACCTAAACGATCGACGGCGGGGCTACGCTACGTCTGCAGTTGTCTTTCTCACCGTTGTGAGGGCTCGGCACCCGTCCCTCGCTCGGTTTGACCTCCTCGGAGGCCATCAACCGAGACTCGAGGCGACATTCGCCAGCCACTCCTGCACCGTCTCTCCACGAGAACAAGTGCAGAAGCTCGGCACCGACCCCGAGCAAGGCGGGTGTCCCCCCCGGGGGCACCGCGACCTAAACGCTCGGCGGCGGGGCTACGCTACGTCTGCAGTTGTCTTTCTCACCGTTGTGGGGGCTCGGCACCCGTCCCTCGCTCGGTTTGACCTCCTCGGAGGCCATCAACCGAGACTTGAGGCGACATTCGCCAGCCACTCCCGCACCGTCTCTCCACGAGAACAAGTGCAGAAGCTCGGCACCGACCCCGAGCAAGGCGGGTGTCCCCTCCAGGGGCACCGCGACCCAAACGCTCGGCGGCGGGGCTACGCTACGCCTGCAGTTGTCTCTCACCGTTGTGGGGGCTCGGTACCCGTCCCTCGCTCGGTTTGACATCCTCAGAGGCCATCGACCGAGACTTGAGGCGACATTCGCCAGCCACTCCCGCACCGTCTCTCCACGAGAACAAGTGCAGGAGCTCGGCGTCGATCCCGAGCAAGGCGGGTGCCCTCTCCCAGGGCGCCGCGACCTTGACACTCGACGGAGACGCTCGACGCTGCCTTCCGCCTGTTCACTCACCAAGCGTTGGAAAAAATTTTATTTTAGTTTTGAGGCATCTGCCTTCCGCAGACGCCCCGGGCCTTAAGTCGGATTGTTGGCCACCCTCTCACCCGCGAACAGCTCGGGGTCTACGGCTTTTTCCAAAACCTAAACCCCGAACTGTTCGAGGATGGCAGGGAGGCCAAAGACTAGCGGCTCTCTCTCTCTCTACCCAAACAGATCAGTCGGCCCCTCTGTCGCCCGAGAATAGCTCGGGGTTTACAGCTCGAAAAAGCCCAAAACCCCAAATTGTTCCCGGACGGCGGAAGAGCCACCGAGCTTCGGTCTCCGAACACCCCAAACGATCGGTCGGCCCACCGTTCACCAACGAACAACCCGGGGTCCCATGGCCCTACAACCGGTACCCCGAATTGTTCGAGGGTGATCGGTGTGCCTCCGATCCAGGATGCTCGGAAACATTACATTTTGTAGACGCCCGCCAAAGACAGGCATCCGAGTCAAATGACTCACTGATGGAAAACTGAGGGGGGGTGGCGATTATATAGCCCCCTGAGGCCTCATTTATTACACCTGGGAATGTGAAACGGCGGAAGGCGAAACGTCGCCATTAATGATGCCTAGGAAGGCGAAACGTCGTGATTATTGACGCAGTCGCACCAACTACACTCGGCATCCGAGGCAATCGAGGCTCAGGAGAACAAATGATCTTATTCATTACTCATTGCTTACAACTTAATGAATGAAAATGCAAATACAATGAAGGCTCTCAACTCACTCACTCGGCCGGGAACTCGAATTCGGGGCTCCTGTGACGCTCGGCTATTCCAACCTAGGAGGACGTGCCCGCCACCGAGCTCTCCGCATCATCCGGCTGTGTCGCAACCGGCGAAGGCGGCAGCAACCCCCCCGGAGTGGAGTTACTTGCCTCTTCAACAAGACCGGCACCCAGTATGAGCTTCAACTGGCAAATCTCCAATTCTTTCTCTATGACGGCCTCGCGAAGAGAAGATTCGGAGGCCGACCGCCCGCTAGAGGTATCCGAGACCGCCCAGTCCTTCTCAATAACCCACCAGTCCCGGTCGGCTACAATTTTTCTCAAACGAGCCACCTCTAGACCAAGCTCTCTCGACTTGTTCAAAAAGTAATTTTTGGCAGCCTCTCAGTCCCGAGCCAGCTTTCGTTGGCGAGCCAGCCTCTATCAAAAGAAAAAGAAACACAAGTATCACAAAATGCAAGTGTTGTAGGGTCGGCCCAAAAAAATTCATATTTCATTCCATCTCAAAAAGTTCGATACAAAATTTGCGGTGGCCAGTCCGCCGAGGGCATTTACAACAAAAAGAAAAAACAAAAACATCTAGTCTTGAGGGTCGGGGTGCACCTCTTCTTCGTGGTGGCCTCCGTCGTCACCATCACCCCCTGGGGTCGGAGGCAGGTCCGGCTTCCACCCGAAGCTGAGGTGGTCGACGCTGCACTCAGGATAAATATACTTGAAGTGAGACTTGGCCTGCTCATAAGCCTCGTCTTGCGCCGTCATCAACGTCTCCCCCAAGGCCGCCTCCAAGTCCGCCAAGGCCTTCTGCGCCTTCTCCTTCTCCGCCGCCTCGGCCGCAATCTTTTTCAGCAGGTCCTCTCGGTCCTGCTTATGGATATTGTCCAAGGACTCTATCTGGGCCTCGTGCACTACCACCATGTCCCGAGCCTCCTTGAAGTCGTCTGTCGCCTTGGTCAGTTCCCGAAGGAACTTCTCCTTCTGCTTCCGCTCGTATGTAATCTCCTTTTCCAGACACTTGTGGAAGTGCTGACCGTGGAGCATCGACTGTCAAGAAAAATCAAACTTAGCAATAATTACAAGTTTATTCACCAGATGGGCTTCGGACGACTTACCGAGAGGTTGGCTTGGGCCCAGCGCATGTAGGCCTGATCGGCCGTGTGTGCCGCCAAGGCCATTCCGTCCCGATCGGTGATGGCCTTCGAGACGAACTCCATCGATACAGGTCCGTCGAGAATTGAGTCACCCTTCAGGATCGACCAATCGGGGGCAAAAGGCATCGTCGCCATCCTTCCCACCAACTCCGCCGCGCTCGGACGTACGGGGGGAAGCTGTTGTGACGGGGCTTCAACCGTTTTCCCCGATCCCCCCACTTGGTCTCGAGCCGACCGCGACGAATGGTGATGCTTCTTCTGCTTCTTCGCCAAAGGCTACTCCTCGGGCGCTGGGGGAGGCACGCTGGAGGGCCCTCCGGCTTGGGAAGGCTGAGCAGAAGGCTTCCGCTTCTCGGCAGCGAGGCGCTCCTGCTCCTCTTTCCTCTTCTTCTCTTGCCTCGTCTTCTCGGCGGCGGTGAGCAGAATCTGCTTGGTGTGTGCCTGCTGTGTAGACATCCCTATAACAAGACAGAAAAGGAAGGCTAAACGTTAACACGAAGGTAGAAAGATGAAAAAATAAGGAAAGAAACATACTAGGGTCGGCGGGACTCAGTCCGGCCCTCGCTAGGTGAACCTCGGTCACCCGGCGCCACGCGATGCTGTCTCCCCTCAGTAAATGTTCAACCCTCCCCCACTCCCTGGCGGTTAACTCATTCCTCTTCGGGGGCTTGCGCTTCGGCTTCACAAAATTCCACTGAGTCGGGATGTCCCATGACCCTTCGGTCTTCACAACAAAATACTTATCCCTCCAATTCTTAATCGAATCCGGGTGGCCATGCACCACTCTTTTGTTCGGTCTCGGCGTGAAGAAGAATACGCCCTCAATGGCTCCGAGCGAACCAATGCTAAAGATGGCGCGGAAGTAGGAAAGCCTCGGCCTCACCCCTTTCTCTTGACACTTCAAGATGAAGCAGATGAGCTGCTTCCAAGAGTTGGGGCCGTACTGCATGGGGGACAGCTCCGCCCAGTTCAAGACCGTCTTCACAAAAGGGTGCAGGGGGAACCTCAGCCCCGAAATGAAGGCGTGCTCCGGAAATATGCAGTAGCCCGGAGCCAACACTGTCGTGGGTCGAATACCAGGGCTCGGTTGCAGAAGCTCATACTCCCTCGGAATGTAGTAAGCAGCCCTGATGATATTCAGGTACTCCGGTCTCAAGACGCTGGGAGTATTGTCCGCACGAATCTTCATCCTTGTGTTTTCTCCAGGCACGGGAGGGATCGGCTGGATGTCCTTCACATCATCGGGATACATTCGTATCGACACGGGATTTCGAAAGGTAACAGGTGGAACATCAAGGCCCGTCCTCGGCGCATCCTCGTCAGTCGAAGAAGGACTTTGAGGGATGGTGAGGACTAGCTTCTTCCGACGTGGCCGAGGCTTGCGCTCGGGCGATGGCGTCGACAAGGGGGGCAACGGAGGTAGATCTTCTCCGTGGCCGGCCTCTGGCGCACCAATACCCTCTCCTTCCTCACTCTCCATATCGCCCTGCTCTCCTTCCTCATCCTCTTCATCCTCACCAGCATCCTGATCCGACTCCTCGTCCTCATCCTCATCACTATCCTCATCCGCACCACCCTCTTCCATCGGCTCCTTCCCTAGCCTCCGAGAACTCAGCGGTTGCACGATTAAAGCTACGTCACTATCGCCCTCGGAGCCAGGTTCGGAGAAAACCTCCTCTTTAACCTGGTACTTGCCCAGAGACGATGACGTTTCTAAATCTGACTCCATCTCCGAGTGACCAGACGAAGTAGCCTCGGAACCAGACTGAGTACGCGACATGTCAAAAAAAGAGAATTACTAACCTGATGCTTTGAAAGTTACGCTTCTCTCCGAAGAATCCGCCAACAGCGATCGAAATGCCTGCGCTAAAAGTTGGAAAGCTGGGAATTATAAACGATAAGGTGAAAAGAAAAAATGAGGGTGGTGGGGGTTTTAAAGTAGACAACGACTCCTCGATTTTCGCAAATAAGCATCTAGCCGTTAGATCTTATCTGACAAGATCCAACGGCTAAACAAACGTTGATCTTTGCGCCATGACGTCAGCAGAAAGGATAAAATTCCAATACTACCTCTTCCTGTTTGCCCGACAGAAATCACCCCTAGCGACTGGTGCGACATTGCTTCTGTTCAACCCATTACCAATGTCTTCCAAAAGGCGATTCGAACAGGCATCGCGGAATCAAAGTAGATCCTAGAAGAACTTTCGAAGAGGCAGTCTAGGACAAACATGCACCCGGGTGGGGTTCGACACTCGGATGGGAATTCGAGCCACACCACCTTCCCCTTTCACAGGTGGGGCTCGACGCTCGGATGAAAGTTCGAGCCATGCAACCTTCCCCTCTCACAGGTTGGGCTCGACGCTCGGATGGAATCTCGAGCCAAACCACCTTCTCCTTTCACAGGTGGGGCTCGACGCTCGGGTGGAAATTTGAGCCATACCGCCTTCTCCTATCCCAGGTTGGGCTCGACGCTCGGATGGAAATTCGAGCCAAACCACATTCTCCTTCAACAGGTGGGGTTCGACGCTCGGATGGAAACTCGAGCCAGTCAACCTTCCCCTCTCACAGGTTGGGCTCGACGCTCGGATGGAATCTCGAGCCAAACCACCTCTCCTTTCACAGGTGGGGCTCGACGCTCGGATGAAAAATCGAGCCAGACAACCTTCCCCTCTCACAGGTTAGGCTCGACGGTCGGATGAAAATTCGAGCCATACCACCTTCTCCTTTCACAGGTGGGGGCTCGACGCTCGGATCAAATCTCGAGCCAAACCACCTTCTTCTTTCACAGGTGGGGCTCGACGCTCGGATGAAAATTCGAGCCAAACCACCTTCTCCTTCAATAGGTGGGGCTCGACGCTCGGATGAAAAATCGAGCCAGGCAACCTTCCCCTCTCACAGGTCGGGCTCGACCCTCGGATGGAATCTCGAGCCAAACCACCTTCTCGTTGCTTAGTGGTGGCTCACTACTCGGGTGAGAACGCGCGCCACACCACCTCTTCTCGTCAATCTTATTTCTTGGCTTCACTGAAGAGTCTAGATCTTCTTTCTGTTCATCTCCCAATTGCTTCTGTTCAGCCCATTACCAGTGTCTTCCAAAAGGCGATTCGAACAGGCGTCGCGGGATCAAAGTAGATCCTAGAAGAACTTTCGAAGAGGCAGTCTAGAACAAACATGCACACGGGTGGGGTTCGACGCTCGGATAGAAACTCGAGCCAGGCAACCTTCCCTTCTCACAGGTTGGGCTCGATGCTCGGATGGGAATTCGAGCCACACCACCTTCTCCTTTCACAGGTGGGGCTCGACGCTCGGATGGAAATTCGAGCCATACCGCCTTCTCCTCTCCCAGGTTGGGCTCGACGCTCGGATGGGAATTCGAGCCACACCACCTTCTCCTTTCAGAGGTGGGGCTCGACGCTCGGATCAAATCTCGAACCAAACCACCTTCTCCTTTCACAGATGGGGCTCGACGCTCGGATGGAAATTCGAGCCATACCGCCTTCTCCTCTCCCAGGTTGGGCTCGACGCTCGGATGGGAATTCGAGCCATACCACCTTCTCCTTTCACAGGTGGGGCTCGACGCTCGGATGAAAGTTCGAGCCATGCAACCTTCCCCTCTCACAGGTTGGGCTCGACGCTCGGATGGAATCTCGAGCCAAACCACCTTCTCCTTTCAAAGGTGGGGCTCGACGCTCGGATGGAAATTCGAGCCATACCGCCTTCTCCTCTCCCAGGTTGGGCTCGACACTCGGATGGGAATTCGAGCCACACCACCTTCTCCTTTCAGAGGTGGGGCTCGACGCTCGGATCAAATCTCGAGCCAAACCACCTTCTCCTTTCACAGATGGGGCTCGACGCTCGGATGGAAATTCGAGCCATACCGTCTTCTCCTCTCCCAGGTTGGGCTCGACGCTCGGATGGGAATTCGAGCCATACCAACTTTTCCTCTCACAGGTGGGGCTCGACGCTCGGATGAAAGTTCGAGCCATGCAACCTTCCCCTCTCACAGGTTGGGCTCGACGCTCGGATGGAATCTCGAGCCAAACCACCTTCTCCTTTCAAAGGTGGGGCTCGACGCTCGGATGGAAATTCGAGCCATACCGCCTTCTCCTCACCCAGGTTAGGCTCGACGCTCGGATGGGAATTCGAGCCATACCACCTTCTTCTTTCACAGGTGGGGCTCGACGCTCGGATGAAAGTTCGAGCCATACAACCTTCCCCTCCAAAGGGTGGGGCTCGACGCTCGGATCGAGACTCGAGCCAGGCTACTCTCTCTTACTCAGTGGAGGCTCGGCGCTCGGATCGAAACTCGAGCCAGACTACTCTCTCTTACTCAGTGGGGGCTCGACGCTCGGATCGAAGCTCGAGCCAGGCTATTCTCCTACCCAGTGGGACTCGGCACTCGGATCAAAACTCGAGCCAGGCTTCTCCCTCAGCATGGGGCTCGACGCTCGGATCGACACTCGGAGCTCGGATCGAAGCTCGAGCCACGAGCCCTTTCCCAGAGGGGACACGACGCTCGGATCGGAGCTCGAGTCTCACCTCCCCTCACTCTTCTGACTAACAAGACGCTCGTCAGACCGATCTCCTGACCTCGGACGACGACCCAACGGATGGCCCGGGCGACCCCTCGCTCTTCCAACTAGCGAGGCAGTCGTCCGCCGACCCTTAGGTCTCGACCACCGACCCCCTGAGCTCGGGCCAGACTTCTCCCACCTACTCAGTGAGGGCTCGACGCTCGGATTGAGGATCGAGCCAGGCTATTTCCCCTGTCTCAGTATGGAGCTCGACGCTCGGATCGAAATTCGAAACCAAGCCCCTTCTCCCTTCTAGCAAACACTCGGAGTTCGGATCGAAGCTCGAACCACTCCTCCTTTCCCAGTAGGGACTCGGCGCTTGGATCCGAGCTCGAGTCTTTCCTAACCAGCAAGACGGTCTTCCAACCTCCCGACCTCGGACACCGACCCATCGCTCTTCCAACCAACGAGGCAGTCGTCCGCCGACCCTTGGGTCTCGTCCAACCGACCCCATGAGCCCGACCGCCGACTCAAAAATGCTCTCCACGGCGCCGACCTCATGAACTCGGACGCCGATCCCCAATGCTCGACAAAACGAGTCCCATCAGATGGCTTGGACGACCCCTCGCTCTTCCAACTAGCGAATCGGTCGTCCGCCGATCCCTTGGGTTCGTCCGCCGACCCCACTAACTCGGTCGCCGACCAAGTAAGCTCGGCATGCGCACTACCGGCTCCCCCCTCCTAAAAACTTCACCTCCCGCACATCCAACGAGGGGTCCATTCCTCCTGCCCCTGGCCATCTTCGGGAAACAGCAGACCCTACTTCTTACCCTGACATCTGCCCTTCCCCAGAAGACCATGAGTCACCCCCGCACTGCTGGATCACCCAACCCTGCGGGAGTGTGGGGCTTGTGATATGGGTCAGGAATAAAGCGTGGCTCACCCTGAGCCACCGGATCCCCTCAGGATACGCGTCCTTCCTGATCCTTCAGATCAGCCACGTCAGCACCGGAAAACCGCCCGGAGCTCTGCCACGTCAGCCCGGAAACCACTCCGGCGCTTGTCACGTCAGCCCTATATCGCCCGACTTTCCACCGCTTCAGCCAATCGGGTAACCGGGTCCGGCCCAGCCCCAAACGGGTCTAGACCCGATTAGAAACTCCTATAAATACCAGGCCCTCTCCTTTCTTAAAAGGTAATCAATCTTTTCTCCCCAAAACCCTAGTTACTGTTGCTTTATCCTAGTGACTGACTAGATCGTCGGAGGGTCTGCCACCGGGACCAACCCCGGTGTTTCGAGACCGTCTGCAGGTACACAAGACCTCGGAACCGAGCCCTCTGATCCGAGCCCAGACATCCACCTCACTACCAACCAGTCGCAGGTACCGCTCGGCAAGCCGAGGGTCGTCCGACCAGCAACTTTCTCCTTCAAATACAAATCGAGTAAGAACTCACACCTGGTGCAACCACACGTCTCCCAGAAACAAACCGCATCAGTTTCTGAACTTAAAGCTAAATATTTTTTGATTATGTTCAGTATCCCTTTACAAGAATATACAAGTTCATAATCTTCATGGTACTTTTAATGTTGAGGATGCAGAGTCCGAAGGATATATCCCACCCCCTCCTTAAAATTCCACCTCACCGAAACTCAGCCACATCCTTTTCCACATCATCAATTACCTCCATTTCACCACTGACTTCCATCCAACCCAACCTCCATCCAACCTGACTCCATCCAACTAGAATCCATTCCCACCAGGTCTGACCTCATCCTTGTCTCCCTTCAAACCATTCCTCACCTCCAACTCCACCTCTATCACTCCACCCGACCTTCCCTACTTCCAACTCCACTTCCATCCCTCCACCCGACCTCTGACTCTGCCTCCATCCCTTCACCCGACCCCCAATAGCCCCGACCTCATCCTTGTCTTCATTCATACCCATTCAAGTCTCCTTGCCTTTTTCTTCATTCTCTGATTTTTTTTATAAATTCTTAAGAAAGGGAAAATAGTCCATTGAGCACCACTTTTGTGATCACTCTGTAAGTTCATTGATATGAATCCCCGTGGAAAAATTCAAATAACTCATCTTGTTATACATGCATAAAATACTCTAAGAATAAGAAATCAATTATTTGAAGTTCAGGATCTACATCCAAAGTTTCATAAAAAAAATCTCTTACAAGCAACTCAATTCTTTTTTTCTTTTCTTTTCTGTTCTTTTTATGGGGTTATAATTAAGGAAAAGAAGAAAGAAAGAAAAAAAAACTACTCGCAAACTGATAAAGGAAAAAATTGCAGCAAATCAGAACCGTACAATTTCAGCACAGATAATAAAGCTTCTGGTAGATTAACAATAATAGATAGGGTTGTTCATTGGTGCGAAACCGAACCGAACCGAAAATAACCGAACCGAACTGAAATTTTCGGTTTGGTATATTTGAAACCGAAATCCAAACTGAAACTGATAAAATTTGGTTTGAACCGAACCGAATTTTATCAGTTCGGTTCGGTTAATAACCGAACTAACCGAAATTTTTAGTACTGCATACATTTTTATCGGTTCGAAACTGGGATGATATTGCTCGAGTCAAGACTAGGAGGTGAAGAGCCAGGTCTGTCGAAATGGCTAATAACCTTGATGATCATCTTCTGTCCTCGCTCGCAGTGGCCAATCGTGCCACTGATGAAGTAGAAATTTTCAGAATGGTCCAGCTTGTACTCGGTTGCTCCATTGTTTGAAAAGAAGATGGGGCGGGTCGACTTGCACTTCTCGTACTCTTCCTCTGTCACCACCATCACTGAATCCTTCTTGTACGCAAATTCTGCCATCAAACACATGAGATGTGATTAATGAATCATGTATATATATGAAACTCTGTTTCTAATTTTATTTACATATATCAAGTCTAAAGAGTTGACAATATACATGACAAGAAGGAGCTAAGGGTGATATTTAGAAAATATTCTTATGAGCATTTTGTGTTATTTGCAAATACCCTGGAGCCTCATTCAATTAAAGTTGCATATTTTCGATTCGGTTTATATAATTTAGTTTGGTCCAAAAAAAGTTCGGTTTTTTGTTCGGTTCGGTTTATTTAGAAGCCAACCAAAAACCGAACCGAACTCTCTAAAAAAACTTTGGTTTTGATCAAAACCGAACCGAAAACCGAAAAACCGAACCAAATTGGTAAATTTCGGTTTGGTTCGGTTCGGTTCGGTAATCGGTTTTAACCAAAGTATGAACAGCCTTAATAACAGACATCTTTAACTGTTCCGGGTCTTCTTCAGGCTCATAACCAGATATGGGCCACTTTCAAGCCCAATAAAGGTGGCTAGGCCCACAAAGGGAGACACTCAGCCCATGAGGCTGTAAGTCAAATATCTTGTCCCCATCAAAAGAGTAACAAATTCTATCTCTTAAAGAGGAGAATCAACATGAGATAATAAATTTATATCAATCTCATAAATGTTTTTCAGATCTATGAATACCCTCCCCCCTCCCTCAGCCAGGAGGAAATCAATAATCAGCAATTTATCTCTCAAACTCTCTTTCTATCTCTGGTTCTGACTTGAGTGTCGGAGGGTCTGTCATCGGGGCCATCCCCGGTGTTTCAGGCTTTTGTAGGTCCATCGGCCGCTTCAACAGCCATCAGATTCATATCAAGGTGCTCTTTCAACGATTCAGATCCAATATTAGGAGCTTTAACCACTTTTTACGGTGATGATCAAAGCTTAGATCTTTAATAGTTTCCTTCAAAATATAAACTCACTATTTGTTACTCCCACTCCAACCAACAACAGATTGGCACCGTCAATAGGAAACTACACAGATCTACTTCACATATCAGAACTTGCTATCAAAAACACTGAAATCTCCCTCCATGCCTCCAAGATTATGAGGGAGAAGTAGAGAACCACCTAGAACAGATAAAACATGAAGGGAACCGCTCCAGCAAGGTTTACCGCCCCCACGATCCCCATTCAGCAAACCATCCTCGATGCACCCATTCCAATGAACTTCAAAGCTCCTCAGTTTGAATCTTACGATGGTGAATCTGACCTGGCTAATCATATTGAGAGTTTTGAAACTCTCATGAAGGTCTATAACACCACCGATGCACGCATGTGCCGAACATTTCTGACAATTTCAAAAGGATCAACAAGGGAATGATATTCTCGCCGCACTCCAGAGTCAATATTCTCCTTCGACTAGCTCGAGGAGCACTTCATAACACACATCGTTATTAGCCGCAAGGCTGAAAAAATAAGTGCTTCCCTGTTGAAACTAAAGCAAAAGAATGGAGAATTTCTAAAAGATTTTGTCAAGTGCTTCGCAGCCGAAGCAAGATCTATCTCTTCCCTAGACTCATCAGTGGTGGTTGTAGCTTTCCGTCACAACGTCACTCCAAGATGGAAGTTAAAATGACGGAATAGTTCGTCTTTCCCCCAAGTAGATCACAACCAGTACGAGAAGGTAATAATAAGCATCAAGAGAGGCCCTTCGGCATGGGGGGGCTAATAAGCATCAAGAGAGGCCCTCTGAATCACAAGACTCAGAACACATGGTCATTTCCATTCCATTCAAGAGGTCTAATGGGGGGAGATTCCAACTACTCTTACAAAGCCTTCACGAGGGAGGTCAACTCAGTACCCAACATCCCGCCTGCCAAGAGCCTAGGCATGCCTGTGTCATTTTCTGACAAAGATCTAGAGGGCGCCAAGACGTTTCACTGCGACGCATTGGTCATAAACCTATGCATGGCAAATCACGAGGTACGTCGCATCCTTGTAGATAATGGCAGCTCAGTAAACATTCTTTCATGGTCACATTCAATGTTCTCAAGCTCTCCCGGGACCGGCTCAAGCCCGCCGGCTATATACTCCACGGGTGCTCAGGTGCACCCGTTCAAATCGAAGGAATCATCACACTCGATGTAATAGTAGGAAATCCTACAACCTCTCGATCATAAGCACTAGACTTCATGGTAGTCAATATCAAAGCTGCATACAACGCAATATTTGGTCGTCCAGGCCTGGTGGCCTATCAAGCAGTAGTTTCCGCCTACCACATGAAGATGAAGTTCCCAACAACAGTAGGCATAGGCCAATTGTAGGGAGCCAACAGGCAGCACGAGTATGCTACACAGCCATAATATGGGCTCAGTTCTCCCCCTTGACACCATAAAGCTACCGCTAGAATGCAATCACAGTAACTCTGAGTTCGTAGGCGAGCTTGAAGCTATTGACTTAGACTATCATGTGGAAAACATCCAAACCTGTCAAACCATCTCCCACTATGTCCAAATTCATCTTAGTCAGTATATAGTAATAGACCTGAATACCTTGCCTGAAGCCAGTCCGCTCATTCAACAGAAAGAAATAGTCCTGCCTAAACACATAGGAGAACTTGAAGATATTCTCTTTTCTTTGCAAAACAAAGGGTGGCTCAATTCAAAATAGTCAAGTCCTGACAAGGTCTACCAAGTTGTTCGCCTAACAGCTCATCAACTTGAAGACCCGGGGGCCAAGGAGATATCAATAGGAACATGGAATGGAACACCTTATGAACTTCAACATGGGCACTTAATGCCCTCCTCTTCTACATATTTTCAATAGTTTACAAATGAAGACCATTTTCCATATCAGTTACTACATGTAATAAAGGTCTGTCACTAGAGCAGCCGCTTAGTTTTATTTTTCAATAAAACCGAATATTAATTTTTGCAAGATTCTTATACAACTCTACGGATGCAAACAATAGGATAAAATGCCATGCTTACTTCTCAAAATGTCACCAGAAACTCATTAAAAGCTCCTTATAAGATGAGTTTGGAGTCCATACACGTGGCTCAGAGTTGCTCTAGCAACTTGCAACGAAGCAAGTTCAGAACCAGATCACCATTCAATCTACTTTGCAACTCGTTAAACACCTCAAGAACAAGTTCAGAGTCCATACCCATGCCTTGAAGTTGCTCTAGCAACCTGCAATCAAGCAAAGTTCAGAGCTCAACTCGTCATTCGACCTGCTTCTGCAACCTGTTAAAGACCTTAAACAGAAAGTTCAGAACCCATACCTATGGCTCGAAGTTGCTTTAGCAACCTATGAACAAGCAAGTTCAGAGCTCAACTCACCATTCGATCTGTTCTTGAAACTTGTTAAAAACCCTTAAAGATGGATTAGAGGTCCAAAATCATGAATTTCAGTTGCTCCAGCGAACCTGCAAACACGCAAGTTTGGATCTCAACTCACCACTTGATGCTATTCTCACCATTCATTGGAGGACCCATACAACAAGTTCGGTGTCCAACTCCGTCCTAGAGTTGATCCTACAACTAGCTAAGTACAAAACGACAAGTCCGGAGTCCAACTCTCCCCAAGAGCAGCTCCTACGACTAGAAAACCCCCAAGATGATGAATCACAGGACAAGGCACAGGCATGTAAAAGATTTCTTAATTCACGGACAACAGATCTCGTCACAACTACAAAATTATAATGAATCTACGTTTCATGCCTAAGCATCACTACAAAAGTTTCGCAAATAGTATACAACAAATTGTCCTGCAAATTGTTCTCCCGGCTACACGGTAGGGGGATGTTTTGCCTAAGAGACACAAACCTCTTCACAAGCCTCCTGCCAACTAAAAGCTCCCTATGGCCGCCTAAACTCTTGAAGATGAAATTCAAGACAAGTATTCCTCAGGCAGACAACCACCAAGTCTTTCCTACCACCTTCATTTGAGCAAGATCCAACTCCATCTCGCATAACGCACTGCGCAAACGGACAAGTCTCAACACTATCAAGCGCAACATAGTGCGAACAAGAGTAAATTTGGCATCCCGAGGACCTCATTCGATGTACTCGACTGCTTATCAGCAAAGAGAAGAATGGAATCACCTCAACGCTGAACAAACACAAAGAACTTCACTTCAAAATTAAGAAGATTCAGAACTATCATGCCACGCTTCCCAAAATACAGAAGAACGAGCACACAACTAAGGCCTAACAAATGATATAAGTTTCCAAACTCAAATCATCCATAAGCTGTACAAATATAATCTCAACAATATAAAATATAATCACAACCACACATGAATAAATAATCACAAAAAACAATGAATAAACTTCAATAATCCATGAATTAAATCCACCAAAATAACCAACATCTGGAAGAAAATAAATTTCAGGTCAAAATGCTCAGAATTACAATGTACAAAAATAACAACAGTACTGGGAATAAAATAGCATAAACGAGATAATTAATGCAGGATAAAATTTAGCTCCATCAACTAGGAAATTTGTTCACCAAGTCCTTTGGTATTTCATTGTCTGTACATGTATAAGTGTTAACTAAAAAATAAAGGGTGTCCGTTAGAGTAAGCGTCGGACAGCAAGTTGCAACAAGCATCGAAACAATAAAGCATGATATAACAAGGAACAAAAAACAGGAACAAGGAATAATATGATCAAGTACGAAACAAGTAACTTGGAAAGAATAAGAATTGGTAATTCAATTATGGAATGAACATGACAATGTAAGATGCAAATGACAATTTGATTAAGTTTCAAAGTACGGGCAATCGGGAACAAAGAGTCATGAATTCGGAACCATGCATATATGAAGTCATTTAATCTGGAATCATAAACGGAAAATTGCAAACATGTAAACGAGAATCATGTAACTTGTAAACAGGAATCATGCATGTGCTTAGTGTTAATCAGAAGTCTATCATTCTTTTATTCCGATCTAATGCACGCAATCTTGCGTTTCATACCACAAGTTTGGGTGCATACAATCATGTGAAAGTTTAGACTCTAAAGGTGACTTCTACAGGATCATGTACTCGGTTCTTGTAGTGACATTAACAAGAATCATATCATATAAACAAGAACATATAACATGTAAACAGGAAACAGGTAAACGTTCAACAGGAATCACTATTATAGAAAATATGGGCCCCCTTCCGAATACACTCTCATATATTGTCCACAACTAGATCTTATCCTTTTTACCCCTGATTTTTATTCTTCTACTATAATTAAACACGATACAATAATGAGAACAGCTTTCAGGACAGTATCAAGAAGGTATCGGGAGTTATTCAATGCATGGTATAAAGTGCAATTCATTACATGCAAAATAAGCATATTTATATTTAAATACATGAAGATACAAATTCTGGACAACATTATGTTATTGTACAAAAATTAACTTTTCCGCTGCTATGGAAAAGAAAATTAGGTTCTGTCAGGGGTTCCAGAAAATAGACTCCCTGTCGGTTCCAACGAATACTCATACGACATAGTTCAATTACATAAACTATGCTTACTCGTCAGTTCTTTATGATTCTACAATTCAGGCAGTAACACATTGTCAAGTTCTTGTGCATAATAATCGACTGTAAATTCACTTTAAAATCTTATAAAAATCATACATTAACTCCTAACAGTGTTAAGTAGCATAATAGTAAATCTTAGGTCTTAATTCTATTGATAACATATTATTATATCCAGTTAATCATGACGATATACTTCTAAATAGTAATATGGAATTAAAAAATTACAATGCTAAAGTCAGTATATCTTGCAATCTGTAAGTCAGATTGTAAAACCGTCAGTCATCATGGATTCTAGACACAGTGGGCTACAACTTTCATATATAAAGTTTTAAATATTATTGACAGTAACAGGTCCAAATTCTGGTAGTAAATCAGGGGAGATAACATGACAGAATCTAGTATATCATTTAAAAATCGGCATCTATAAGAAATTCACTTCTATAGCCAGAAATAGATTGTATTCATAATTAGAAATCTGAATATATTTCTACAAATAATCCATCAAAATTTATTATTTCAACTGTATTAAAATTTAAGAATTTAACTAACTATTTCATGATGGAGTATTTTGTAAGCGCACAAAATTGCAATACGTATTATTGTTTAAATGAAAAGAGTGTCAAACCTACAAGGACTAATTATTTTATTGAGTACCGAAATTCACTAGAATAATTACTATTTGGAAAGTCGCAAATATGATAAAAATAGTCTAAACTAAATTAAACTAAAAGAAAGAACTAAACTAATTTAAAAATACAAAATCTGAAATTTTATGGGTTGTTAATAGCAAAACTAGTTCTAGGCCTTTTGATTTCACCTAGTTAATCTCACACAATTCATAATTCCATGTAACTAGAAATTCTACTTTTCCAAGTTGTAGACCAAAATCTCCTAATTATTTAATATTTTCTCTCGAACAACACCAAACAATATCCCCAACTAATAATTCATCATATCTCTATGCAAATTTAATCAATTGAAAATTCATAAGTTCTATGAATTTCTTTACAATCACATTAATCGCGGTAAATCATCTCCAATTTCGCTTAATCAATGGTTTTTAATTTTATAATTCTAAATCACAAGTTATCTCTCGGTCTTTCTATGATTCAATAAATCAAACAATAGTTGGTCAAACAATTGTAAGCATTAATAACTAAAACTAAACGCACAACCATGAAAAAATAGACGAATTAAATAACATGAAACTAGAATTGTGTTCTCAAAACTAAGCTACATCGAAGCCCTAGAAAAATAAAATTAGTTCATTATAAATTTGCAACTACTAAACATCTTACTGGATTGCATACTGAAAAGTAGAAGAGAAGAAAGAACTTTAAACGATCTTGACGAAAGTTGTGGCTCTTGCTCTCCAATGATGTGATGAGTCATCTCTGCCAATTCTTTTAGCCTCCAATATATTTCTCATTGCCCTAGAATTCACATCAACATTTAAATATAGCACCCCAACGAGTCTCTAAAAAGATATATGCAAATACAGCCCATTGAACCCGAAACCTGCATTCAAAATATAACATCAGCACCGACGCGGTCGACCACAACAACGGAAGGTCAACCGTTCATGCCGTTCAAGTGTACAGGGTTCTGACAACGAGAGAGATGGTCGACTGTGCGGTCGACCTGTAACCCCCGTTTCCTCCTATACATATTTTTCTGTGTATTTTCTGTATTTGTATTCTTTATAAAATTTTATGTTTTCTTAAATTCATTTTGGTTTTAAATTTATTTTGGATCTCCTACTAAAGTTCATTTTTATTCATTAATTGTATTTGTAGTTATTTTCAAATAATTTTTATATTGTAATACAATCCAATTTTATTATATGCTCTTATTATTATTATTATTATTATTATTATTATTATTATTATTATTATTATTATTATTATTATTTCTTTGATTTTTATTAATTTGAAAAAGCCCATAGATTTTAATCCATCTTTTACTATTATTATTTATTAGTATGGAGCCCATTAAGTTAACCCAAAGTTCAATTTTAAACCACGTTACATATGTTATTGGATTTATTATTTTTAAAATGCAAACCCAAATTACAATTTAGACTATTATGTTATTATTCGATCAATTGATTTCATATGTGGGTAGCCCAAAACCCATTAATTGATTTATTATTTTTAGAATCCAAACCCAAACCCGTTAGCCCGTTTTCTTAACTCTTACCCTAACCCACCCTAACCCATTAACCCAAAACCCGTTAACCCAAACCCGTTAGCCCACATCCTAATTCCCTATATATACTAATTAATTCCTAATCCTAATTAATTAAACCAAATCCCCCCCCCTAATCTTTCTTCTCCCGACCGCTCTTTTCTCTCCCATGTTCGACTTCGAAACCCAGCCCCCGCATTTCGACCTCGCCATTGTTGTTGCCTCCAAAACTCAAGCGCCCGTCACACCATCCCCGACCATCCACCACCTTCACCATCTCCATCATTGCCAGCATCCCGTCACCCCATCCCTCCACTAGCAGCTCTCGCCACCTGCAGTCCACATCCGTCGCCCCTGCCCTCGTTGTCGTCGCCAGCTCCACCTCCTGCCCCTTGCTCTACTGCCAGCACCTCCTCCTTCCTTGTAGACCATCGCTCCGCGCCCTGCAGTCCCCTTGCAGCACCCAACCGCTACTCCTCCTTCCACCGCACTGCACTCCTCCTCGTCGCCCCCAGTCTCGACCATCACCAGCACCCTCCACCACTATGCCACCACTGCAGCTGCTCGCCATTGTTGTGCTCCACCACTGCAGCCAGCACCATCCCCTGCCGCTGCTCCCCCTCGTCGTTGTCACCAATCGCACCAGCCACACCTCCTACACCCTATTGCTGCCGCTTCTTGTTGTTGTTCTTCCTTCTCGCCGCCGACAGCAACACCCTTGATCACCGAGCCTCCACTACATATCACGACTGCCACCCCGAGTCTGTGTCGTTGCTGTTTTCCATCGCTATTGTTGCTTATTGCTGCGCCTCTCGACAGCACTCGATGCTAGGACCATCTCACTGCTATCGCAGTGCCTCATCTTCACCCCGAATTCTGTCTCTCGCACTTGCTACATTGCCTTTGCTTTTGCTGTGTTCGCTGTCGTCGTCGTTGCTACGTGTTGCCACTATCTCTTGCGGTTGCTGCTTGTGTTGCTGTTGTCTCGTGTGTTGCCGCTGTCTCTTGCGATTGTTGTCTTTGCGCCGCTGTGTGTTGCCTGTGCTGTTATTGTTGTTTCTGTCTCCATTGCCGTCGGAACTCTCGTTTCCATTATTCTTTTATATTCGGAATCAGCATCTATAAGACAAGTTTTCTGTGAACTAGCTTATTACTCTTGTTCAAGAATTTCTTTGATCTCCACAAGTAGTTTCTCTTTCAATTATCATATTTTATTTGTTTGATACCTTTCAAAGAGACTACTACGATTCATCGGCGAAACCAAGTAGTAATTTTCTTTTCGTGTAATTTCCTTGATTCAAACCCAAGCCTTGTTATACATCATCATATGCATACATGACACGAATACATAGATTAGAAGCATGTTGTATGGAGGAATGATGATTGAATGTTTTCCGACTGGATATGATGTTCATATTGTGTTAATAATATTAATGGTTGTCTCATTAATCGTAGAATTCCACCCTAAAGATCGAGTATAATTTCCTGTTAATTATTGCTATGAAGTTATCTGCATGTGTATATCGTCTGTTGCTAATTAATATTAAACAACTTGCTGGCCTGCTGTTTATTCCATGTTGTTTTGAGTTTTTGACCCAGTTGCTGTTATAATTTAATAGAACTTTTTAAACAACTTCTGTAGCCCTTTGAATCTATTTTCCAGAATTTTTTTTGGATCTAATTCCGATTTATAAACTGTAAGTTATCATATTTTTAGTACTGCTAGGTTTTCAATTTTCAGAATACTGTATAGAGATACACCGACATGATTTTCTTTTAAAATAAAATGTTAACAGTAGAATTAGAACTTGAAAATTTCAAAGTTGTTACTAGAAATGATTAGGAGTCACTTTGATAATTTTGTAAGACTATTTGATGTTTTTCCAGACCTGTTATAAATATGAAAACATGACCCTAGGTTGCTGCCAGTTCACTAGTTCAGTAAAGAACCAGATTTTAGACCTAACTAAAGATAATGTTAATTAAAACTTATTAATTAAGAGTTATATCTCTATGTGTCTGGAAGCCATATTATCTATCGGTTTTGCAATCCGACCTACAGATTACAAGATATTAATATTTTCGTACAGTGACGTCTGATTTTCAGAATGCAGTCTGAAAATATATTACCATGTTTAACTAATTGAAACAGTAGATTAAATTTAAGAATTAAAATCTAAGGTTAATTTTGTTGTTATGGAACACTGTTTGGAATTAAAATATAATTTTTATGAGATTTTCAAATGATTTTACAAAAAACTTTTGTATATGAGAATTTAACTCTAACATGTTGCTTGAACATGTAATCAATAAAGAATGAGATATTCGCCTAATTTCTGTATTTATTATATATCGTGTGAATATGCGTTGGAACCAACAGGGAGTCTAGTTTCCATAACCTCTGACGGAACCTGATTTTCTTTCCTGTAGTAACGGGAAAGTTAGTTTTTGTACAGCAACGTCTTGCTGTTCAGAATGTGTATTTTGTTTTTTTAAGTATATCCATGTTTGATTCTGCATCTAGTGAATAGAATTTTGTTGCACCATGAATTGCATATCCTTTACATCTCCTTGACATCACTTAGAAACTTATTTACCCTTTGCATGTCCATATTTGTGTGTAATAAAATAATAACAAGCCGGGGTATCAAGGGTCGACTTAGTAGTGAACAATCAGAAATTGTACTCGGGATGGGCCCCTTTGTTCTTGATTGATTATTGTTATTGATCATGGATTATTGATTTTAATTATTGATTATTGTGCCAAGTACACGATCTGTAGAGTTCACCACTATATTTTAAACGATCACTATTTGCATGCACCGAACTTGTGGTATGAGACACAGTTATACGTGCATTAGATAGGAAAATAAAATACTAATAAATCTCGGATTGACACTTGCATTCTTGATCATGATTATTGTTATTGACCTTGAATCATTGATTACAGTCATTGTTTATTGCATTGCTAATTCTAGACCCTTACTTTTAGTATCAACCGTGTTATTGCTATTTGATTTTAGTTCTAGGTCACCCTTTATTGATATACCATGTTTTCCTTGCTTCTTTGCTTCTACAACTTGTTGTCCGTAACTTGCTCTAACGGACAATTTTTTCCCACTTTTAGTTGATGAGTTTACAGGTACCGGAGGAAGTTTGACCCAAGGACTTGGTGAGCAAAATTTCTGAAGAATGGAGCTGAATCATTAGACTGCTATAGTTATTTCATGTTATTTGTTTATTTTATTATTTTTGTCGTACTTTGTATTCCGGGCTTGTATGACCCAAAGTTTACTTTCTCTCAAATGTTGGATATTATTTTGTAAATTTATTTCACGATTATTTTAGAGTTTATTCACTATTTATGTGATTATATATTTCTTGCGTGGTTGTGATCTTTTGCATATTGTTGAGTTAATCTGTTACAGCTATGAATGATGTTCATATCATTCGTTGGGCCTTGTTACGTGCTCGTATTTCCGTATTTTGGGAAGCGGGGCGTGACGGCCGATCATTCGGTTGGGTGTGCGGTCGACTGTCCACTTGCTGTTTTCTATATGCACGCTATAAAAAAAATAATTTTTTCGGAGCTGTAAAACTCTGTTTGTGACGTAAGAGTACTAGTTTGGAAGAAGACTCGACGACCAACAACTTTGATTTAGAACACTAATTCATATTCATCCATATTCATGTTCAAAACAGTCGTACAAGTTCTAGGTGCTATTGTTGCAGCTTTTTCACATTACTTTGTGTCTTCTTTTTCTCCAACTCCAAGCTCCGTGACTTCGTGTATTTGAGTCCATAATCCTAACATCTCATTCCTTCAAAAACCAACAAATTAATAAAATTAAGTGTAAAAAAGATGAAATACAAACAAATAGATAAACGCTAACTCACAATTTTTATGCGTAAAAAGAGTAATAAAATCAGGTATAAATTACACTCATCAAATACCCTCAAACTTAAGATTCTGTTTTTCCTCGAGCAAAAAGGAAAACCATAAATCAAAGAATAGTAATCATAATTAGGCTTAACTCATCGCACCCAATTGACTTATCATGCAAGCATCAAATTTTCAACTTAATACATAAACAATAGCAAAAAAAAATAAAATTAAGCACATTCACTTTCTCTAGTGCAATTATTCATACATAATTCTAAATTCAATCAAATTTGTAATGCAATTAACACAACCATATCATGTAACAACTCCATCTGTGATCACCCCTTCTCACTACTACAAACCGAGTAGCAAACTAGAGTTTTTTTTAAAGTTGTCACTTGCCTTTTGACGTCAATGCAAACATTTGTGATGGATTCACCTTTTTACTCAACAAGTCACATACTTAGAGTGCTTTTGCATACTCATATTTCAAGTTGTCATTTGACATAAAAGTAAACATTGGTGATGAATACTCCGAGTTACTAAGCAACTCAAAATATTGGAATAGATAAAACTTTATTCATCCAATTATTAATCATTATCACTCTATTTACTTAAACTCTATTTAGGACTAGATCAAAGGGGATAATCTCAAGAAAAGTTTCACATTGCTCTTTTATGTGTAATCATGTGACTCTCACAATTATGTAAGGAATCTTGAACTTCAATAATTATAAAGAAAATAAGTATGATTAATCTTGCTTTATAATATATTGCTTATCCTTAAAAAATTGCAATGCTTTAGCACAATAAGTGTAATGGCAATCCTAATTTAACTCCAATTTTTTTTCTTTTATATAAAAAAAATAAAATTCAACAGCTTCCCCCAAACTTGAATATCACATTGTCTTCAATGAGTAAAGAAAAGGAAAAAGAAAAATAATGAGAAAAGTTCAGAATTGCTCCCCTGATTCATGTTAAAATTCTGGATGAGTAACGTTCACTATTTCGATGATATATGAAGTTCTAGATGTACAAATCTCCATATTCTTTTTGCAATGGAAAGATAAGATAATTTCCTTCGATTGATATTTGAAACACCTTTTCAGATTCAGACTCCATCCTACCCAAAACCAGCCATCAAAGTAGATCTAGAAAACTCCACTAGAAACCCCCAAACTTATGCAATCCTATAAAATAAAATAAAAAATTAAAATTAAAGTAATCAAAAAGAAAAACAATTTTAATGGTAGTAAAAATAAAATTATGGATTGCCTCACAAGAAGCGCTAAGTTTTAAGTCTTCAGCCGGACGTGGTAGCTGAGATGGTTATGTGATGCTAAGATCCAACAACATAAGAACATCTTTTCTAACAAATTCTTCATGTGTGGATTAGGTTTTCTCTGTCCATCTTGAAAACTAATTAGCAGTGGTTTAAGCATGAGTTTGAGTCATTTCTTTCTATAAGATGGTGTATTTAATATCCTCACATCTTTGAATTTCAGTTGAGAAGAAAGATGAATAGATGGTGCAGCTTCCAAATACCGAACATATTCCCAAAAAAATTCTTTCTCAAATGCAAGAGTTGCTGAATTTATTAGACACACTTCTACCAATAAATTTTCAACTTTAGCCCTATGTGTCTCGTCCACAATTAAATCAATTTCACTAACTTGAAAACATGAGTGAACTTTGATAGGAAACTCCATGGATTTAAAGACATCAAACATTACTTGCTCATCCTCAACCCTCAAAATAAGTTTTCCTTAAGCTCTCTCCGTATAGAAAATGTCGCCCCAAAATCAATGGAATTTGTTCATCTTCCTCCATGTCAAGCACTATGAAATCAGTTGAAAAAATGAACTTGTCTATCTTTACCAAAACATCTTCAATAATACCTCTTGGGTACTTGATAGATCTGTCCGCCAATTATAAAGAAATTGTAGTACGCTTTGCTTCTTCAAGACCAAGTTTCCTGAAAACCGAAAAAGGCATAAGAATAATACTTGCCCGTAAATCACATAAAGTTTTATCAAAATAAGAATTTCCAATAGTGCAAGGAATTGTAAAACCCCCTGGATCTTTAAGTTTAGAAGGTAACTTCTTTTGTAATATTGCACTACTCTCTTCAGTTAGCAGAACTATCTCATGCTCTTCCAATTTCTGCTTGTTTGATAAAACATCCTTAAAAAATTTAGCATATTTAAGAATATGTTCTAAAGTTTCAATAAGAGGAGTATTAATATACAATTTCTTTAAAATACTTAAAATTTAGAGAATTTATTATCGAGATTATTCTTTTCAAGTCTTTGCGGAAAATGAATAAGTAGATCATAAGGTGAATTAGGATAGGTTTCAGAATTAAACTCCCCGGAAACTGTGGGGTTTGAAGCTCCTTTATCCTTCTTAAAATTCCCAATATGGTTGTTGGCCACATGCTGCGTTTGTTCTTCCAAAATTGGCTCAAACTCATCTTGCTTTTCAACTACATTTTGTTTGGCAATTTCTTCTTGTGGCTGATCAATTGTTTGCCCACTTATCATTGTTATTGCATTGACATGCTTCTTGGGATTTGTCACTGTGGGGTAAGGTTCCTGATGTTCTTTTTGTAAGAATATTTAAAAGCTGACCAATTTGAGCCTTAAGGTTGTAAATTGAAACCGTATTATTTTGTATCGCCAAATTTGTCTTCTACATATATTGCATGAACATATCTTCAAATGTCGGCTTCTTTTCTTGCTGTGGAAAATTTTGAGGTGGTCTAATTGTTCTTTGATTGTTGTTCCAAGAAAAATTAGAGTGATTTCTCCATCCTAGATTATGCGTGTTCGAATAAGGATTGTTTTGATGTTGGAAGTTGGACACGTAATTTGCTTGATATGAATGTGGGTGAGCAAATGGATTTCCTACATTGCAATCAATACTTGAGAGATTTCCTGCACAATGATCACAAATAATATTAGTCTGAATAGCATTAACATTCATATTACCTAGTTGTTTAGATAAAGTAACATTTTGTGTGTCAATGTGGTAATAGGATCTAGCTCAAAAACTCCAGCCATTTTTCTTGGCATTGCTCTCTCGGAATACTATTGGTAATTTTTTGACGTCATCTCCTCTAAAAGCTCATAGGCCGCTTCATGAGTTTTTCTCATAAGAGCTCCTTTAGCTGATGCATCTACCATAGACTGATTTGTAATTACCAAACCATTATGGAATGTTTGGACTTGCAGCCATTTTGGAAGTTCATGATGAGGATACTTTCTCAATAAATCTTTGTACCTCTCCCACGCATCACAAAGACTCATAATCAAATTGAGTGAATGTGGTAATGTCATTCCTTAGCTTCGTTGTCAAAAACTTTTGTGCAAGTCCCTCCCAAGTAGTAATAATACCCGGTGGTAAAGAATTTAGCCAATCCTTCGCCTTATCTCTTAGTAAAAAAGGAAAGACTCTCAATCGGATTGCATCATCTGATACTCCATTGTGCTTGAAAGTGTCACAAATTTCAGGAAAGTTTGCAAGGTGAACAATAGAATCCTCATGCAACAGTCCACCAAACTGAACAATCTGTTGAATCATTTGAATTATTGCTGGTTTAATCACAAAATTATTAGCTTGTATCGTCAGCATCTATATGCTTGATGTTGCTCCATCAACCAAGGGCATAGCATAGTCTCTCAAAGCCTTCTTTTCTTATCCATTACCCTCGTTCGCCATGGGGATACACTTATATGCCCTGAAAAATATCTATTAAATAACAGAAAAACTAAAAAATTAAAAAATCAAAATCAAAATCAAAATTAGTAATAATCTAGCAATTATCAGCATCAATAAAAGATTAATTAGTCCCCGGCAACGACGCTAAAAACTTGATGGAATAATTTGCAAGTGCACAAAATCGCAACAAGTAGTATAGTTTAAATAAAAAGAGTGCTGAACCCACAAGGACTTTATTGAGTAAATTCACTAGATTAACTACTATTAGGAAAATCGAAAATATGATAAAAATAGAAACTAAACTAAATTAAATTAAAGGAAAGAACTAAACTAATTAAAAAGAACGAAATCTGAAATTTTGTGGTTTGTTAATAGCAAAACTAGTTTAGTGCTTTTGATTTCACCTAGTTAATCCCACAGAATTCATAATTTCATGTAACTAGAAATTCTGCTTTTCCAAGTTATAGACCGAAATCCCCTAATTATCCAAAGTTTTCTCTCGAACAACACCAAACATATCTCCAACTAATAATTCGTCATATCTCTATTCAAATTTAATCAATTGAAGGTTCATTAATAACTATAAATTTCTTTACAGCCATATTAATTGCGGTAAATCATCTCTAATTTCGCTTAATCAATGGGGTTTAATTTTATAATTCGAAATCACAAGTTATCTCTCGGTCTCCCCATGATTCAATAAATCAAACAATAGTTGGTCAAACAATTGTAAGGATTACGAACAATAATTAAACACACAACCATAAAAAAATAGACAAATCAGATAACCTGAAATTAGAATTGTGTTCTCAAAACTAGAAGCCCTCGAAAAATAAAATTAGTTCATTATAAATTTGCAACAACTAAACATCTTATAGGATTGCATAATGAAAAGTAGAAGAGAAGAAAGAACTCTAAACGATCTTGACGAAAGCTATGGCTCTTGCTCTCTAATGGTGTGATGAGTCGTCTCCTCCAATTCTTTTAGCCTCCAATATATTTCTCATTGACCTAGAATTCACATCAGCATCAATATATAGCACCCCAACGAATCCCTTAAAAGATATATGCAAATACATCCCATTGGACTTGAAACCCGCATTCAAAATATAACATCAGCGCCGATGTAGTTGACACAAACTTTGGATGGTCGACCGTTCATACTCTTCAAGTGTACAAGGTTTTGTCAACGAGAGGCACGATCGACTGCGCGATCGACCGGTCATTTGGTCGAGTGTGCGGTCGACTCTCTGCTTGCTGTTTTCTGCATGCAGGCTATAAAAAATAATTTTTCTGAAGCTGTAGAACTCCATTTTATGGCATATGAGTAATCGTTTCAAAGAAGACTTGACGACCAACATCTTTGATTTAGAACACAAGTTTAGATTTGTCCATCTTCATGTTCAAAACAGCTATACAAGTTCTAGGTGTTATTGTTGCAGCTTTTTCGCAATACTTTGTGTCTTCTTTTTCTCCAACTCCATGCTCCGTGACTTCGTGTATTTGAGTCTCTAATCCTAACAATCATCTCATTCCTTCAAAAACAAATAAATAAATAAAATTAAGTGGAAAGAAGATGAAACTCAAATAAATAAACGTGAACTCACAATTTTAATGAGTAAAAAGAGTAATAAAATCAGGTATAAATTACACTCATCATTGCACACAATCAAAAGAATTCATTCGAGTCCATATTTATCTATATACACATATCTATATATGAAATTCCAATTCATGTTCGTTCAATGCATGAAGTGGCGATGATGTTTATGATACTTCTGTGAATATCGATTCGAGGGATGCAAACGAAATGATTCAATACACTATATGACAATTGGTTCAAACACAAAGAGATCACAAAGCATATAACAATATGGTGGTTCAACGATTTAGATCTACAAGGAACATTTGCATGGACATGGATGATAAATGGAATTTCAGACATGGTAACAAATATGAAACTACTTGCCATATTCAAAAAAAAACTTATACGGGAACAAAAAGAGTGTACAAGAGATGATTGCCTTATATGACGATTACGATGGAACGATGAAGAAAAGAATCGCAAATACACATGGCCGCGGCACGGGCGATGACGGCGGTACAAGAAAGAGTGAATAGCAACAACTAGATTGACAACAACGCACAATAAGAAATGACAGCACAACAAGCGGGTGAGGGAGAAGGCAGTCGAGATGGTGGCGAGGGGATCTGGGATGAGGTGCTAAATTAGTGGTAGAGTCGGTCGGGTCGTGGCAGCAAGCAAGGGAGTGGGTGGCAGTGGTCACAATGGTTGCTAGGTGGGAGGCAATGGTGCAGGCTGGATATGGAGATGGCAAGGTCGATGATAGTGGCAGGGATGAGGGAGGAGGTGTGCCGGCGATGGCCAGTGGGGCTCAACAATGGTGGAGATGCAGGCTGCGGGTGTTGTGGAGATGGAGGAGTGATGACTGGCTATTGGAGGCTTCGGTGACGGCGAGCAGTGGAAGGAAGGGCTGTCAATTGCGATGGAGAGGGGATGGCGAGGCTCAGTGAAGGAGGAGATAGTCGGGGTTCATGGAGGCAGGCAGCGGTTGGGTGGTTGTTGGCTGGTAGCGGAGGCAGAAGTGGTGCAGGGAGTGGTTGGTTGACGACAAGGTGGTTGCGGTGGTGTTGTGGAGTTTCCGTAGTTGCAGCGACGACAAAAGGAGTGAGGGAGGGACTTGCAGCAGCAAGGCAGCATGGAGCTTCGGTGGTTGGTGATGGTGCGCACGGTGGCAGTGAGAGGACGACGATGGTGGAAACGTCGGGATGCGGCGACGACGATGCAGGCAGTGGTTGCGGCGCTTAGTGGCGTCGGGGTGAGATGGAGAATGGAGATGATGGGTTTGTGGTGATCGGGTAAAAACAAGATAGGAGAAGATGAATATGGCGGCTGAAGGAGGGGAGTAGATTAGTTTAGGGTTAATTAATTAGGGTAATTAGGGTTATAAATATATAGGGGATTAGTAAGGAGTAGTGGGCTTGGGTTACTGGCTACAATTTGAGTTGGCTATAAAAGGAGTTTAAAAGTAAATCTGATACAAAAGAATGAATTTAAGGAAGAGAAAATAATTTACAAATAATCAAATATAATAATATGATATTATGTATTAGAATTCTGGGTTCTAATAAATTAATCGGATAACCAAAAGAAGACAATTGGGTTCAAAATAATAGAAGAATTCAACAATAATTGGAATACAAAAATACGTAGGAAGAAAAAGAAAAATTCGTACAATCGGGAACGGGGGTTACAAGAACACCCACAGCTCATCAACCTCAAGCAATGAGTTCAACGCTCAGTCCCTCTTCCGAATTCCTCCAACGACTCGTTAATTCCGTATAATGAGTTTGACGCATTGCTCACCGCTCAAGCTCCATCAACAACTTGTTGACTCCATACAACGAGTTTGGTTCTGCGCACTCCATTCGAGCACCGTCAATAGTTCATTAACTCCAAACAACGAGTACAATGCCTTGTTATTCGCTCGAGCTCCATATACAGCTCGTTAACTCTGTACAACGAGTTAAATGTCATCCTCACTACTCGAGCTCCATCAACAACTCGTTGACTCCAAACAACGAGTTCGACGTCTTGCTCACCGCTCGAGCTCCATTAACAACTCATTGACTCCATACAACGAGCTTGGTTCCCCGCGCTCCACTCGAGCTCCGTCAACAGCTCGTTAACTCCATACAACGAGTTCAATGTCATGCTCTTCGCTCGAGCTCCATCAACAACTCGTTTACTTTATAGAACAAGTTTAACGCCCTGTTCTTTGCTCGAGATCCATCAACAACTTGTTAACTCCAAACAACGAATTCAACACCATGCTCTTCGATTGAGCTCCATCAACATCTCATTGACCCTATACCATGAGTTCATTGCCCTACCATTCGCTCAAGTCCCGTCAACAACTCATTAGCTCCATACAATGAGTTCAACGTCTTGCTCTTCGCTCGAGCTCGTTCAGCAGCTCGTTCACTCCATACAATGAGCTCAATGCTTTGCTCTTCACTCCAACTCTGTGAACAACTCGTTAAATTCAAACAACAAGTCCAATGTCTCGTACTTCGTCCGAGCTCTGTCACCGAATCGTAATTCCATACAATGAGTTCAACACCCTGCTCTTCGCTCGAGCTCCGTCAAAAGCTCATTCACTCCATACAACGAGCTTAATGCCTTGCTCTTTCCTCGAGCTTCGTCAATAGCTCGTTAACTCCAAACAACGAGTTCAACGCTTTCTTCACTGCTCGAGCTCTATCAATAACTCGTTGAATCCAAAGAACAAGTTCAATGCTCTGCTCTTCGCTCGAAACCCATTAATAGTTTGTTCACTTTTTACAACGAGTTCAACACCCTGCTCTTCGTACAAGCTCCGTCAATGACTCGTTAACTCCATACAATGAGTTCAACGCCTTGCTCTTCGCTCGAACTCCATCAACAACTTGTTTACTCTCTACAACGAGCTCAATTCTTTGCTCTTTGCTCACGCTCCATCAACTACTCGTTAAACATCAGAAAATGAGCTTAACGTCCTGCTCGAGCTCGAGCTCCATCAACAACTCGTTAACTCCAAACAACGAGTTCAATGTCTTACACTTTGCCTGAGCTCCGTCAATGACTCGTTAATTCCACATAACGAGTTTAATGTCTTGCTTTTTTGCTCGAGCTCCATCAATAGCATGTTAACTCCGTACAATGAGTTCAACACCTCACTCGAGCTCGAGCTCGTTCGACAGCATGTTAACTCCGTACAATGAGTTCAATGCCTTGCACTTTGCACGAGCTACGTCAACAGCTTGTTAGCTCTAAACAACGAGTTCAATGCTTTGCTCTCTGCCTACACTCCATCAACAACTTGTTAGCTTCATACAACGAGTTTAACGCCCTGCTCGAGCTCGAGCTCAGTCAACAGCTCGTTAACTCTACATAACGAGTTCAATGCCCTGCTCTTTGCTTGAACTCCATCAATAGCTCATTAACTCTACATAATGAGTTCAGTGCCTTGAATCTGCTCGAGCTCCATCGATAGCTTGTTAACTCTACATAACGAGTTCAATGCCCTGCTCTTTGCTAGAGCTCTATCAAAAGCTCGTTAACTCTGTACGATGAGTTCAACGCCTTGCTCTTCACTCGAGTTTCGTCAACAACTCGTTAACTCTACATAACGAGTTCAATGCTTTGCTCATCATTCGAGCTTTGTCAACAACTTGTTAACTCTGTACGACGAGTTTAATGCATCGCTCTTCATTCGAGCTCCGTCAATAGCTCATTAAATTTTCTACAACGAGTTCAATGCCTCACTCATCAACTCGTTAACTACACATATCGAGTTCAATGTTTTGCTCTTCACTTGCCTCTATTAATAACTCGTTAACTCCATACAATGAGTTTGGTGCCCTACTCTTTACTCGAGTCCTTCCAACAACCCCTTAACTTGCTGGGTGCAAATGGCAAGTTCAAACATCAGCTCCATCCTAGAGTTGCCCCTACAAACTTGATGGGAACAAACAACAAGTTCAAACATCAGCTCCATCCTATAGTTGCCTCTACAAAACTTATTGGACGCAAACAACAAGTTCAAACATCCAACTCCATCTCAGGTTGTCTCTATAAAACTTGTTGGGCGCAAACAACAAGTTCTGTAATGCCCTGATTTTTCATTTAATGAAAAATTATTTATTTTGCACGTAGTGTGCACGTGCAATATTTTTGGTAAATATTTTCATCATGATGAGTATAGATATTTAAATATGTGCCTTTAATTTTTTTTTTATAAAGCCTTCTTTCAATTAGACAAAAATCCTTTTCTTTAAAAGCCCCAAGTTAATTTAATTTATTATTTTATAATAATTATTTTGGCCAATAAACTAAAGCCCATGAACTATTTTTTATACAACTTGTCATGTAGAATACAATTTAAAGACTATTTTATTTTTATACAAAAATTTAATGTACAATTTTTGGACCAAGTGGCATGCACGTGCATTGCACGTACACGTGCAATGTGCATTCCTACACTAGGCCAGTTTTGATCTTTTGGGAGGGAAAACCAAAATTTTTAATGGAGATCATGGTGTGGTGGTTGCTTGGTTGTGGGTAGTTAATGCAACTCCTACTTTCATCCTAGCCCTCCATCTTATAACCAACCACTTGATCCTAGCCATCCATTCTCCTTGATTTCTAGTATAAGTACCCCCCCACCCCCCTGGCTAGTTATTCTTGTGCAAAATTATTCTCTTCCAAACCTACAGTTCAAATACCTTATCTAGTAGTGATTGTGTGAGTTAAAAGATTGAGAGTGTGTGGGATTGTGCTTGCAACACCAAGGAGAAGAAGGGCCGGCTTTGGAGTGCTCTGTGGGCTTGTGTGGTGCTCGGGTTTGGTGCTTTTGGAGGCTCGAGTGCGCGCTTCTAGGAGGAGGATCGTTCGTGTGCAAGGACTTTTGTTTAGGAAGTTGCTAATTGTGTTTGTCTCTCCATTTGAGGTGGGTAAATTTTCCCTATTTCTACAATAGGAATGCATGCTAGTTTTAATTAGAAAAATGAAGCATGAAAAAGATTAAGAAGAGTACACTTTAATTAGGAAAAAATAACCCATTGAATGATTGAATGTGGATATGCAATTTTATATGTGGTTCTATTATTTGAGTTGTATGTGAATTGATTAGAATCATGGTTTGATTGAAGAAAACACATTTATTACCATCAAGAATTACATACAAAAGTTAGTAGATTGATAATGCTATTTCATGTGTTAAATAGATCTTTTGTGTTAATATGGGAATGAATAATTTAAAATATGAGTTGTATGTTGAGTAAATGATTAAAGACAGAGAATTAATATGAAATTTGTTGATAAAGAGATTAGAATGCTAATTGCTAAGAAATGTCGAAAAAAAAAGAAATGTGGTAGTGATAGTTCATATTTCGAATTAATTATATGAAAAATATGTTTTATTTGTTACAAAAAATTATTTTTCATACTGGATATAGTTTATGATGATATTAGTCAATCTGTACATTATACAGTAATTTTTATGAAAGCAAAATGAAATGAAGGATAGTTGAACATCGAAACATTTAACAACAGTGAAAATTGGTTCAAAAAGAATTTGAGTTGCACTTAGACAACCTGAGCACGTAGCTCAAGTGGTCAGAGCGTGCGGTTGGGTTCTCTCAAGTCACCGGTTCGACTCTTGAGAATACCATCTTTTATGGGTGTCTATTTTAAATCCGATCAGTTCTGAACCGAGAGCATTAAATACTCTCTGCTTCTTTTTTATACCGCTGGCACAAATTGGCCTAGTGGTCTGTGCTTTCGGCTATGTTCTCTGGGGGTGCTGGGTTCGAATCTTGCCTTCGGCAAGGTTGAAAAATATTTTTTTTGGGGTTTTTAATTGACAAAAAATTATGAGAAAAATATGACTATTCCTCTAAAAATATATGGGACCTTATAAAAATAATTTGGGAATTATTTGCATGAAATAAACTATGATTTAAGAATAAAATGCATAAATAGAACTATGGTTCTATATGTATAATGTTGTGAAATTATATCTTGCAAAAATGACTTGAAATGAATGATTAGAAGATTAATGTGGCAAAAAGTAATTATATTGTTGTGATGTGATGCAAATTATTCTCATTTGAGAATAGTGTGAAAAATGTGAAATGTGAATATTCGTTAGTGATGTGAATTTCAAAGTGAAAATGATAATTGATAAAGCATATGAATTTCATGTATAGTTATGGACTATTTGAACGAATTAGAAATCATGAATGGAAAAGAGAATTACTTTTGAGTATGATGACTCAATATGGAAATTTATGAGCTGGAAATGCTCAAATTGGAAATTGTGAATTGAAAATTGAAACAAAAAGAGTAGCTAAGTCTCCCCCGGCATTTGGAAATAAATGAATTGAAAATTGAAATAAAAGACCAAGGTTGGCCGTGTTTGAATGAATGAATAAGTCCGGTTTAGTGGAGAGGCTAACTCTAGAGCTTTGATTTTTGTTCATGATTTTGATAAAAACTAAGAATTAGTACATAGTGGAGACGTGATGAAAGTAGGAGAAAAACACGAGTATGAGGGCCATCAGAGTGGCGGTGTGAGAGTGATCTACAGGCTGCCTGCTTGATGCGTCAAGACATGGCGTGGGCACTACTCCAGAATTATCGTCCCGGTGGCGACGCTTGTGGGATGTTCGAGTGGCTATGGGTGGTGCCATTATTCCATGGCGGAGGCTGAATTGTCCATAGGTTGCCTGCTCGATGCGTCGTGTCAGTACGTAGGATTCCCCTCCAGGCTGCCTGGACATGGGCTCGTAGATCATAGAACATCTAAGATACCTACCGTAATTACAGTAGTAGATTAAGTCATAACGAGGGATTGAAAAGATGAAGAACAATTAAGGGCTTGCCCTCGGACCTATGTAGTATGGGATGCATAGAATCTGAACAAGTGCGCATTAATGTCATGTAACATAAATAACTGCATTAAGGACTAAGTGCACAATCACAACACGATATCAATAGGGTAGTCCCTTTAGTTTGATATGTGACAAGTTTGTGTTTGCTAAATATGGAAAATAAGTTATACTATTTTCGGCATAGAGAGGATGGCCGTGTATAATGATCGTCGGTTGAATAAACTGACGTACCCACAGTCTTATATGCAGGTAAATGGCTTGATAAAGATTAAAGATGAACAAATGCTTAAAGATTACTCAATGTTGTTGTATATTTGTTTGATTGTTGTAAAGTTTACTTCCGCTGTGCAGTGTAAATTGTAATGTATTCATGTAAACTCTGATGTAAAGTGAAAAGTTTAAATTTCCTTGTAAAATTGTACTAAAGGAAGCGAAAAGATCCTGTAGAACATCTCGAATTCAGTGTATTTGGGATTCGGGGCGTTACAAGTTCAAACGCTCAACTCTATCTCAAAGTTGCCTCTCCAAACTTGTCGGGCGCAAATATCAAGTTCTACATTCAACTTCGACTCAGAGTTGCATCTACAAAACTTGATGGGTGCAAACAGCAAGTTCAGCGTTCAACCATATTTCCTAGTTTCCTCTACAAACTTATTGGGATCAAACAACAAGCTCTACATTCAACTCCATCTTAGAGTTGCCTCTCCAAACTTGTTGGGCACAAACAACAAGTTCAAACATCCAACTCTGTCCTCAAATTACCTCTACAAACTTGCTCGGTGCAAACAAAAAGCTCTACGTCCAACTCTATCTTAGAGTTGTCTTTACAGACTTGTTAGGTGTAAACAACAAGTTCAAACATCCAACTCCGTCTTAGAGTTTCTTTTCCAAACTTGCTAGGTGCAAACAACAAGTTCAAACGTTCAATTTCGTCTTAGAGTTGTTTCTACAAACTTGTTGGGCGCAAACAGCTAGTTCAAACGTTCAACTTCGTCCAGAATTGCCTCAACAAACTTGCTAGGATCAAACAGCAAGTTTGCAGTCCAACTTCCTTCCAAAGTTTGCTACTGCAACAACTCTTCTAGGCTAGCTATATACACAAGATCCAACGGTCAAAGCACTCAGCTTCCAGACAATTGAAACACTCGTCCAATAATAAAGCACTCGGTCGACAAAACAATCGAACAACACAATGCTTAGTCGACAAAAGAGTGGTTCAACGAATCAAACAACGAAATGCTCGATCGATAACACAAGCGAACAACATAGCTCTTGGTCGACGAAAGAGTAGTTCAACAAAGCGAGCGAAGAGACGTTTGATCAACAAAACAAGTTGATTTGATCACCAATAAAGATTCTGTTGATCCATAAACCAAGGTTTATAAAATAAAACATTGTGTGCATATATATATATATATATATATATATATATATATATAGCTCCTTATAACCCGAACTTCACCAAGGGATTCGAGGACATTAACCAAAAGCTCCACACAACTCAACAACAATTTTAACCCGAGATCAACGAGAGCTTCGAAGATAGCTGAACCCAACTCCAAGGTCAGCCAAACTCCAGCTCAACTGTCAACAATCTTGACAAACCGACAAGCACCAGAATGCCCTCTCTTCATCAATGCTTACAAGAAGTCGATTGCAATAGTTGACCTGCATGCTTCATCCCTGCCTTCAACCCTAACCGTTCGCCAAAGACCCTTGGTCGCTGAGGAAGGGGGTCACCGAGAACCATGCTTGACAAGAGAGCCGGGTCGTCGAAGAAAAGGTTAGCCAAGATCAAACTCGAAGTCAGTGGTCACCAATTGCCTTGGTCACCGAAGTCACTGGTTGCCAACTTCATGGTCGCCCACACCTTGGTCATCGAAACCTACCAAAGAGCCTTGCTCACCGAAGTTGGTCGCCATAAGCCTGGTTGCCAAAAGCTTGCTCACCTAGAACCCAGCTCGCCAAAAGCTTAGCCTGCTGAAGAGTCTTACCCGTCGAAGTTTGGTCGGTGCAACTTTGATTGCTACAAGCTCGGTCACCACGAGCTTGGTTGTTGAAAACTTGGTCGCCGAAGAGCCTTGCTCGCCAAGACCCTAGCTCGCTGAAGTCCTTACTCGCATGAAGCTCTGGTCAGCAATTTCACAGCTGTGGGCGAAGTCTCAACGGTCGCCAAAGGTCGACGAACCCTCATTGGTCACCCAGAACTCTTACTTGACGAAGTATGAGCTGGTCGATAGAAAGAACTCCAAGCTTTGGTTGCCAAAACAATCAGGCTACCAAGTGGGTGCCCGCAGCTATTGTAGAATGTCAGAGCACTCAAAAATGCATGCGCGGAAGCGATCAGCGCACCAGATGGAGCCACGGTGGCCCCTTCGTTCCTACCTCTCCACTTCACTTCATAGCCGCCCAATCCCTAAGATACGCGCACTAGCGCTCGTTCAACGCGTAGGATCAAGCCACATTGCCATCTCCCTTCCGCTCACTTCTCAGCTATTCATTTTGCTCAGCGGGCGAGTCCGCTACGAGGGACTCTTCAGATGAAGCCACATCACCTCCCAATCACAGCTGATTCATCACATCCTCCTGATTTCCTCAACGTGCGAGCCAAGGCGTGATCAACGTGAGCGATCGATCCAAAATTCGTGCCAGATCAGATAAATTAATATAAAAATTCCCAAAAATCATTTAAAATTCAAAATTTTAATTAAAAATTCCAAAAATAATTATTAAATTTAGAAATTTAATTAAAATTTTCAGAAAATAATTAGAAATTGGAATAATTAATTAAAAAGTTTGAAAAAGCAATTATTAATTGGGGAAAATTATTAAAAATTCGAAAAAAATTATGGAAAATTCTACAAAAATTTAGAAAACTTCAGAAAAATATTTGCCACCTCCAAAAGCTTACAACAACTTCCTGGTATCTCTAATCATCTCTGAAAATCAAGATAGTAACCCCGAACAATGAAACATGGCAAACTACTTCCTGAAAGTCGAGAAAAACGTCATCTGGGGAGTGAGGGGCTTATGATAATGGTAAAAGTTACAGCAAATCATGGTCTTTTGATTCCAGCACATATCTTAAAGCTTCTACAGGAAGATTAATAGTAACGGTCATCTTTAACAGGTCAGGGTTGTAGATCAAATCTCTTATTCTCAACAAGAGAGTAACGGATTCAATCTCGTAAAAGGGGGAGAATCAACATGAGATAATAGATTCATTTCAATCTCCTAACGGTCTCTCAGGCCTATAAATACCCACCCACCCTCCATCAGTCAGAAGGTAATCTGCAATTTCTCTCTCAAACTGTCTTTCTCTCTTTGGTTCTAACTCGAGCGTCAGAGGGTCTGTCGTCGAGGCCATCCTTGGTGTTTAGGCTTTTTGTAGGTCTATCGGCCGCATCAGCAACCGTCGGATTCAGATCAAAACTGATCTTTCAACAATCTAGATCTAATCTCTGGAGCTATAGTCACTTTTTAACGCGGCGATCAAAGGTTACATCTATAGTAGTCCCTCAAAATATAAACTCACTATATGTTTGCTCTCACACCAAAATAACTAGTAACACAAACTCTAACTACTCACATCACATCATCTCTTATAAGATTGAGAATGATTACATCTATAATATTTACCCAAAGAAAATTATGAGTATCTTCTCTACAAACCTTTTTCATGTGATCGGCACACAAATTTCCTTCACAAAACACATGACGAGCCTCAAAGGACGAGAGTGACGACAACATAGCTTGGATATCTAGATGAATTAGGTCGACCAACTTACTCCCACAAGTGTGTTCAATAATGCACTTAGAATCCCCTTCAATTATAAACTAACCAGATGAGCTACTCTCAAACCTTCCCACAAACCCCTCATTTCAACAATATCCCCCCCCCCTCTCTCTCAAAAACTTACCACTGTGATCCCGAAAGATGAAACCATAACATACTTTCTTTCCATCAAACAAGCCATCAAACTTGAGTTTGATAGGCCCAAAAGGCGGAGGCTCCCGTTTCACCAATTTCTCAACAATTCTATGTAATTTAAAGGAGTTTGGGTCAATCCAATGAGCCCTTTCAGTATTATTTTAGAGGGAAGTACCTCTCGTAATGTTCCACCTTTCAGCTACTTCTGCTACAACAAGTTGTGTCACTTTTGATGTCGCAAGGTAAACTCCCTAAAAAAGAACCTTTTGAAGCTAAGTTGGAACCAAATACATTTTACAAGGTTTGGCCCATACAATATATTTAAGAAAAGCCCATAGTTTTGAAGCATACATCTAAATGGGCCGGATTCCGGCTTAGCTAATACCCAGCACAATTGTAGACCGTCAGATCTTACACTCCCACCCAATCTCCATCATCTAACAGCGCCGACCACATAAATACCAACGACTCTCACTCATTCCAAAAAGCCTAACCCTAATTGGTGCGCTTACACGAAGATGAGTCCGGCTATGGCGAAGGGCGGGAAGAAGAAGGTGGCGTCGACCTTTGTCATCGACTGCGCGAAGCCAGTCGAGGACAAGATTATGGACATCGCGTCGTTGGATAAGTTCCTTCAAGAGCGCATCAAGGTCGCCGGCGGCAAGGCCGGAGCTCTCGGAGATTCCGTCAGCGTCGCACGTGACAAGAGCAAGATCACCGTCACCTCCGACGGCCCCTTCTCCAAACGGTATATCAAAAGCTCCAATCTTTAAGTTTTTTTTTGGTTGTTTATTATTATTATTACTATATTGTTATTCGATTAGGGGATCTGGTAGTATTGTTGAGAAATGGTTGTGCTATTTTGTTAAAAATTGGTATCTTTTTTTTTCTCTTTGGGATTGTAAGATACTGAGCTTTTTAGGAAATGGGTAGAGATTTTTATATGGGGTTGTGGGATGGGAGTTTGAAAGTGTTTAGGGAGTAATTGGAGTTAGAACGAAATTGCTGTTTATTGTGTAGTATGGATGTGAGGGGGGTTGGGTTTATCTTTTGTAGCTTCCTCTAGCCAAACATGATGTAGTGCAATGTATTTGTGGGTCGTAGCTTGCATAACGTAGTTAAAGAGCTAACCAACATCGTATAACTTCTTAGACTGTAGGGAAAAGACTTGACAACATATTGACAACTGTTACATGGGAACAAGTGAGATGAAGTTGGGTGCTCGAGTTTTACAAGATTGGCCGTAGTTAAGTAACTTGATATTTATATCAGAATGCATAGCATAGAACTATACCTAACTTTAGTGAAGTGGTTCCGAACCTAACCTGTTCACTTTAATTAGAGGAGTCTTCCATCCCTTTCATGTTTCTCTCGCTCATTCTCATCATGGGAGAAGCAATTAGTGCAGGGATGGCAGTTATGTGCAATGAATATGTATAATACTGGTGATATAAGAGTTATTTCTTGCTCTGTGTTCTACTCTTCACTTTTTCTTATCAAGTTTTTTAATGAGACGCCTGTCCTGATTGTTTTGGTGTGGTAGTGACTACATGGAACAACTTCCTAAAGTCGAGATGTCGAGGGGATACCTAGAGTGCATTTCACTAACTTTGACATATGATGAAATTCGTTAGGAAGTACTCTGGTTTTTTTTGTTGCTATTTTTGTTGCTTGTTTGTGGTTAGAAAGTGGGTTGTGTTAAGTTTTTGTTACTGTTACATAATTAGATAAAACAGGTTATTATGTCATGTGTAATCTTAATATTTCTGTATTAGTAAGTTTATAGTATAAAATATAAAATATTTAATAGTGCTGACCCTTTGTTCCACCTAAAAGATGTTTTAGGAACAGCAATGCTAGCTGGGGCGGATCATAGTGGTGGGCCGGAGTGGCCTAGCCCCCCCGGAAAATTTTCAAAACCCCCTAGCATATACAAATTTACGGTTTGACCCCCCTATTTTTTTTTAAAATACCCCCTAAATTTAAAAAAATGAAATCAAAAAGGGGTTGTGACGCTGTGTCTCTCTATCTCTCACGTCTCTCTCTCTCTCTCTCGTTATAACCTAAATCCCAAATCGAAATATTCGAAACCCAATTCCGTTGTCGCCTCCTCTCTCTCCTCCGTTGCCGCCACCTCTCTTTGCCGTCTCCTCTCCCTCCATTGTCGCCTCCTCTCTGCGCTCTCTCCTCCAATTCTCTCCGACGTCGCCTCTTCTGATTCTCTTCGCCGCCGTCGTCTTCCTCCGCCGCCACCCACCGCCCTCGCCCACCCCTTCCTCCGTCGTCTTCCGTTATCCGCCATCACCCACCGTCATTTTGATTAATTTTGCAATCCCCATCTATGAATTTGTTGCTTGTTTTGCTTGGTGCTCCCCTCGTAGTTGATGAATTTTGATTGCCATGTTGTTGTTTACCATGCTTTACTGATGCTTGCTAGATTACCATGTTGCAAGATTTCCATGTTCAATGTTACACTATTGATTGTCATGTCCGCTGTTGATTGCCATGTTCACTGTTACAAAATTGATTGCCATGTTCACTGTTACTTGATTGCCATGTTCACTCTTACAAAGTGCTTGCAAGATGCTTGCCATGTTGTTTACAATGCTTCCCTGTTAGGTGATGAAATTTGCTAATAAGTGAACTCCTAATAAGTGTACATGTTTGAAGCATGTGCTCAGTTGCTTATATTTGTGGGTAGGACTTAATTTTATGGCATTCTAATCTAACAGTGATATATAGTAGACTTAGTAGTAGTGATTACTCTTGTAAAATTAGAACTAGCATTACAGTAAGAAGTAATTAGCACAACTTGCACTAATTAATCAGATTCTAATTAATTAAATTCGATTAGTAGCTAGTTATGCCTCACTAACTAGATTAATGACACTTTGATTAATTTGTATTGATAAACTTGATAGAGATGGTCCGAAAATGATTATCATTCCCCGTTGCAAGATGCTTCCCTGCTTGAGCCTTGATTCCTCACAAAAATTAGAAGAAAGAAAAGTTGATTGGAAAAAAGAAAAATCTCTTGGTTAATGAATGATTATTGACAATGTTTTTGGTTTTTTATACAAAATATAAATATAAATATATAATATATAAAATAATTATTTAAATATTAGCTGAATTTCAGCCGAACCTACATCCCACTGTTTTTTTGAAATTGCCGCATCTTCGCACCTGCTTCCCCGCACCCGAATCGGTGCTTCCTAGTTGTTGACTAACCTATTTTCCCCCAAATCAGCCAGCAGTATTTCTAGGCTACATATATTTTTATGTAGCAAATATACTTTTTGGGATTTTGTAAGAAATCAAGACAATTTGACTTTTCTGTAAATTATATCTACTTTATAATTTGAAATTTTTTTCCTTCCTAAATTTGTTTATTACTCCCCCCCCCTCCCCCCCCCCCCCCCCCCCCAAAAAAAAAAAAAAAGGGAAAAAAATTGTCCTGATTCTACTCCTGAATGTTAGGTTATGTTTTAGGCTATGTTTGAGAACAAAATTGAGTTAGGATAACTGGAGTTCTCTCGCATAATTATAGAAAACTCTAGTTATCTGAACTTTTACATGAATGAGACTCATTTTGGTAGCTACAGTTATCTTACCCTTGTTTTTTAGATAACTCCAGAAGGTGAGAAAAGTTTAGTTATCTACTATTTCCTAATTTTTCTTTACTACGAAGGTAACTTTACGTTGGAGTTAAAGGTATGAAAACCAAAGTTGGCATATCCTATTCGTCCAAAGCTAAAGATAACAGGGCCTGAATGTTTAAGATTTGTTGAGGCATTACATGTTGATCCGACTGACTTATTTGGTCTGTTCTTAAAACGTGTTGGTTAAGATGATGTGGCATTAGTATATACTAGTAATTTACACGTGCAATGCACGTCTTAATAAATATAGTTTTTTTAAAGTAAAAATTCAGACGTAGTCTGGATTTGAACTTAAGATCTCCTTTATAATAGTTATGCACGTGTGTTGCACGCGTTGGTAGATTTACAAATGACACTATGCACTAAGACCTTCTCCCATTATAATATTAGATATTAGAGATTAGAGATTAGAGATTAGAGATTAGAGATGACCTACTGATGTTTTTGGTCTGTTTGGGAACAAAATTAGGATAATCAAAGTAAGTAGATTTAGAGGTTTTTTAAACTACTGATGTTTTTGGTCTGTTTGGGAACAAAATTAGGATAATCAAAGTAAGTAGATTTAGTGGTTTTTTAAACTTTGGTTAACAACTCAAGAAGCTATCTTCTATATGAGTGTTTGGAGAACTGTGGTTGAGATAAACTAAATAGGAATGGAGTTTAGATAACTATGATATCAATTTTTTTTTTCCAAAAATATCCCCATTAGCCCAAAGATTAGATAATTAAGGCTATGTGAGATAACTTTACAATACTCCACTTATCATAACTTCACTCCACTCCCAGGCACACCCTTAGTTGTGGTTAAATTTATTAAAAACAATAAAAAGTTAATGAATATAATTTTTTATTAAGTATTGTTCTGATGGTTGAGTTCAAATGTTCTAATATAGGTGACATTGTAGGTTGTTTCAATCGCTTAGTGTGGTACCTGCAATTCATTTCAAAGTCTTTATGGAATGGTATTTTCATGTCTCATAACTGTCTGCTCTGTTCACGGCAAATAATCTCCATGTTATCTGTTTCTTTTTTTTGAAAAGTATGATTTTGCTAATTTGCCATAAAAAGAGTAATTTTGTTTTGGGGCACACATTGTATGATATTCTTAACTTGGATCATATAGCTTTTGGACGATGAAGCATAGCCTTCTTAACTTGGATCGTATAACTGGCATCCATTTTAAGTGTTTTCCCCTCATCAAGTCAAATATGCCTGAAACTTACCATCTTCTCATGGTATTCTTTATTAGGTACTTGAAATACCTTACAAAGAAGTACTTGAAGAAGCACAATGTTCGTGATTGGCTACGGGTGATATCGTCAAACAAAGACCGGAATGTTTACGAGCTGCGGTACTTCAACATTGCAGAGAATGAGGGAGAGGAGGAAGACTGAAAGTAGTATTGTATTTTTAATGGTGTTTATTGTTTGTTCGGACTTTAAATGCAACTTTAAATCCTATTTTGCTGATGTCCTTATATGGAAAACTTGTTTCATATTAAAATTTTGGGCTGAAATTTTATTACTGTGTTTCATACATTTTGTATCTGTGGTTCTATTATTTGTTAGTTTTTCAGAGTTATATTGTAGATCATGTTAATGGTGTAGTGTGTTATTTTGGTGTGGGAGTAAATAGTTAGTGAGTTTATATTTTTAAGGAAGATACTAAAGATCTAATCTTTACTCATCGCTGTAAAAAGTGGTTAGAGATTACGGGATTGAATCTGGTTTGTTGAAAGCGTACCTGGATTAGAATTGGATGGTTGCTGACGCGGTCGTTGGATTTACAAAAAGCCTGATACACCGGGGTTAGCCCCTAGAACAAACCCTGGAACAAACCATTCGACGATCAAGTCAGAATCAGAAAGAGTGTAGAAAATATTGATTGCCTTCTGACTGAGAAAGAGGAGGGTATTTATAGGCACGGGAATCGGTTAGACAATTGATATAAATCTGATATTTTTTGTACATTCCTTTTTTCAAGAGATTGAATCAGTTGCTTTCTTATTGGGGATAAAAGATTAGGGATAGCGATCTGACTTACAGGGTTGATGGGCTGGGTGTCTCCCCTAGTAGACTCGGTCGATTTTTATGTGCTTGAATGCAGTCCAAGTTGTGTTAGTGAGCTTAGATAAGGCCTGGACCAGTTATGAAGGGCATTACTCTTAATCTGGTTGTATAAACTTTAAGATCTGTGCAGGAATCATATGGCCCTGATTTTCTGCGATTTTTACCATTATCTTAGGCCCCTTCCTTCCGGAGAACGATTTTCTCCGCTTTCGGAAAGTAATTTGCCATGTTTCAGAGTTCTGGGATAGTTTGTCGACTTTCAGGGACAATTCATGACGCCTAGAACTTGTTAAGAGCTTATGGAGGCAGTGGATATTTTCCTGATATTTTTTGAATTTTTTCTGAAGTTTCCCATATTTTTTCGGTTTTTAATGTTTTTTCCCAATTAATAATGACTTTTTTGAATTTTGTAATTAATTATCCCATTTTAAAATTATTTTTCAAAAAAATTTAATTAATTTTTTGAATTTAATTATTATTATTTAGAATTTTTAATTAAAATTTTGAATTTTAAATCATTTTTGGGTATTTTTTATTGATTTATTGAACCAGACGCGCTTTTTGGAGCGATCTGATGTGTTTAACAGGCCAGGGCTCACCCGTTGAGTGAGTTGGACGGCTGTGATAGAGCATCTGTGATGAAAAGGAGATGTGGCGCGATCGTGTGCGTCCATCATGATGGAGCTTGCGCGCTGATAGGATCGGACGACTGTGAAGTAGAGCGGGGTAACGCAGTAGCGCAGCGGTGACGTGGTATGATCCAGTGCGTCGATCTAGGGGAGCTCGCAGATCTGAGCGATCGGATGGTCAACAATCGCGTGGAGTAGCGCTTGGTCGCCCAACTGATTTGGACGACCTAATGGATCAGATTTGGGTCTACCCGCTTCGCCCAGACCCGTTTACACGCATCTTGAAGTGGATTGTGGGAAGCGAAGGCACTTGCATGAATCGTGAAGCGAACGGATGGCTGCGAAGGCGCCGCAAGCACACCCTAGGTCGCCCGGCCGTTTTAAGCGACCTACTCCCCTTCATTGTTGACATCGGAGCTTGTCGACCGTCATTTTGGAGTCGACTTTGTCGTTGAGCCGTCTTGGAGATCCGCCAACCAGGTTTTAAGGAATGTAGCCGAGCAAAGGGGTTCATTGGGTTGTCGTCGAGCTGGCATTGTGTGGTTTCGGCCAGCTAGGGTTTCGGCGACCAAGAGGTTGGTGATTATCTCCTTGTCGACCAGGGTTTCGGCGACCAGGGTTTTGGTGACCTTCTTTTCGTCGACTAAGAGTAAGTCGACCAACAGAGTGCTTTGGTGATCGTTTCCTCCGTCGAGCTACTTCTCGTCGACCTAATGTTTGGATTGAAGGCCTAGGTTGACGCTGGCCAAGCTAGCTGCGACCATCACTTGGAGCGAACCTGGAGCTCCTCTGACCAAGCTTGTGATCGAGCTAGTGCATCGTTGAGCTTGGGTTTCACTGAACTAGGGTTTTCGTCGACTTTAAAGCTTGTGTCGAGTTCGGTTTCTCGCTGAAGAGTTTTAGTCGAGTTAAAACCCTAGTTGATTTCGGGTTTCGAACAAGTGCGGATCGTCATTGAGTTCAAGCTAGGCCAAGTTGGAAGCTGTGTTGGGTTCATGTTTAAGTCGAACTCCTCCTTGGTTGTAGCCAACCTAGGGTTTTGGTCGACTCTAACGAGTTGACAATCTTCTCGGGTGACATTTGGTTTTGAGTTTTTTTGAGTTTCCGTCAATCAAGTGTTTGTTGAGTGTTCTACATCGTCGAATCGCTATTTCGCCAATTGTGTGTTTTTTGTTTGCTTCGTTGATCAAGCGTCTCATTGTTCGTTTCGTCGAACTGCTCTTTCGCTGATCATGCATTGAGTTGTTCGCTTATTTTGTCGATCGAGCATTTTGTTGTAGGACGAGTGTTACTATTCATTTGGGTGCTGAGTGCTTCAACCGTTGGATCTTGTGGATGGCTCGGATGATGCCACGTGGCAATTTAGGTGGGCCTATAAATAAAATCTAACCCACCCCTTTCACATTTGCTCATTTGCTTCTTCCCCTTTCTCTCTCTACACTTTTTTTTAGAGATTGTCTCTCTCTCTAGCTCTTGTGGTGGTTCACTAGGCGGTGCTGGTGGTTTTCACTGTGGTGCTAGTTGCCGTTGTGTCTTTGGAGTTCTTGTGAGCTTAATCAGGTAACATTTCGCAGAGTGACACCTCATCTGTTGCATTTTGTTTAGAGGTAGACGGTGATGTATAATCCAGTCATTTTACTAGAGTGGAGATGGGGAAAGGTGTAGATTGTCGTTCCACTATAATGGAGACGATCGTTGAGCTAGTGAGAGACAAGGGGAGTGCACTTAAGACACAGTTGTTTCTAGTATCTAAGTTGACTAGGGAGTACCCCGAAGTAGATCGGGATTTTCTTCGGAACGACATGGAGTATGCTGAGCCGGCCCCAATTCACACTACTGAGGCTGATTTTTCCATCACGATTCTCACGAGGGAAGATCTTTCCATGATTAGGGTGGTCTTCGGGATCCCTTCCGAGTATGTGTTACTCTTGCCGGGTCCCGGAGTTAGAGCGTGTTATGCGATGTTCGACGAGTACTATTTCTTCTCTTGCGATGCCTTCTAGACGGTACTTCGTTTGCCTCGTCACCCCTTTGTCAGAGAGGTGCTCAATTGGTATAGGCTGAGTCCGTTGTAACTTATGCCGAACGCGTGGAGGCACGTAGTGGGATTGGTCCTACAGTGTCGTAGGCTTGAAGCCGAACCGAGTAACCGTTTTAGGCAACACTTTAAGATCGCCCAGCTAATAAGATGGAGGAAAGGTGGTATCTTTGCCATCGTAGTAACCGGGGGGTGATCGAGGTTCCTGACTCGATCAAGTATTGGAGGGAGAAGTTCTTCATCGTCCGTAGTCCTGAACCGTGGGAAATTCTCACGACATGGAGGAGGACGGTTCTGAGGACACTGAAGGCAGAACCGGTGGTGACTGCGGCAGAGAAGAATGTTAATGATGCTCTTCTCTCGCAGAAGATGTTTGTATTGCGAGATATCACCAATGAAGTTCTCTTCGAGGGTGTCTTAGTCGGGTGGACCATAGTATGATTTACCGCTTTCATTTCTTTTCATACTTTGTAGCTTTGCATTGTGAATTCTCATCTTTTTATGTTTCATCTTGCATGGAAAGCAGGGATAGACTTCAATGACTTGATCGCTGACCAGGAGTTCCTCTGCAACAAAGGACCGACGAGCCTAAGAAGCGCAAGAGAATGACGAGCCTAAGAAGCGCAAGAGAACGACGAGCCATACCCCTACTTCAAAGACGTCGAAGGATCCCTCCTTTCCGGCCCCGACCATTCCAACGGAGATGCCTGATGTTGCCGCAGAGGGTTCCTCCTTGACAGCTATTGTAGCGGGTGCTACGCCTCTTCCCCTGATCGCTCAAGCATAACGATTCTTAGCGACGAGTGGGAGATGATTCACGTTCCCAACTGTAGTGTGAAGCCGCATGAGAGCTTCCTTGGCAACTGAGCTTCTTGCTTGGACGAGATTCGCCACCTCCCGACTCCAGCTGATCGGCAGAGGTCGAAGATGGAGCCACCTGAGAGATCTGTCTTAGAGATTGCTCGGGCGCAAATGACGGTACGTCTAATGTTTTTTGAAGTGTGGCTTTTATATTTTCTTTTTGTAAATCAATGTCTTGAAAGTTTTTCTTCTTTTTCTTGATGGCTTGCCACTTATGCCACTTGGTCGATTTTTATGCCGCCGAGGAGAAGGAACTGAGGGCGAAGATTTCTCGTGCCGAGAGGGACAAGAAACTGGCCGTCGGGGGCTCAAGGCGGAGTGGAGGCGTCAGAGAAGAAGGGGAGGAATTACGCCTGAATTTGGAGGCATCGGTGAAGAGGGAAGAAGATTCGAGTCTCAAGCTTGAGTCGTCGGAGAAGAGGGTGGTCGACCTTATGCCAGAGTTGGAGAAGGCTCGGGGCCGAGATGGCCTCAGTGGTGAAGGCCGCAGAGGCCAAAGGTTGAGGCTGAGGCCAAGGCCAAGCTGCAGAATGTGATTGATAGGTTCTACTCCCGGGCTACTCTCATGTGGCGGAGTGCATTCCCGACTTCACCGAAAAATGGTACCACGTGATGCTCCGTCTTAGCGAGGCTCCTGGGGAGGACAAATATATGGAGGATGGTGATGAGGGTGGACTCCCGCTGGAGGGGGGGGGGGGGGGGGGGGGGGCAAAGAGTGGCTCGGGAAAGAAGAGAAGGGGAAGGATGTGGCTGGGGGCTCCTTGCCCTTAGTTACCCCGAGACAGGTGGACACTTGATTCATCCTCCATTTTTTTAGTTGCTTTTGTTTTCGATTCTTGTATGATGCCATGTAGCGGACTGGTCACCGCATCCTTGTATCTTCTTTTCTAATTGATGAAAAAATGTATCTTACTTATCAACACTTGTGTATTGTTTTTGGCGTTCTTGGAGTTATTCTTGGTTGTGGCATTTTGATGTTTATCTCTTTTGTGATTGTCTTCATTGCCTTGTCGATGTTGAGATTACTCTTTGGTCCTTCTCATTGGTAGATAGTTGCGGGAGCAGGGGAAAACCCCCGAAGCGATGAGCTTGAATGGCTTCGCAAGAGGTTGCACATAACGGAGTTAGCACTTGATCGCTTGCGTGACCAGTCAGAGGAAGAGTGGTTAGATACAGTTCGTCTCCAGATAGTGTTATTCGAGAAGGACGGTGAGTTAACCCTCCTGTGTGTTGATCACCTCGTCGGTATGCCCTTGCTCCCCAAAGTGACGAAGGATAGTATTATGGAGTTTGCTCTTCCTAGAGAGGTACTTGTTGAGAAAGATTTGGAGATATACCGTCTCCAAGCGAAGCTAGGGGTTGTGCACAGCTAGCACTTATCGTACTGCTGGTGTTGGAGCGAGACCGATTGCACGAGTGGCCCCTCGCTATCCTGGTGATGCTCAAAGCGGGGCGACCGCTTTGTCGAGTTTGGTTCCTACCCGTGGAGGGTCGCGTGCACCACGTTGTGGTCTCCAGACTCAGTCCGCGGGTTGGCGCCTCCTACGAAGAGTTCAAGTGGCCCAGGAGAGGTGGTGTCTGGCAAGAGGCATGCGAGGAGGATTGTGTCTCTTAGGCGAAACATCCCTCGCCCATGCCGTCGAAAGGACGGTCATTAGATCATCATGCAAGACTACTAAGTTGCTCAGCGTATTGGCAAACCTTTGTAGTGATGCTTTTATTTAAAGTTGCAAAGTCATTGTAATTTGTAAATTGTAACATAGCTCATGGTTTTGTTCTTGTAAACTCTGGTAGTGATATTGGATCCAATACATATATTTGATAATCCAGTGATTGTAAAGAAACTTGTTGTTTGTGCAATGGAAAAATTCTTTTATATTTGCTTGATCATTGTCATATAATTCGTCGTCTTCGGGGTTATGCAGTTGTGGGAGCTGCTCTATGGAAGAGTTGGAATCCAGACTTATCATTTTGTATTTAGCTAGTTGTGGGATTAACTCTGAGAGGGAGTTGGACTCCGAATTTGCTATGTTGTGTTTAGCTAGTTGTGGGAGCGATTATAGAGAAGAGTTAAACTTTGAACTTGCTGTATGGGTCCTCCAACGAATTGTGGGAGTCACCTCGAGTGGTACGTCGAGCTCCAAACTTGCTTGCTTGCAAGTTTGTTGGAGCAACTACAATCCACGATTATGGAACTATAATCCGTTTTTAAGGGTTTTAACAAGTTTCAGGTACAGATCGAATGGCGAGTTGAGCTTTGAACCTGCTTTTTTGCAAGTTGCTAAAGCAAGTCTGAGCCATGGGTATGGATTATGAACTTGTTGTTTTAGGGATTTAACCGCTTATAGGAGCAGATCGGATGGCTAGTTGAGCCCTGAACATGCTTAGTCGCAGGTTGTAAAGCAACTCTGGGCCTTGGGTATGGACTCTAAACTTGTCTTTGAAGGTTTTGACGGGTTGCAGGAGCATTTCGAATGGCGAGTTTAGCTCTGAACTTGCTTTGTTGCAAATCGCTAGAGCAACTCCGAATCATGGGTATGGACTCCGAACTCGTCTTATAAGGAGCTTATAATGATTTTTTGTTATCGTTTTTTTATGAATAAGCTTGGCATTTAACTCATTGTTTGCATCCAGATAATTATACAAGATCTTTGAAAAGATAAATAACGAATTTTTATTTAAAAAATAAACTAAGTGGCTGACCTTTATTACATGCGGTGATTGGTATTGAAAACTAAACGGTTGCTCTAATGGCTGACCTATACAACAAAAAATAAGTAAAAAACTTAAAAGTTTACTACTGAAAGAGGGCGTTTAGGTGCCCTCATTGTACTTCATGAGGTATTCGGCATTCCAGGTTCTAGGTATCCTCTTCCCCCAGGTCTTCAAATTGGTAGAACCCTAGGCGGACCACTTGGGAGACCTTGTACGGCCCCTCCCAGTTGGGAGCGAGCTTTTCCTTTCTATGCGGGTTGGATTTCTTAAGTTTTCGCAAGACGATGTCCCCTTCTTTCAGATTAGTAGGGTGAACTTTTTTGTTATAGAATTCCTCAATCCTTTTTTAGTAGATGTTCCTCCGTGTAGCTGATTTTTCCCGTACTTCTTCAACGAAATTAAGGTTGGCTCGAAGATTGTTGGAATTTTGTTCTTTGTTGAAGGTGAGGAGGCGCGGGGATGCCAATCCGACTTCCACGGGGATAAGTGCTTCCGAGCCGTAGGCGATGTTGAACGGTGATTCTCCGTTGGGGTTCGCTTAGTTGTTTTGTAGGACCATAGTGCACTTGGTAATTCTTTGACCCACATTTCCCTTGCAATCTCGCCTAGCCTCTTTTTGAGGCCGTCTAGAATATGTCGATTGGCGTTTCAGCTTCGCCATTGGTTTGGGGATGTGAAATGGAGAATAAGCATTGGGTGATCCCTTGGTCGGTGAAGAATTGGCGAAATCCTTTACCAGTGAACTGTGTTCCATTGTCAGAGACTAGTATGCGGGGGATCCCAAACCTAGACTATACTTTTCCAAAAGAACTGCTGAATTTTCTACTCGGTGATGGTGGTCAACGGTTCATATTTGACCCACTTTGTGAAGTAGTCGATGGCTACTACTAGAAAAGTTCTACGTCCGACTGCTAGTAGAAATGGTCCAAGCAAGTCCATTCCCCACATGTCGAGGGGATATGGCTCGACATGGAACTGAGGATTTCTTGGGGCACTCGCTTAATGGTCAAGTGCTTCTGGCAAGGGCTACACTAGAAGACATATTCTTGGGCGTCATTGAGCAGTGTGGGCCAATAACACTCGTGATTGAGGCTCTTGAGTGCGAGGGACCTTGTTCCTTGGTGGCATCCGCCGATTGCTTTGTGCTGGTTCTCTGATGACATACTATGCTTCTTCTGGAGAGAGACATCTCAAGTAGGGCATATCGTCGACTTGAGTGTATGATCGTTTATACAGAAGTCCCTCCATGAGTGTGTATCTTTCAGCTCTTGTCCGTATCTTCCTTGCTTCTTTGCGGTCTTCAGGGAGGACTCCCTTGTCAAGAAAATCAACCAAGGATTTCATCCAACAGTCGTCAGATGTTTGGGGGATGACGGTCACGAGCTCCAACTCTTCCTCCTCTATGGTCGGCGTAAGTAGGACCTCAATGAGGACCGTGTGGTCAAGTCCATCGAGAGATAAGGAAGCTAGCTTGGAGAAGGAATCTGCTTGTCCGTTTTGCTCGCGGGGGATGCGAATGACTTTGACTTCTTTGAACGCGGCTAGAAGTTTCTTCACATGTGACAAGTACTTGGCTCTGCGGCTATCCCTATCTTTATAATCTCCTTTGACCTGGTTGACGACTAGTTGAGAGTCGCTAAACACCTCGGCTCTTAGTGCACCTGCTTTGCGTGCTAACTAGAGATCGGCAATTAATGCTTCATATTCAGCCTCATTATTTGAGGCGGGGTAGTTGAGGCGCAGTAAGTATTGAAGCGGTAACTCATCGGGACCGAGCAAGATGATCTCGACCTCGTTTCCTTCGAGGCAAGAGGACCCATCAACGTATACCTTCAAGAGAGAGAGAGTGTGTGTGTGTGTGGGGGGGGGGGGGGTCTTCTACTTTAGGAGAAACTAAATAGTGGTTTCCACGATAAACTTGGCTAAGGCTTGGGCCTTGATCGCTGTTCTCGAAAGATAGCTGATATCGTATTGACTTAGTTCAATGGACCACTTCACTAACCTGTCAGAAATTTCTGGTTGGAGGAGTATTGCTTAAGGGGTTGACTAGTGAGAACGCACAGAGAATGTGCCTAGAAGTAAGGGCGGAGCTTACGTGCAGCCGTGACTAACGTGTATGCCATATTTTCCATCTTAGAGTAGCGAAACTTGGCGTCATGGAGTGCATTGCTTACGCCATAAATTAGCTTCTCCATGTCTTTTTTCTCTAACCAAGATGGCCCTAAGAGTTTGATCTAAGGTGGCCCAGTAAAGATAAAGGATTTCACCCAGCTCGGGCTTGCTTAGGAGTAGGGGATTGACGAGGTACGCTTTGAGTTGCTCGAAGGCGGCTTGCTATTTTTTCCCCCACCCGAAACACTTTGCTCCTTGGAGGACTATGAAGAACGGGAGACATTTCTCTCCAGACTTATTGAGGAATCAACTGATAGCAGCTAAGTGTCGTGTGAGCTTATGCACTTCTTTAACAGTGGCTAAGGAGACATGTTGTGAATTGCTTGGATCTTTTTTAGGATTGGCTTCAATTCCTCTCTGGCTAACCATAAAGACCAAGAACTTACCAGAGGAGACCCCGAAGGGTAACACCCCGAATTCCAATTACAGGTAATTCGTAGCACAACTAGGATCTTTACTTCAACTTCGTACAAAAAATACAAGGAATTTAAAACTTTTTCATTATAATGTTATTCTTTAAAATACACAGCGGAAATTTACATGAAAGAAATACTATTTATAACATCTAATATCTTCAATCTTGTAACATCATTCGACACCAAACTCATGTCCACGCTGCTCGCTAATCCGAGTCCTGCAACTTGAGAACTGCGAGCACGTCAGTTGAATGCAACTAAAGCAATGCTATAATACAGTGATCCTCAACTTTAGCAATCACAAACTTGATGCACAGAACAAAAGCAATAATGAAAAAGATAAATAAAAACAGAAAGTGAATCTAATCTAAGTGTATAAGTGTATGCCATGAAACAGAAATCAAATGCATAGAACAATGGCATAAAACAAGTATCCAAGAAAGCAACAAATGCACTGCACACTAATGCACACTTGTTCGGATTCTATGCATCTCATCCTACATAGGTATGGGGGCAAGCCCATAGCGTACTCCTTATTATAGGGTTCAATCCCTCATTATGAAATCCTACTACGGTGACAAAACAAGATTTAGACATTCCACGAGTATAGGTTCCAGTCCCGGAGTACATCTGCCCGACCATACAGAACCCTTAGTGCAAACATCCTGTAAGCATCGCTCTAGCTCAGAACACTGGAGATCCGTCTCCCTTCCACCCGACTATTCATAATCCCGGAGTACATCCGCCCGATCATTCATAGTCCTTTAAATAGTTGAGGCTCGTCTCCCATGAAAAACACAATCCCAGAATACATCCGCTCGACTGTAACCATAGTTCCGGAATACATCCGCCCGACCAAGTTGAGCCCAGTCCTCGAATACATCCGCCCGACTGTAACTATAGTTTCGGAATACATCCGCCCGACTATATAGAGCCATCACACTCACGTTTGCTCAAGCTTCATCACATCTCCTTTTCTGGTGTCTGTCCTTAAGTTCATAAAATAATATCACCTAGAGCTACCCTCTTACCGGACTTAAATCAACACACGAAAAACATTAACTCACACTGGCAATTTCTCAAACTTTCATATTCACAAATTTGTCGGTACCCTGGGTCTCGCTCAGCCTCTAGAATCCCCACATTCCAAACTATTCACAATATTTCCAGGTTATCCATAACCACTTTTATAATCAATTACAAATGTCATTCATTCATATATTCAAATATCTTTTATTCATTCCATCCAATTAGTCATCCTCAAATAACTAGATCAATCTTCCAAACTGTTACAATAGGACTTCAAAAGTCTCAATTCAATGAACATCATCTCTGTTCTAATATCTCAAATCTAATTATCAAATATGTACTAAAACTGTTAATTCAAATATGGAATTTAATCCAAAACATTTGTACCAATTTTCATCAAATCTTAATTCTCCAATATACTAATATCCTTTAGAATCATCTCTACTCAAAATCTTCAAATCCAATCACCAAATATTTGATCAATCCTTTATCTAAGTGGGGCAATTAATCCAAAAATGTTTGTACAAATTACCATCAAAATATTTCCTCAAAAATCAATTTATATTTACAATATACTCAAAAACAGTAAATACAACCAAATTCGAGCTCACCAAGACTCAAATTGTAGTGCCCCGAATTTCCAATATAATATCTCAGAAATACGTGGCATAATTCCAGAATTAACTTCAATGTAATCATAAACATAGCAACTAAATACAGGAAAAATTAAACTTTTTATTACATCAATTGTTTACAAAGCACAGCGGAAATAAAACACATTGAATTACAATTTCTTTCTTTTACAACACATTCTTTTACAATTTGACTAAGCCATATTATCATTCTACCACAAGCATCCAACTCTCAAGCTATAGGCACCTACCTGTAAAACATGAGGCTAGAGATAACTCTAACCCCCAAAACTATAGGGGTCAGCCATAACGGTGTGAGTGACATAAAAAGAAAAGCAACATAAATCAAACATAAGGCATAGAATCATAAACAACATATATTAACAGCAAGAATAAAATAAAATAAGAAATAACAATAAATAAAATATGAAAATATCAAGTGAAACTAAACAAGTGTCAAGTGTAGAAAAACAACAGGAAAACAATATGCATAAAACCAAGTCAAGAAAACACTAATACTACATGTTGACTCTCTAATGCATACTTTTCAGATTCTATGCATCCCACTCTACATAGGTCCGGTGCAAGCCCTTATCGTTCTCCACTTGATAGGGTTTAATCCCTCATTATGCAACTAATCCTACTATGATGACTACTATGAGATCTAGATAAACTGTAAGTATTAGCCATGTCTCAATAATTCTGGAGGTCAATCTCTATCCACAGATAATTCTGGAGACTATTTCACTCGCACCTGGGAATCTTCAAAAATACTCGACACCGCAAGCTATGGCGCTTCATCACACGAATACCCCATAAGTGTCGCATCGACCCTGATAATTCCGAAGATCAATCTCTGTCCACAGATAATTCTGGAGACTATTTCACTCACACCTGGGAATCTTTGAGAATACCCCGCACCGCAAGCCATACTGAGGTCCATAACCCATGTTTTTATTTTATCATATCACCATCTAATGCCTATCCTTATCTTTTTAAGTTAATTCGTTGATTACGAATCTCCTAGAGTTTAGTGTGCCCCATCGGACTTAACTCAACTGCTCAACAATGGAGCCTCAACTAATCAAATCACAAAATCTCAACTGATCAACTGATCACAAATTCTCAACCGCCGGTAATTAGGATCCCACTTACCCTCTAGAGATTCGTAACTCAACCATCAACCCAAAACTTTCAATAAAACTCACAAATCCATCATCAAAACAATTATATGTTGAAAACTCCTTAAATCAACAAAAATCCAAATCTATATAATGTACTCATAAAATTCCAGAATTCAATATTAAATCCATGAAATAACAGAAAACCATATTTTGAAGTCGTAGAATATCACAAAACATCAATTCCTTTGAAAACCACAATTATCTCTCTTTACAAGGTCATAGGAAAGTAATTTAGTTTTTATTATAAACAAAATATAACTCTCTGTAAAATACTGTAATCTGTAGCAAAACATCATCTAAAACAGTAGATTAATAATCTATAAGCTCGAAGAAATAATCGTTCAAAAGATACGAAGAAAAACTCAATAAAACAACTCAACAACAGCAGGTGCGGTCGACTGCCAAAATAGTGAAAAATAACGGCGGTCAACTGCCCCTTTGGAAATTCTCAACAAAAAAAAAACATGTCGGTCAACCGTGCGGTCGACCACTGGCTGCTATACAGCCAAGTTAAAATCTTGTGCATGTTTCGACTGATACTTCGATTCCACTTTGTAAAATCACAAATTTGTAAAATTAATTTCCTGAGATGAGTTAATACAACTTGTATAACATATAAGAGCTTATAAAACAATCAAAAACACATCAAGATCTCAAAGAAGTGATTTTTCACAAAAATTCTTCAAAACAACGACTATATATGTGTGTGTGTTCAAATATGGATTTAAGCATCAGTTTTAGCATTAGAATTCACCAAATAAGAGTAGTAAAATGTTTAAACTCATCTCAGAATCAAAACAATTGAAATCCAATCAAAACCCCATCAAAATTCACAAAATCTTCAAAAACAGTAGATATGAATGTGAATGTGTATATGTGTGTATTTGTGCATTAGTTAAACATTAAGAATCCATTGTATATATGTAGTATAAAGTTCAAACCATCTCAGTACTAAAACAACTCAGATCTAATCGAAAACATCAAAACATCAATAGTCCAATTTTTGGTCTGCATATAATCAGTCCCGAAAACTCAAGCTCCTCTTTTACTTCAAAATTTGATTCTTTTGATCCAATAACTATTCTTGTAATTCCTTAAATACATATATAACTACTCACATCAGTTTACTCAAGAATAAAAGCAATTTTTGACATGTATTAATCAAGTTATACTCATCAAAACTTCAAGAACAGGCCATATGCATTCATACACAGTAAAATTAGGTTTTTATTCACTCCTTTGCAATAACCAACATACAACTTATTAAAATCAATCAAATCAGCGAGCATATGATAGAAAATAACATACCCATGATTTCTATTAGGTTCTTTAACAATCTCAAGTCATCTAGGTGTAGTTTACTCATCATTAGCATAGTTTCAAGTAAAGATTTAATTTTTAACTCATCTACTCATCAAATTCATCATATCTTCATAAAATCTCTAGCATGCTTTCTAATAAACAAATCATCACATACAACATGCTTAGAACAATACAAAAATAAACATATGTCAACTCACCCTATTGAAGAATCAACCGAAGATTAGGAAAAAAAATCCCTCATTTCGCAAGAAAACCAAGATCCTCGCTTTGAAACTCAAAGAAAATATTAATAAAGAAATCTTTTTGTGTTTTGCAGCAAAGAGATGGCTGCACCTCACCTTTAATAGGCCAGAAATCAGGGTATCTAGGGTTTTTGAATAGATTTGCAAAACATATCTTTTAAATATATCTTTACATATATAGATCCTTATACTTGGAAATTAGATAAAACCAATTCAATTTGTATTCAAAAACAAAACCAACACTCCAGATCTGGCCGGCACTGTTGTAAAAACCCATAAAAAATTGTACTTTTTGCCCTCTAAGTGGCAATTTTGCAAAAAGAATCTTCTTTATCAAAACTTGCAAAATAAACAAAATTTATTAAAAAAAAGTAAACTCTTTACCTTTGAGTTGACTAGGAATCATGCTCAGCCCAAAAATCCAAAAATTTGGAGTTTTCACTCAAAGTGGTAATTTTGCCCAAAAGTCCATCTTTTTATAATATTTGCAAATAGGTCAAATAATATTCGTAAAAATCCAGAAAATTTAGAAATAATATCTACTAATACATATTAGAATTCCCAATTAAAATTTCTGACTTTTACTTTCCAAAAAATTATTTGCACAAGATCTACTTAAATTCCATATTTGCAAAAATACCATATTTTTTTTAATCTTTACCAAATCAACTCTAAATAAAATTTAAATAGATTTTATTTTCAATGATGAACATTGCAAGCCCAAAATTAGTAAAAATGAATTTTCATTATTTGTTTGAGATCCAAACGGCTTTTTACATAAAAGTCCCTCTCTTTTGATGTATTTATAAACATAGTTTTTTTATTCAGAAAAATCCCAAAATTTAGGATATACTTAATTATAAATAGGAGAATGTATCCAAAAATTTAAAATTGGATATTTGCACCCAAAAATATTTACAAGTGTTTTGCACGTGTAAAATTGAGAAATTCATAAAATAGTCAAATAAATTCAAATAAATCTGAAAATTAAAATATCATAAATAAATGAAGAAAATTAATCATTAACCATAAAATTTTAAGAATTCAAAATTTCCTAACTCTGCACGTGTGTTGCACGTTCAAAATTGCAATTTCAAGAAAATATTCAAAATAGTCAACTTTACCAATATAATATTATTTAGTAATGAAAAATAAATAATTTTATTTTGCGGGGTGTTATACAAACTGACAATCTTAAAGATCGTAGGCCACAGGCACTAACCAATACTCAAAGTCTATTTCTCTATCAACTTCTTTTCTAGGTAACAACACACACACACACACACACACACGCACACACACACGTGTGTTGGTATATATATATATATATATATATATATATATATATATATATATATATATATATATATATAAAATCCACTATTTGAATGCTCAACTTGAGACAGCAACCCAATGGTATTGTAAAAATCATATAAATTTTAATACTACTCCAAAATTTGATTTCTTAGTTTCATACAAATCTTGAATGTGTCTACTACAACATTTTAGTTAAGATCATATAAATTCATCCTCAATTACTAAGTCTAAATTCATTGGCAAAATAGTAGGTTCAAAATTCGAAAACTGCAACTCACGCTAATTGTAAAAATCACAGAAAATTCTATGCTTCATGAAAATTTGTGTTTTTTAGCTCAAATGAAAGGTATACAAGCCTACTATAACTCTGTAGTTATAAGTTTCTCCAAAATATTGTGTCTATAACCCTGAATTCTTCGAATCTACAGTAGGGTAAAAATGTTATACAAACTCAACTACAGTTAAAGTACTGCCACTTGTTCAATCTTGTAAAATTCATTATAAATTCTATTCTTCATGGAAAATTGATTTCTTATTCTAAAGAAATGTTAAAGAGTCTACTTCAAATTCTTAGTGTTGAGCTTCCTCAAAATACTTCATATAGGATGCTGAAATGTTCAAAATCCGAAATGTATACAAATTTCCAGCAACTAGCCAAACTGCCAACCAGTCCTGAGTTTGGATTTTAATAATATAGTAAAAGACATCCAAATATTATAAATTTTTTTGGAGATGTTCTTGACATATACGGGGTGCTCATATAAAAATTTTAGTTCTGGATTTTATCTAGTTTAATAGATATGATTTTCTGATGTGCAACTAAATCTTAAAACATAAACTTATAAAAATGTCCCCAAATCAATCATATCATAATTTCACACCTTTAATCAACAACACATAATTTAAACATAAATACTCGATCTATATAAGTTATCATGCATCTAGTAATTTATGCATGTATATTTTACAAACTAGCATTATACTAATAAAATTATATTAGAAGTTGGAGAAACACCCACCTATTTGAAGAATTCCCTAGCAAATTGAACTCCTAGAAAAATAATCCACCAAGCCTTCTCCTCGAAATCCGAGCTCCAAGAACTCACATCAAGCTTTTGAAAATGCACAAATGAAAAGAATTCCTTTTTCTTTCAATTTTGGCCAGGAGGTGGGGGAAAGGGGTTTTTTAAAAAGAGAGAGTGGTGGGGAATTTAGTAACCACCCATTACTTTAACTAACCACTCACTAAACTATCCTAACTTATTCAAATTCATTCAAAACAACTCTGCAGTGGCCGTCCATTTTAGGTGAGAGCACGTGCACGTGCTATGTGTTTGGGTGTGCACATACAATGCATACCAAAATTTAGAATTTTATTTAATTAAAATAGCATATGTTACTCCACTTAATATAAATTTAATAAAACTAGTTTAAATTAATAATAAAAATTTTTATGCACAAATAAAAATAAACATACACACTTTATAAATTTTAATTTTGAAAAAAAAATACAACCAACACGTGCATTGCAAATACGTGCGTCGCACGTATCAATAAATATTCAAATACAAAAAATGGATTTGAGCAACAGAGAATTGTTTATAAAAAATAGAAATATAACATAGGTAAAAATATTTATATTGATAATATTACAAATATTTCACGTAACGGTAAAATATACGTAATCGACATGTGTATTGAAAGCATGTGCAATACGCGTAAAAATACAAAGATTAAGATTAATGTTTGAGTTTGCTCAAAATAGGATAAAAATAAATTTTGAGAAGACAGAAAATATATAATTAATCGAAATAAAAAAATACATAGGATAATTATACTAAAATACGTTACGGAAACTACCCGTAACAGCACAAAATATATGTGCGTAACACACGAGGGGCAAAATTGTCATAACTCAATTTTGCGGGGTGTTACAGAAGGTGCACTTTGAAAGATTCAACCGCATGTTATGCCTACACAATTCTCTAAATGCCTCTTGGAGATCGATCACATGGTCCTCTTTGCGGGGACTTTTGACTAGCATGTTGTCTACGTAAACCTCCATGTTCTTGCCTATTTGAGTTTTGAAGACCTTAATAACTAGGTGTGGATAGGTGGTGCTGGCGTTCTTTAGGCCGAAAGGTATAACTAGTAGTGGTAGAGGCCTTGATCTGTTATGAAGGATGTCTTCGGGGTGTCAGGCGGAAACATTTGGATCTGGTTGTACCCATAAAATGCATCCACGAAAGCTAAGAGCTCATGCTCGGATGTCTCATCAATCGACACATCTATGCTTGGGAGAGAGAAAGGATCTTTTGGACACGCCTTATTGAGATCGGTGAAGTATGCACATTCTCCATTTGTCGTTAGCTTTTTTCACTATCACCACATTTACTAGCCACTCGGGATAGCTAACTTCTTGGATGAAATGTTCGGCTAGCAACTTGTCGGCTTCTTCTTTGACTGCCTATAGCCTGTTGGGAGAAAACTTGTGGCGCTTTAGTTGGATGGGCTTAGCATCCATACCACACTAAGGTGGTGCATGATTAAATCTCCAGATATTCCCAGCATGTCAGTTGTGGTCTAGGCAAACAAGTCTTGGTTCCATGCATGCAATGAGCTGCTCTTTAAGTTGAAGAGGAAGAGTTTTGCTTACACCAAAACAGTTGGTCTGATCCTCTTGGGAGAAAGGAATCTCCTTCAATTCATCCACGGGCTCGGAGTTTATATGACTCCTTTCTGGTGGTAGTTCGATGGCATCGAGTGGGAGAACCAAGCCCCCCATTGTGGCGATGTAATATGCTCGCGCAGCCTTTTGGCTGCCTACAACTTGGCCTACCCTTGTGGTTGTAGGAAATTTCATTTTCATGTGGCACACAGAGACGACTGCATGAAAAGCAGCCAGGCCTGGACCACCAAATATGGCATTATGCAAAGCTTTGACATCTACTACCATATAGTCTAGGGCCTCCATTCGAGCAGTGGGGGCCTTGTCTGCCGTTACATCGAGTGTGATGATTCCTTCAACTTGAACAGGAGCACCTGAGAATCCGTGAAGTGTGTATCTGGCAGGCTTGAGTCGATCTCAGGAGAGGTTGAGTCCATCGAATGCATTCAAGAAGTGAATGTTCAGAGAGCGGCCATTTTCTACAACGATGCATCGTACCTCATGATTTGCAATGCAAAGGCTTATAACCATTGTGTCGCAGTGGGTGTCTTGACACCTTCAAGATCTTTATCGGAAAAAGACATAGAGACCCCTAGGCTCTTGGCAGACGGGATCTTATGTACTGAGTTTGCCTCCCTGACGAACACTTTGGAGGAGTTTAAATCTCTCCCCATCGGGCCTCCATGGATGGAGTGGAACACTGCCATGTGCTCTGATTCTAGTGATTCGGAAGGCTTCTCTTGACGCTTATAGTCCCGGTGCCGGAAGGGTTTCAGTGTTGCTCTTTTATTGGAGGAATTGGGAGAGGTAGCCCAAGTGAATCAGACCTTCAACTTCTTCTTTGAGGGCTCGACAGTTATCGGTGGTGTGTCCATGGTCCTTTGAAATGTGCACAACTTGTTCATATATCTTCTCTTACTGGTTGTGGTCATCTTGGGGGGAGGGCAGATTATTCCTCCTTTTCGACTTCCATGAGGATGGCTGATACGTTTGCATTAAGAGAAGTGAACTTATCAAAAAGTGGAGCTAGAGGAGGATGACGTTGAGCTGCACTGTCTTTCTGAAACTTCCTAGGTCCTTCCTCAGTGTTACTCTTCTATTTTCTCCAGAACGATGGATCCTCTAGCCTTGAGGATTAAGGGCTTTCTTAGCTCTTATGTACTTGTCACTCCTTTCCATGAGCTAGGTAAAACATTTAGGGGACTTTCTTGCTATGTAGACCTTCAGGTCCTTGTGGGAGACGTTGTGGTGGAAGGCGGTAGCTGCCACAGAGGAGTCCAGGGAGGTAATGCACCTTGCTTCTGTTGTGAAGCGCTTGATAAAGTCTTTCAGTAGCTCTTCATCTCTTTACTTTAATTCCAACAGAGAAGCACTTGTTTTTTCAGCTTTGCGAATAGTAACAAAGTGCACTATGAAAAGTCCCTCGAGTTGGTCGGAGGAGAATATCGACTCCAGTGTAAGACGAGAGTACCACTCTCTGGCCGATCCTTACAAGGTTGCGGGCAATGTTCAGCACAGGAGCGCGTCGGTGGCGTTGTAGTTCATAATTAGAGTTTTAAAACTCTCTATATGATTGGTCGGGTCAGATTCACCATCGTAAGATTCAAACTGAGGAGCTTTGAATTTCGTGGGAATGGGTGCATTGAGGATAGATTCGCTAAAAGGAGGTCGATTGTGTAATACCCCGCAAAATAGCATATAGCTATTTTGTATCATAATCCATGCACAGTTGAGAATTGCACACGATTATGTATTTTTCTAATAATAATTGATTTTAATTGAGAAATTTTAGATATATTAGTTATTCTGAACTCGATGAGGTATATTGGAGATATCTTCTCAATTAAATTGTGTGTATTATTCTGATTGTTCTAACGAGACAATCTTTGGGACCAACAATATTTTTATCAAGTATATTCCTATATTGCACAAATAAGTATTTTATTTGTAAAACTTGTATATACATATATATATGTATGTATATTTTGACTGAATCATATATGATATATATGTATGGATACTTGTATGCATTTTACATGTATATGTATATGTATATATTTATATGTATATATACATGTATAATTGAATTGTATTGAAGTGAATTGTAAATATATATACATTGAAGTGTATGTATATATATATATATACTTGGTAGGATGTGTAAGAATCACACACAACCAAGAGTTCTCTTTTGATCATGATGATCAAACAAAAAACCTAGGGCTAGGATTGATTCTAAATGTTATTAACCCCCCCCCCCCCCCCCCCCAACCTCACTCTTTCTCCCCATTTTCTCCACCGACCAAAACCCCCTTCCCCTTCTCTCAAAACTGTCGAAACCCAACACCCCCATGGCCAACCTCCATTTCCCTCATCTCCATCTCAACTTTTCACCCAAAAATCTCCACCTCCATCTTCTTCTACTTCTCCTACTCTCTATCTTCTTCTACTATTTTATTCTTGAGATGAGAAAAGAAAAAGAAAGAAGAGGGGTTTTGATATTTGCTTATGGGTTTTTGAAGTTTTGAAGGAGAAGAAGAATTGCAAAGGAGGAGGAGCTAGAAGCAGGGGTTCTTCATTTCTTCAATCAATTTGTGGGTGTTTTCTAAACAACTTCTTATTTAATTTGTGTTTATTTAAATTGCGCAAATAAGATGCTTGTTTGAATGCTTGTTAGTAGTAAACATGGAGTAGAAATTGTTTGTGCTTGAATTTTGGCTTGAATGTGAAGTTGAGGTAGAATTGCAAATTTAAGCTTAAGAACTTGGTTATGTTTGGAAAATTTTAACTTGGTGATACATTAGAATTTTGATTCCAAAATTTTACTGGATGATCTTCAAAATGTATAGAGCAAGCTTGAATTATTTCGGAATTTTCGGATTTTATTTGAGGGGTTTACAAGTTGTATTTCCAAAATCAGTGAGTACCGAAAATTCTATAGTTTTGGGGTAAACATAAGTCGAGTATAAAAATTCATAACTCGATATCTATATGGAATTTTGAGTTGGAACCTGAAAGGAAAAGTTATATGTATATGTTAAAAACTTGTATTCCAAATTTTAGAATTTCTGGAACTTATTTGCTATTTTTAATGTATTTGTTTGTTCAATCGGGTCAGCAGGAAATCTGCTCCGGATGAAAGTGAAGGTTGGACTTTAAAAATTCATAACTCTCAATTGGTATGAAATTTTATGATTAAGTTTGAAGTGTACGATCTTGTATATGTCTACTATTAGTGTACAAAATTTGAGAATTTTTGGAGAACATTTGGTGCTTCCGATCGATTGAAAACAGCGCAGTGAAAAGGACATAACTGCTGTTTGTGTTTGAGAGTGACTAAAATTGATCTATGTTTGAAAATTCATATCTCTTAATGTATAAAGAATTATGAACTAAAATTTTGGGGGATTTCTCTTGTATATGTCTATTTACTTAATATAAAATTTTATAAGTATTGAACTTGTGGTTAAATTGATTTTGAATTTTGATTGGGCTATGTTCAGTTCAGTTCAGCTTTTGAGAAGTCAATGAATTTGTGTAATTCTGGATTTATGTGCTAAGAATTTGGAGGAATGATCAACTAGAGAATTTTAGTAGAGATTCGTAGCTTTCCAAAACATCTGGAATCATGCAATTCCAGTTTGTGTAGCAAAAGTTATGAATTTTTTTTAGATTGGGGCAGAACCAGTCTAAATTGAAGAACTTGACTTTTGTGAAGGAAACTCATTTCCTGTGTGTATACTGATAGAATTGGAGTTTTAGAGGACTTTAATGGATGAATATATGAGAATGTGTTCAACTAGGAAATTGTAGCAGACACTCCCACCTTTCTATAGAATACAGAATCAAGTAATTCCGACAAGTAAACACATTTTTATGTTAATGGCAAGATGCAGCAAGTGTATGAAGAATGTACAGCTGAGAATATATAGGATTTTTATAGCCTCAAGATGGCTGAATTAGAGTCTTAGCTTTCCAGAATGGGTAATATCATGCAATTCCAATTTGTATTTTGGAAGTTATGAAGGTTACAAGTTTCAGCAACCTGTTGTCCTGATCGATTTCAAGCATGTGTTTGAAATCAGGAAACTTGAGTTCCATAAGGAATTTAAGAGAGTTGTCAATTAGGAAATTGTAGTAGAGATTTCAACCTTTCTAGAAAGTCTAATTTTGTTGGATTCTGATAAGTGGAGCATAAATTATGAAATTTTCTGCATGCTACAGGATTTGTGACTAAGTTAATTGGAGTTTTAAGATGTTGGATGATTGTCCCTATTTAAGCACGTCATTTGGGACTTGTATAAGATTCTTGTGCTTGGTATTCATGGTGGACATATGAGTAAGTTGGGAGAATAGCTATATGGTCAATTGTTGTATGTGGGCTCATAACTAGTATAGCTTGGAGCTAGTCTAGGTTGTGATACCCTAGGACTATCAACCCAGTTGGCAAGTATTGTGATTGATTTATTTCCACCTCAAGAGATAGTGGATTTTCTGTGCGTCGCCGGGTCATTTACCGAGAGAAGGTCGACCGTGGGCTGGGATACGGGATGAGATTCGAGACGGAGGTGGTGGCGACTGATGGAGATCGGATCGCTGGTGTTTGGGATTGATAGGCTGGGTTATCTGCCCCGTCAAGAATGTGTTGATGCCTAGGTCTGTCAATGACTGGATATTATTAAATTTTGTATGTTTCACCTCTATTACCGGGTATGAGGCACTTCCTTGGATGCCGTTGTACTTCTCGTGAGGATCGCAGACCGGAGACTTTAGGTCGAGGACCTACAGAGTTGTTGGCAATCGATGAATGTTGGTTCGCCATGATTAGTTATTTTTGACAGAACCGTTTGTGTAACCCTTGTTTCCACCAATACGTATTTTCTGTGTATTTTTGGTATTTTAATTTTTGTAAATTATTTTTCCGGCTCTCAAATTCTTTTTTTGTTAAAATTTATTATTAGATCTTCTATTAAAGTCTATTTTCAATCAATAATTTTATTTGGAACTATTTCCGTAATACCCTAAATTTTTATTTAATGAGAATTGTTGATTTTTACGTGTTGTGTACGTACAAATTTTGGTATGTATATTTTCTTACAAAATTATATCTTATAACATGAACAAATAAACATTTTTTTCCTTTCTCTTTATTTTCTAAAAGCCTATTTTAAAAGACTAAGATTGTTTTTCTAATTTAAGACCACCCTAATTAATTAAAAATTTTATTTTGACCCATGAGCCTAAAGCCCACTATTTTTGAAGCCCACAAATTAATTATTCTTCTAATTGTCACAACTTGTCATGTAGATACAATTAGTAGACAATTAATTAATTAATTTTGGTACAACTTAATAATGGGGGTACTAGAAAGGGCACGTTCACACACTAGAGTGTGCATTGCACACCATTCTAGGGGTGGCCGGATTGTGGAGAGAGAGAGGGGGAAAGTGGGATGAAGTTGAGGGGTGGTTATGTGATCATGGAAGTTACTACGACTTCCCAATTCATCTTGGTCTTTACTCTCTAACTCCTTGATTAAATCCTAGCCATCTATTCTCATCCTAAAAGTGTATAAATACCCCTATGTTTCTTCTCATTAATACATTATACAATTCATTAAGAGAGAAAAGATAAGAGAGCAAAATATTGAGAGGCATTAGTGAGCAAAAGATTAGAGTGTACAAAATTGTGTGTGTTTCAACCTAAAGGTGGCCGGCCAATTATCCAAGGTGTACAAGGAGGGCTCGGGTTCCATCAAGCTCAAGGAGGAGAAGGCAATTTGCAATACAATCTAGGAGGAGAAGGCTACTTTCTTGCATTCTAGGAGCTTTCATTTCGTTTTCTCCAATAGGTGGGTGTTTCTCATGCTTCTAAAATCTAGATACCATGCTAGAAATGATTTGATGAATTTGTTAAAGAACAACTAGTTGGAATTGGACTCATGTTTGCTTAATTAGAGAAGAGATGGTAATTTAGAAAAGTGTTTGTTAAAATGGTTGCTAGTTGATTATTTGTGAATTGAAGTGTTAGAAACTATCATGATTGCCATGATAGATGTCTATGAATTATGCTATGTGAAGAAATTTATGATTATGAGACAAGGGATGAATTGAATGCTTCATGTGGAATTGTTTGTTTAAATTAGAGTAAACTCTATTGTAGGAAAGAGGAGAATTTTGTGTTCTAAATTGAAGTAGATGGTTAAATAATGAGAGAATGAAGAAATAAAGTATTTTTTGTAGAAATTTATATTGGAAATTTTGTGAAAATGAAATTGTTCTAAATCTCGAAATTATGGACATAGAACACCAAATGAGATAAAGAATGCATGTGTTACTGGTAAAAAATGAATTTAAAATTACTAGTTTACCGTATTTGTATATACATTAAAATCTAGAGAGTTTTGACTCAAAAAAAGAAGAAAAAGAACTTAAAACATTTTGGGAATTTGAAAAACCTAGTAGCAAAGTCGTCCGACTATATTGAAATAGTCGACTGCAATGACTATTTATTTTCGAGTACAAATCTTTGCGGAACAGTCGACCGATTATATTGAAACAGTCGACCGTCCTGATTATTTGTTTTCGAGTTCAAATCTTTGTGGAACAGTCGACCGACTACACTGTAACAGTCGACTACCCTGACTATTGGTTTTCGAGTTGTAAATCCTCACAGAACAGCTGACTCTCCATGTTTTAATAGTCGACTGCCCTGAAGTTTCAAATAATATCTAGATTTTTGTGAGATTATTTTCTATAACCTGTGGCATAGTATAAGTAAGAATTTGAGGCTATTTTTGGCAAAAAAAAGAACTTATTATTTTATTAGTTTAATCGTCTTTGAATAAAGAAAAATACATGGCTTGTTTAAAAGAGTTTTGAAATGAGTTTTGGCAATGAAAGTATGAATTTTTGATAAAATGACAGTACAGTAATTTCATGGGAAGAATGAATTATGAATGTGACAAGTTAGAAAAAATGGATTCTTTTGTTTCTGCATGAGTTTGTACTTGAAAGTGAAATTGAATGTTATGACGAATTATAAAAGATTTTATGAGCATGAATACAAAAATGCTATGAACATGAAAGGAAAAATTATTGTTAATCATGAAAAAGACTTTATGACTGTGAAAACTCGATTTTGTGATTGTGAATTGAAATTGAGAACTAGAGTGTAGTTAAGCCATATACCGGCATTGAAAAGAGATATGTTGAAATGAAATTTGAGATGAAAAGACCTAGATTGGGTCATGTTGAATAGATGATTAAGACCGGTATAGTGGAAAGGCTAACTCTAGCGAATTGATTTTGTTCATGATTCAAATAACTAAGGATTTGATACATAGTGAAAAGGTGATGAAAATAAGAGAAAAACACGAGTATGAGGGCCTTAGAGCTACGGTGTGAAAGTATTCATAGGCTGTCTTCACGATGCATCGTAAAAAGATGTTGATATATCTCTAGGAGTCCGTACTGCAGGCGATGCTCGTGGGGTGTTTGGTGACTGCAGGTGATGTCATATCCCATGATGGAGGCTGAATTGTCCATAGGTTCTTCACGATGCGTCATGACATGAAGTGAGATTCCCCTCCAGGGTGTCTGGACATGAGCTGGTAACTCATAGAACATCTAGGATACTTATCGTAGTTACAGTAGTAGTTTAAGACATGACGAGGGAATGAACCCTACAAGATGAAGAACGGTTAAGGGCGTGCCCTCTGACCTATGTAGTATGTGATGCATAAAATCTGAACAAGTGCGCATTAGTTTCATCTAATATAAATAACTGCATTAAGGGCTAAGTGCACTGCACAACACAACATTAATAAGATAGTCCCTTGTAGTTCTGTTTGTGATCAAGCTTGTGGTTTGTTTAAGCATTTGAGAATCGTTATACTATTTCGGCATAGAGAGGATAGCCGTGTATAATATTTCGTCAGTTGTAAGCAACTGACGCGCCCATAGTTTTTATGCAGGCTAAAGTGAATAGCAAGACTAAAGAATGCATGCTGATTAAAGAATGGGCCAAGTGTTGTACATTTCAATTCATGTAATTTGTTGTAAATTGCTTTCCCTGTAAATATGTAATGAAAGTGTAAACTCTGATGTAACAAAAACTTTTATTTTCTTGTAAAATTGTACGAAAGAAGTGTAAAGATCCTGTGGAACTTTGAATTCAGTCTGTTTTTTAATACGGGGTGTTACAGAGTGGTATTAGAGTCACGCTTCTAAGTAGTACAAATTTATAAGGAACGAAACCTTAGAAGTGGACATTAGGGCGTGTGTTGTGTCTAGAGATTTAAATGTCAGTCACTTACATTTGTGTTGCTCTATGATTTATACTTCTTCTTCTCTTTCTCTAAGATGGCGAACCACTTCGACCTAGCTGGAGATGACGACTGGCACATCGTTGAGGAGGATTACTATCCCGGGCAAGCTGATTCAGGATCCTAAAGAACTTGTAGAGGAATGGCCTGAGTCCCGGGAGATCACTCCACCTTCGGATTCATCTGATGATTCCTCCGATGAGGAAGAACCAGTTCCGAGTAGTCTTATTGTGTCTCTTCAGAGGCAGGTAGAGACTCAGAGGGAGAGAGCAAAGCTGCTGCAGGCACAGTGCACGAAGTGCAAGGAGAGTATTACAACACTCAGTCATCGTGTTTGGGAACTCGAAAAGAGGAAAAACATGTACGATGTACAGAAGGAGGAGGTGGAGGAACTACGGGGAGAGCTTCAAGAAGCCAAGAGGAACCGTAGGAACTAGACTGTTGCATCTTCTTACTGCTTTCATTTGATGTCAGAAATGTTTTAAATTCAAATGTATAAAGTTTGAAATTCAATGAAATGAAAAGTTATTTTAAAATTCATGTTTATACTTCAAATTTAATACATCTTTTGCATCAGAATATGGCTAGAAGAGGAGCTCGAAATGGTGAAGTTCTGGACTTGGAAACGGAACTAGTGAAGGTCTATCAGACACTCAACGCCATTGCCATGAATCAGAATCAAGGAAGGGTGCCTGCGAATCCAGTACCCGAAGCAATCAAACTCATGGAATCATTCAAGCGGATGAAACCACCAATATTTAGAGGGAAGTCAGACCCTGACACGGCTGACAACTGGATCTGACAAGTAGAGACCATCTTTGAAGTCTTGGAGACTCCGGATGGCAGCAAGGTGAAGTTGGCGATGCTGTAGTTTGAGAAGGATGCGGCTATGTGGTGGTAGTCGATGAAGCAGATGATGGGAGGTATTGTTCTTGGCTGGAATGAATTCTTAGAGGAATTTCGTAGTCATTTTTTTCCCTCAGACATCCAGGAGAAGAAGGCCATGGAATTTCTGGCACTGCAGCAGGGCGACATGTCGGTTAGGGAGTATGAGACAAGGTTCACTTAGCTCTCTAGGTATGCACTCGAACTGGTAATGGATGAGGCGAAGAAGGCTCGAAAGTTCGAGCATGGATTGAGGCCAAGTCTGAGATCTAGGATGATACCCCTTGGTATCAGGAGGTTTGACAAACTGGTCAAACAAGCTTGAGCCACTGAGGCAGACATGGAGCATTTCCATGCTGTTCAAAATTGGAGGACCAACTAGAATGTTGGGAAGAGGCCCGCAGTTTCTGGCAACTTCAGGGGATAACTGCCGGCCCAGAGGTTCAAACCAACGGAAGCAAATGCTATCAACATAGCTAGGAGACCCGGAAACAATTGGGTGAGACCTTCTGTGGTGACTTGCTTCAACTGTGGTGAGACAGGACATTACAAGTCTCAGTACCCCAAGCCGCAGAATGTCACCTGTAGTGGACCAACGCAGCAAGTTGGGAAGAAGCCGTACCAGCAGGGGCGAGTATTTGCCTTGACTGAAGCTGACGCTGATGAGGTGGATCACGTCATCACTGGTACGAAAGAGGATGTTTAGAGCATTTTCTGTTGTTTCTATTTTCCCGCTTTTATGGTGAACTATTATGTAATAAGTGTGTGTTATGTAACAGGAGAACTTTATTTGAATGGAAAGAAAGCTGTTGTTTTATTCGATACTGGGTCCTCTCACACTTTTGTATCACCTAAGTTTGCTAAAGTTTTAGGAGTTGAACCGAAAGTCTTTCCAGGCAAGGTCTTGGCAGTAGCTACTCCATCAGGAAAAACTCTAACCACTGATCGGTACTATGCGGACTGCGAGATCGTGATTGGGGACAGAATTTTCGGGATTGATCTAATCGAGCTGAATGTCTTGGGAGTTGATGTTATCATTGGCATTGATTGGATATCAGTGTACGGTGCGAGCATCGAGTGCAAGACCAAGGAAGTAACAGTGAAGGCTCCAGGTGGTCCTGAAGTCACTTTCAAAGAGAAGAGGAGATGTTCTGGTCTGGTGGCAGCTATCTGCAAGAGGGATGTTCCTATAGAGGTGCAGCAAATCCCTGTGGTTCGGGATTATCCGACCATGTTCTTGAAAGATTTTCCTGGGTTACCCCGCATCGTGATGTGGAGTTCAGCATCACTATTCAGCTAGGGAGTGCGCCCATTTCCAAGGCACCGTATAGGATGACGCATGTGGAGCAGGATGAGATCAAATGGCAGATTGAGGAACTGTTGGAGAAAGGCTTTATTCAACCGAGTGTGTCGCCTTGGGGAGCACCGATACTTTTTGTAAAGAAGAAGGATGGATCGATAAGGATGTGCATCGATTATCAGGAGCTGAATAAGGTCATTGTTCAGAATAAATATCCGATTCCCCGAATAGACGACATGTTCGATCGTCTACAAGGAGCAGCTGTTTTCTCCAAAATAGATCTTCGATCAGGTTACCATCAAGTTCGAGTGAAGGTTGAAGATGTGCATAAGACTGCATTTAGAACTCGACATGGGCATTGCGAATTCTTAGTTATGCTATTTGGAGTGACGAATGCACCTGCAATCTTCATGGATATGATGAACAGCGTTCTGAGGCCGTTTATTGATTCTTTCATCGTGGTGTTTATCGACGATATCATTGTGTACTCCAAGTCGGAGGAGGAGCACACAGAGCATCTGGCGGCATTTTGAAGAAGCTTCTGGAGCATGAGTTGTATGCCAAGTTGACCAAGTACGATTTCTAGAAATCTGAAGTGGCATTCCTGGGTCACATCCTTTCTAAGAAGGGAGTGGCGACTGATCCGCAGGAGATAGAGGAGGTGAAAGATTGGGCAAGGCCTACTACAGTAAAGGAAATCAGAAGTTTCCTTGGGCTGACTGGATATTACAAGAGGTTTATCCAGGGCTATGCTCAGATAGCCGTGCCACTCACTGGTCTGACCAAGAAGAATGTGAACTTCAGGTGGACTAAGCAGTGCGAAGCAAGCTTTCAGGAGTTGAAAGAGAGGCTGACTACTGAACCCATTTTGGTTTTGCCTAGAGCAGGAGTTGAGTATAATGTCTACAGTGATGCTTCACATCGTGGGCTTGGTTGTGTCTTAATGCAAGAAGAAAAAGTGATTGCTTATGGGTTTAGTAAACTACGACCGCATGAGGAGAATTATCCGACTCATTATCTAGAGTTGGCTGCGATTATCTTCGCCTTAAAGCAATGGAGACATTACGTGTATGGTGAGAAACTGAACATGTACACGGACCATAAAAGCTTGAAGTATATCTATCAGCAGAAGGATCTAAATCTAAGGCAAAGGAGATGGCTGGAAGTACTTGAGGACATTTGTCCGGAGATTAAGTACCATCCTGGAAAGGCTAATATGGTTGTTGATGCACTTAGCCGCAAAAGCAGTTTGGCCAGTTTGATTACGACTCAGAGGTAGCTTGCAAAAGAATTGGATCAGGTTGGTATTGAAGTTGTCTTACAAAGCTTAGGAGCATCCTTAGCTCAGTTGAGGCTTTAGCCTACGATGAATGAAAGGATCATTGCAAGTCAGAAGGAAGATGCAGATATTCAGAAGATGAAGGAGCAGGTCGGTGCTGGCAGTTTGTCCGAGTTTCAGGTCAAGGATGGAGTGCTGTGGTTTGGAGAGAGGTTGTGTGTTCCGGATCAGTCGGACTTGAAAGAAAGTATTCTTCAGGAGGCACATGCTACCCTTTTGTCAATACATCCTGGGAGTACTAAGATGTATAGGGACATTAAGCAGCATTTCTGGTGGTCAGGTTTGAAGCGGGATGTGGTCGAGTTTGTGGCAAGGTGTGAGATCTGTCAGCAGGTCAAAGCCGAGAATCAGAAACCCGGAGGTCTTTTGCAACCGTTACCTATTCTGGAATAGAAGTGGGATAACATCAGTATGGATTTCATCACGGGTTTGCCCAAGTGTTCAAGGGGCATGATGCAATTTGGGTTATAGTCGATCGACTAACCAAGTCTGCTCACTTCTTGGCGATAAAACTCACTTCGTCGATGGACAAATTGGCTGAGCTGTATGTTGGCAAGATCGTCAGGCTTCATGGTGTTCCGTTAACCATTGTGTCTGATCGAGATGCACGGTTTACTTTGTATTTCTGGAGGAGTCTTCAGACAGCTTTGGGTACCAAGATGGATTTCAGCACTGCTTTTCATCCTAAGACCGATGGGCAGACCAAGAGAGTCAACCGTATTTTTGAGGATATGCTTCGGTGTTGTGTGCTGGACTTTGGAGGCAGTTGGGAAAGGCATCTAGCTTTGGTAGAGTTTACCTATAACAACAGTTTTCAGACTAGTATTGGGATGGCGCCGTACGAAGCTCTGTATGGTAGGAAGTGCAGAACACTTGTCTGTTGGTTCAAAGTGGGGGAGCGACAGATGTTTGGGCCTAAGATGGTGCAGCAGACCTCTGAAAAAAATGATCTGATCAGGAAGAGGTTGATGGATGCTCAGAGTCGGCAGAAGAGCTATGCAGACAACCGGAGAAGGAACCATGAGTTTGAGGAAGGTGACTTTGTCTTTCTGAATGTATTGCCCAGCAAAGGTGTGATCCGATTTGGCAAAGGCGGGAAGTTAGCCCCGAGGTTCATAGGCCCGTATAAGATATTGAAAAGGATCGGAAAAGCTGCTTGCCGGCTTAAGTTACCAGAATAGTTGTCTCAGGTGCACAATGTCTTTCATGTGTCTATGCTAAGAAGTTACATTCCAGATCCCAGTCATCATTTGCCAGAAGTGCCGGATGGTTTGCAATTGGATCTGAATTACAATGTGCTCCCAGTCGAGATTGTTGATCGCCGGGAGAAAGTCTTGAGGAATAAGATGATACTGAGTGTCAAGGTAGTCTGGCGAAACCATTTGGTTGAAGAGGCTACTTGGGAATCTGAGGAGATGATGTTGAAGGATCATCCTGAGCTCTTTGCTTGATTTGTATCTGTATTTATTTTTTTTTCTCGTGTGGTTGTGTTTTTGTTTCTCACTCTTTAATTGTAGTTCCGGGGATGGAACTATTCTAAGGAGGGAGTGTTATAATACCCTGAATTTTTATTTAATGAGAATTGTTGATTTTTACGTGTTGTGCACGTACAAATTTTGTATGTATATTTTCTTACAAAATTATCTCTTATAACATGAACAAATAAACTTTTTTTTCTTTCTCTTTATTTTCTAAAAGCCTATTTTAAAAGCCTAAGATTGTTTTTCTAATTTAAGCCCATCCTAATTAATTAAAAATTTTATTTTGACCCATGAGCCTAAAGCCCACTATTTTTGAAGCCTACAAATTAATTAATCTTTTAATTGTCACAACTTGTCATGTAAATACAATTAGTAGACAATTAATTAATTAATTTTGGTACAACTTAATAATGGGGGGTACTAGAAAGGGCACGTGCACACACTAGAGTGTGCATTGCACACCCTTCTAGGGCTGGCCGGATCGTGGAGAGAGAGAGGGAGAGTGGGATGAAGTTGAGGGGTGGTTATGTGATCATGGAAGTTACTACAACTTCCCAATTCATTTTGGTCCTTAATCTCTAACTCCTTGATTAAATCCTAGCCATCTATTCTCATCCTAAAAGTGTATAAATATCCGACTGTCCATGTTTTAACAGTCAATTGCCCTGAAGTTTCAAATAATATATTGATTTTCATGAGATAATTTTCTATAACATGTGGCCTAGTATAAATAAGAATTTGAGGATATTTTTGGCAAAAAAAAAAGAAATTATTTTATTAGTTTAAATCGTCTTTGAATAAAGAAAAATACATGCCTTGTTTAAAAGAGTTTTGAAACGAGTTTTGGCAATGAAAGTGTGAATTTTTGATAAAATGACAGTACACTAATTTCATGGGAAGAATGAATTATGAATGTGACAAGTTAGAAAAAATGAAATCTTTTGGTTATGGATGAGTTTTTACTTGAAAGTGAAATTGAATGTTATGATGAATTATGAAAGATTTTATGAGCATGAATACACAAATGCTATGAACATGAAAGGAAAAATTATTTTTAATCATGAAAAAGACTTTATGACTATGAAAACTCGATTTTGTGATTGTGAATTGAAACTGAGAACTAGAGTGTAGTTAAGCCTCATACCGACACTGAAAAGAGATATGTTGAAATGAAATTTGAGATGAAAAGACCTAGATTGGGTCATGTTGAATAGATGATTAAGACCAGTATAGTGGAAAGGCTAACTCTAGAGAATTGATTTTGTTCATGATTCAAATAACTAAGGATTAGATACATAGTGAAGAGGTGATGAAAATAAGAGAGAAACATGAGTATGAGGGCCTCGGAGCTACGGTGTGAGAGTATTCACAGGCTGTCTTCACGATGCGTCGTGACATGACGTGGATATGTCTCCAGGAGTGCGTACCATAGGCGACGCTCGTGGGGTGTTTGGTGACTGCGGATGATGTCATGTCCCATGACGGAGGCTGAATTCTCCATAGGTTCTTCACGATGCGTCGTGACATAACGTAGGATTCCCTTCCAGGCTATCTGGACATGAGCTCGTAACTCATAGAACATCTAGGATACTTATCGTAGTTACTGTAGTAGTTTAAGACATGACGAGGGATTGAACCCTACAAGATGAAGAACAGTTAAGGGCTTGCCCTCAGACCTATGTAATATGGGATACATAGAATCTAAACAAGTGCGCATTAGTGTCATCTAATATAAATAACTACATTAAGGACTAAGTGCACTGCACAACACGACATCAATAGGATAGTCCCTTGTAGTTCTATTTGTGATCAAGCTTGTGGTTTGTTTAAGCGTTTGAGGATCGTTATACTGTTTCGGCATAGAGAGGATAACCGTGTATAATATTTCGTCGATTGTAAGTAACTGACGTACCCACAGTTTTTATGTAGGGTAAAGTGATTAGTAAGACTAAATAATGCATGCTGATTAAAGAATGATCCAAGTGTTGTACATTTCAATTCATTTAATTTGTTGTAAATTGCTTCCGCTGTAAATATGTAATGAAAGTGTAAACTCTGATATAACAAAAAGTTTTATTTTCTTGTAAAATTGTACGAAAGAAGTGTAAAGATCCGGTGGAACTTCGAATTCAGTCTGTTTTGGAATTCGGGGTGTTACAATTTCCTATGATTTTTATATTGTAATACAAATCTTATTATTTTTATTATTACTTTGATTTCTATTATTATTATTGTTACTGTTATTATTATTGTTGTTGTTGTTGTTATTATTATTATTGTTGTTGTTGTTGTTACTATTATTATTGTTATTATAGTTATTGTATTTTTCTTGGTACTATTATTTATTTGTGTTCTTTGTCGCCTTTTTAAACCCCTGTAATCTGTTATGTTATTAATAGAATTCATTTTTGTCTTAAATTCAATTTTGACTCATGATTTATTCAATTAAATTCTTCTACTGCAATTTTATTGTTCTCCCTATTCAAATTTTGCTTTTTAATGTCCCCAAAATTTATCTAAGTTTAATTGTATTTTTATTGGTATTTTAATTTCCCCTTTTGGATTTTAACCCAATACCCACCTTCTTATTGGATCTAAAACCCGAACTCGCCACCCTATTACCCAATAACCCGTTACCCTATACATATAACCTAGCCTAACCTTAACTTTACTAAACCCTACCTACTGTATACCCTAGCTGCCTAAACACCCCACCTATCATCCCCTACCTCCCGTTTCCTGCACTCAACCCAACCCATCCCGCTCTCGTCCATATTCCTCACCGTCGCCTTCCTCGTCGACACCATCCCCGTTGTCTTCTCCGTCAAGTCCCCCGCCAACCCATCCTGCTCGTCGAAATCGAGTCGTGCCTCCATGCACTCGCCACTACACCCTGCAACCATCATTGCTGTCGAGCTTTGACGACCTCCCTTTACGTTGCCATCCTCCCGCCTGTCCACCACCTCGTCATCAACCCTCCATAGCAATCTCATCATCCCCTGCTCCTGCTCGCCATTGCCTCGTCGCCTCCCGTCGAACTGCCGCTTCACCTTCATCCCGTTGCTGCCCTGCCCTCAACCACCAGTCGCACCACCCCCGCCTGCAAGCCATCACCAACACAGCCCGTCGAGCCTGCACCTCGTCATCACCCTCCTGCCATGGCTCCAAGCTCCTCTCCCCCCAGTCGACCCCTACACCACCTCGACCACCCATCCCTTTTCCGCCATTGCCCTGCCGTTGCACAACCGCCTCTCGCCGCACCTCCCATGCATCGCCCTGAGCTCCGCCTCCATCGACAACCACCCTCGCTGTCGCAGAGCTCTCCGCTCCCTTGCTCTATTTTTGTGATCTGATATGATAGACAGAATGTAGGCCATCAATCACCATCAGATTAGATCTGGGCCGTCTGATCCCCATCATGATTGTGATCTTTAATCTCTTGATCCCTTGATCTCAGTCGTTTGATCCTCCTCTTGATCATCACGATCACAATCATCATCATGCTTTTCTGGCCGTCCGATCCGATCTGATTATCTTGATCATCGCTCGCGATCTCAGCCATCGATCGTCTTGATCTTAATCATCATCAAGATCTGTGCCGAGATCCATTCCCGTTATTCTTTTTCTCTCCGTCAGATTTGTCGTCAATTTCAAGGCAAGTAACTTTTATTCCTTTTTGTTGTATAATACAAGTACTAAATAATACATGTAGTGTAGTTGTTTCAAGATCCATTCTCATGAAACCCTTGTTAGATCTTGTCTCTATGTGTTGATCCATCCGTAGTCGTCCCTCGTTACACACGCGACATGAAATAATCTTGAAATAATTAATTCTTATTGCATATATGCATGTTGTTCGTGATCCATGATGTGTTGTATGATCTTGTATGCATAATGTGTTAGTCGTAGTATAACTTGTTGTAGACTTGTTAAATACCCTATACCAGGTTGCTTGGACATCTATTATACCATGCTTGTATTTTTTTCTTGATTTGGATTTGTAGCGCATGAACTAGTCGATTTAATGCATAAGAGGATTTCTATTTTTGCTGTTGTCTCGTTTTTGTACAGTATTTTAGACCCTATTAAGGTCAGTAAATCAATTTTATTTGTAAATATGAATCGTGGATTTCACTGTCTATTTTTCAAAATTTCTGACAAATTTCGGTTTCGAATTGTGAGTTGCAAGTTATTGCTGTTTTACTACAGAGGTGTAGAAAATTCCAGATTTGGTTTTATGTGAATTCTATAGAGTTATTTATTTTTAATATTTATGTTAAACATAAAATGTGGATCTAATATTTTGCTGAGTATAACTAGAATTTGTTGGGATTAACCCCAAATTTTTGTATATTTATTTGATGACATCTAAAAACTATTCTATGCTTACAAACAAGTACTATACTTCAAGAATTTCATGTTGTTTAGTAAATAACCTTAATTTCAACCTGATTCTAGTTGCTGTTGATAAAAACCTTGTGAATATGAAATGTAGCCTACTGTATCTATTTTACAACCTTTTTGAAGGATTTGGATTTCGAATTATATCTTGTAAAATATTGTTGTTTTCGTACTGCTGTGTCAAGAGTTTCAAATTTATAAATTTGCTGCATCTTGCTGTCTTCTGATTTTATTTGACTATACCAGCCATGTTGGAATATTATGAAATTATATTTTCTGATACTAGACATACTAGGGAATACCCTAGATTTTTCTTTGATTTAATCAGTAAGTTTTTAAGTCGTTTTTCTGTTTATGAACACAACCTTGTGATTTCTGGCTAAACATGTTTTTTGTATATAATGCTATTTTGAGTCCTGTTTCTGTAATTATTATATGATTTATATATATGTGCTGGACTCGGTCGAGAGTCTATTTTTTAGATTTTCTGACGGATCCAGATTTGCATATTTGTGGCAACGGAAATCTCAGATTTGGTGCAGTAGTGTCTTGCTGTCCAGAATTGAAAGTTTCGTTGTCCTGGCCTTTTATGAGTTGTTTGTCACTTGTGCATGTTTATGTCTTACCTGAGCCTGTCCCTTATCCTTGCCATGTTATTCTTGCCTTGTTTTGTGCACGTATATGTCCGTTTGATAGTAATAATAAGTAACCAAGCCGGGGTTAAGGGAAAGACCTTAGCAGTGGACCATATAGGTATGTGTACTCAGAGGGGGGCCTCATTCCCATTTTATGTTTGATTCATGTTGATACATGAACCTGTTGCACTTTATGTTTCATTCATAAATCTGTGGCTTCGTGAAACTATTGTACTTTATGCTTTGATGTATGAACCTGTTGGTTCGTGTACCTATTACCTGTTGATTCATGAACCTGTTGATTCACAAAACTGTTGATTCGTGAACCTGTTTACTACCTAATTCATGTACCTGTTTCTATTACCTGTTACATGACACCTGAGTACACGACCCTATAGAAACCCACCACTAGGCATAAACATAAATTGCATGTAAGTAGAAACCATGTGGTAAAATTTAGGACGCATGAAGTGCTACCTAGATAGAAATAAATACAATACTTGAAATACCATGATCACCTGCATATTCCTGTTACCTGTACATGCTACTTGACACCTGTTACATGCTTACTTGCTTGCACGATACCTGTTACCTGTCACTTGTCACATGCACCTGTTATCACACCATATTACTTGATTCTGTTCCTGATTTATGTTAATCATCCTGCCTTGCTATCATGTCTATTCCATGCTTATGCTATACTTGCTTCCGTTGTTACTCTATTCTTTTTTATCCTTTTCTGTACTTGTTGCATGTACTACAAGCGGCCCGTAACTTGCATTGACGGGTATTTTGTTTTTTTTTTCTCTTCCTGCAATTTGTTAAATTGTAGACTTTGATGATCAGCCCGATGGAGTAGGTGATCAAAGATTCTAGTTGCTGGAGTTCTTGCTATATTTACTTTCCTGCTATTCTTGAATAAATGTACTTGCTACATGAATTTTTTATTGGGCAGTTTGACCTAGTATTTATAACTTGTTCCAGATCTGGTTTATTTAAGATTTATTAAATTTTATTTCAAGTAAATTCAGTTGGTATGTTGATTTATTCATACATGCGTGGTTGGTTTCTCCTTATACATCTCTTGTTTATACTTGTACTTGTTGTAAAGATCCTGACAGCTTATGAATGGTGAAAGCCATTTGCTGGACTTAGTCACGTATTCGTATTCCGTATCTTCTTTTTGGAAAGCGGGGCGTGACAGTTTGGGCTCAATCATTCGTTAGACATTGTGCATAATTTGACAACTGGCATGTTTTAGCAACCAATGTTACTTCAGATTATATTTCTTTACTTTTTGCTTAGAGACCGAGTTGATTTTAGGGGTGGTTCCCTATAATCTGACTTGTTCTAAAGGCCAGCACTAGGCGGCGATAACCAGGGTTGTCTCTTCCTGTCATTAGGGATACATGCTGCAGTGCGTATCTCGCACTGTTGATTCCTAAAGTGCCGTGGTAAGAACGGGAGTGTTCTTGTCGGATAACGGGCTTAGAGCTTCAAGACCGTCATGTTCTTATGTTGAGAGGACACGAACGGACCATAGGGCTGCTATCCCATAGATCTTCGGCGCCATAGATATGCAGTTGTGTATCTGTAAGATCGTCACGGCATTTGGTGTGATCCAGATCGGATTGGGGTACTAGTGGCAAACGGGGACACCACTGTGTTTAGCAGTGATAACTAAAGGATTCATCAGCCACGATTGTATCTATCAGGAATAGGTTGAGTACAATAGTAGAATATATTTGTATGGAGGGAGTTCGAAACCCTGAAATTGGAGAAGACGACTTGATTTGGAGCATATGTATTATGGGATGCATGCGTGTCCAAAGTCCTGCTGACACTAGACTAAGTGCATCTGTTTTCTGTGCATTGTGCATTATACATTAGACTTCAGATCATCACATACACTAACACTAGGAAAATAGGACGCACATTTCTGTTTTCATCAAAGGCTGGTTGTGATTGCTAGTTGAAGATCAGTGTTTTCTTATCAGCATTGCGTCAGTACATGTACTGACATGCCCACTCAATTAGGTACTGGATACCGGGTCGCGAATGTAGGAGGACTCAAGACAAGCAGGGCATTCAAGTGGAGCGGTAGTGTACATGTCTACCATTCGAGCCGGTACAGGAATATCAAAGTAGTGTAGCGAAAGATTCGAGCTATAGGGCGCATATCAGAGAAGTAGCATGCCCGCTCAGTGGAGCTTCCAGTAGAAAGCTGTTGGTTACCATTCTAGGTGGCAGACAGTAATCGTTACATTGAAGTATCTGTAACAAGTCAATGTAATTTGTATTCCTTGTTCAAGAACAGGTGATGATTGTAATTGGTGATGTAATAATTTTATTTGGTAATAAAAGTTTTTAAATTCTAGTGTTATTACTGTGTTGAGTTGCATTTGAAGAAAAAGATTCTGGTTGTATCACGGATTTCGGGGAGCGAGATCCGGGGCACTACAGACTGGAGCGATTCCTTCATGTTTTATCTTTCCAGGCGATCCTCTACTTCTCGGATGCGGCGAAGGACTCGGTCGTCCTTCCTCCTGGATCTAGTTGAGTCACTGAATTCTTCTACTTTTGAAGGAGTAGAGTAGCTGCTCCTAGAGTGTCGACTCTGATCATGAGTACCTCGGATGGCAAGGAGGATGTCGTGCTTGAAGTTTTCCAGTTTAGCCATAGTGACTGGGGCCTCTTGTTCTTTATTCTTTTCACGAAGCTTTCAACTTTTATGAGTCGGACTTATTTCTTCGCTGCACCCCCTATAAAAGGAGGAGCGTCTTGATCTCTGTATTCGAGGATGGTTGCTCCTCTGATTTTCCTGGTGTTATGAGCGAGAGGTTTCACCCCATGCATGTCTCTCATTCAAGCGGATCCGGAGGTCGGACTCCTGTTGTCTGGAGTTGATGACTTGGCAGAGGTCTCTTGACCCCTGGGAACCCCTCGAGGCTGTTGAGTGGCTAGAGGCAGTATGGACTAAGACATGGTCATGTAGAGCGTGATGTTCATAACGTGGTTCATGGCAGCTTTGTCGGGAGCCTCTCAGTGCATCTCTGTTGAGAGAAGCTTGATTAGGCTGTTGGGGTTGATCGTGCTAACGATGAGGAATAGAGTCCACACGAGGAATTTGTTGACAAAGAGGAATGACGTGATGGCTTGATGTCACTGCTCTCCCTCTTAACTTCGGTGGCATGACGGGTGAACTAGGTGTTTCTCACGGCAAGTTCTTATATGTGATGTAGATCTGTATAGCTTCCCACAGACGATGCCAATCTGTCGTTGCTTATTTTTGTGTGGGAGCAAACAGATAGTGAGTTTATATTTTGAAGAAAACTACTAAAGATCTTACCTTTGATCGTCGCCGAAAAAAGTGGTTAGAGCTCCCGATATTGAATATGGATAATTGAAATAGCACCTCAATCAAGGTTGCTGACACAACCATTGGACCCGCAAAAAGCCTGAAACATCAGGGTTGGCCCCGGCGACAAATCCTCCAACGCTTAAATCAGAACCAGAGAGAGGAAGAGAGTTTGACAGAAAAGATTGATTACCTTCTGACTGAGGGAGTGGGGAGGGTATATATATAGGACTGAGAATCAATTAGAAGATTAATATAAATCTGATATCTTCTATATATCCCCCCCCCCCCCCCCCCCCCCCCCCCCCCCCCCCCCCTCTCTCTCTTTAAGATATAGAATCGGTTGCTCTCTTGTTGAGGATAAGAGATTTGACTTACAACCCTGATTGGCTGGATGTCTCTCCTAGTGGGCCCAATCTCTTTTGATGGGCTTGAATGCGGTCTATGTATTGCTAGTAAGTCTGGAGAATGCCTGGACCTGTTAGAGAGACTCAGTACTGTTAATATGCCTGAAGAAATTTTAAGTTCTGTGCTGGAATCATACAGCCCTGATTTGCTGTGATTTTTACTATTATCATGTAGTTTATGCAACTCACACGGATTGGATATTGCAGTAGTAGTTGTCTAATGATGAATATTTTCTGTTGCACTCTAAAATTTTGTAATTTGCACCGAATTATTTTTCAATTTATTGCATAAATAATTCCGAAAATGGATAGTTAATACTGTATAAGAAAATGCATTTTAACTTTTAAGAGTATGATAAAAGTGGGGTAGCTAGGTTAAACATTTTAATGAAAAATAACAGTATCTGGAGATGGCAATTCGGTATGGCCTTCCAATGATTCTAAGTCTTGCACGATGATATCAAAAATAAGCGTATGTAGAGAATTCCACCACCGTACGTGCTTCATCCCCAAATAATCACGAGATTTAATTAGATGTATACCTGGTTGTAATATAATGGTAGTCCCTCTTAATAGTGGATAAGAGAAATCCTCCTAATAGTGGATAAAAGATCTGGGATTTTTCCGATAAAAGTTATAAAATAAAATGCAAAATTTTTTTTAAAGGAAAATTTTAGTAAACCTACCCCCACGTTTCGTGAGTTTGCAGATAATCTATCCTACCTTTTTTTGTGTGTTTTGCTACAATATCGGGCTAAACTAGTTGTAGTTTGCAACTTGATCATTTTTTCCGTTAAATTTAAAATGTTTGAACCGTTATACTCTATGATAAGTGAGAAAAAACCAATCCCACTTTTTTTTAAATTGGAGGTGTAGTTTTTTTTTATTTAACTATTTACTGATTATTTGATCATCCCCTTAAGAAAAGAAGTCCAAAATTTTCATTAATCATTATACAGTTTTTTTTATTATTAAAAAAAACATGTTTAGTTTAGGAAGTAATGTGGGTAAAAGTCCAGCTCAATCTGAGCTATTTGATCTCCTCAGAATGTGCAAATCCCACTAAATCAGGCCCAATTACATAATGGATCACCTAGTGGTCCATTTTTCCAACTAGGCCCATAGGGGAGGGTCAACCCGGCCCATGGGTTCCCTCTCTCTACCTATAAATATCAGGCAGCCACCCCCATTGTGAGGGTAATGTCATTTTGGCCTCTCAAACCCTATCTTTCATTTCCTCAAGTGACTGACTAGATCGTCGGAGGGTCTGTCATCGGGATCTCTCCTAGTGTTTTCAGGCATTTCGCAGGTGTTCGAGGCGGTCAGCAACCAGCGGCACCACCTCTCATGCTCCTCACAAAACCCTCATTTCAGATGCAGATCTGTGGTTGAGATTTATCTCTCCCTCTACACATAACAAGAACTCACATTTGTTGCTCCGACGACTAAATCAGTAGAATCATATTGGCACTATCTGTGAGAAAACAGGTAGATCCAGGACTAGATTATGATCCCGTTCCACTACGATCCCCTTCCATGGCACCCAATGCCAAGAGAGCACTCACGGTAGAATGTCACGCCGACCCTCCTCCTCCTCATCCTTCTCGCAGTCACGTGAACACATAGGGGTCTAGAAGGTTGAGAGCCGAGGGTCCGTCAGGAACAGATCTGAGCGCTTCACGCTCGGTCGCAAGTCAACCTGAGTGCCCGCCAACCGAGGACCTTCCGAACGTCATCAATAATCGGCAGACAGTGTATGACCTCCAGCACACTCAACCGAACGAGGAAAGAAACTGGACCCCTCCAACCAGGCTTCGACCCCTAGCATTCACCCTTCCTAGGGTCGGGAGCAACAGCGCAGTCGGTCCCCGAGAGATCGTTCACCCTCAAATGGTCGACTTGAAGAGGTTCTGGTCACAAGAGCCAAGTTCTAGGAGTTCAGGAATTGGGTCCTTCAATCCCTCTGAGGCTGCCCCAAAACCGAGCGTCAAAATGACAACCTTCACCTCGAGGAGGAAGCTCAAGGTAATGAGTCTCATGGCTCGACCCGTTCGGCAAGATGGGAAGATGCCATCCTTCAGTGCCTCCAAGAGATGGAAGATCGCCTCGCCCGGATCGGCGAAGGCAGAGGACAATCCAGTCGGAGGTATCAACCTACCCAACCCCCGTTCTCCGCTCGAATCCTCGACGCTCCAATCCTGATGAATTTCAAACTGCCTTAGTTCGAGACGTACAATGGAGAGAGTGAACTTGTTGATCACAAGGAAGGATTCAGAATCCTCATGATGATTCATAATGCCTCGGATCCTCTCCTCTTTCGTGCATTCCAAGCTATTATGCATTGCCCGACACGGGAGTGGTTCTTGAAGCTTTCCCCCAGCTCGATTTTCTCATTCGACTAGCTCGAGGCGAGCTTCCGTGCTCACTTCGTGACTAGTTGCATGGTCGAGAAGATGAACGCATCCCTTCTGGACCTCAGACAGAAGGAAGGAGGGCCCCTTCAGGACTTTGCACGGAGGTTCACCATCGAGGCTAGGGCGATCTCTTCTCTCGATGTCGGCATCGTGTCCGCTACCTTTGTAACGCCCCGATTTCTATACACCAGGAAACCGTGACATAAACCAGAATCTTTTCCTTCAATTAGCCACAATACACAGAAAGAGGAAAATTTAAAACTTTTTTATTCAACACAAATGTATTACAAGTCCGAATGTTATAAAACTGCAATACATTACATCAGTGTTACAATAATGCCATACAAGTCCAAGTGTTACAAACTTTCAATGAAAATTACATTAGAGTACAGTGAATAATATACAACACTTGGCACTTCCACTTGGATGCTTCTCAACATAAATAAATTACAACATATATTACAATTGAAATAAAATCAACACCTTGCTTCTTTTGTCTTGAGTCCTCCTGAATCCTGTACCTGTAGCTCTATAATTCAGTACCTGTAATTTTGCAATCTAGTACCTATTGAAATAGGGACGTCAGTACATATACTGATGCTTTAAGGCTGATGACTAGCAGCGATTCTCAACTTTAAACAAACAGATTGATGAAAAGAGAAATGTGTGTATATATATAATTGATGTGTTAGTGTATGCTATGACTTAGACTCTAATGCAAGATTAACTAATGCAAGGATGCACTTATTCTAATGCAAGCGAGTCTCCGGAACAGTATGTGTCTCATACCACATACGCCCATAACAAGTCGTTTCTTCATATACAGGGATTTGAATCCGCGCCATGAATTCTACTCTTGTACTCAACATGTTTCTGAAGATACAGCATGACTGATGAGGTTGCTCTAAAATGGTCTAATCCTGCCATTCGCAGTTATATAGTGGTGTTTCTGTTTGCCACTATTGCATGACTGATGAGGTTGCTCTAAAATCTGACGAATCGTTGGAGTTAACTACAACACAGGTTAGCTCGAAGCATCCCCTGTAGCCCCCTAGCTGATAGACCGTAGTCTATGACTTGTTCGCCCTTCTTGTTATAGAGCATGATGGAGTTCCGGGGGTCCATCCCTTAGCTCCGACAAGAATCGCTTCCGCCTTTATCATGGCACTTCAGAAATTAACAGACGAGGTACGGATTCCGTGCTCCCAACTCGTGAGAAAGCACAGACCGTATCCCTTTGACAGGAAGGGTACAACCAATAACACCACCTAGTGTTGGCCAATAGAACAGGTCGGATCATAAGGTATCATCCTTAATACCAACTCTTTATCTTCGGCGAGAAAATGATAATAAATAACGGTTAAATAGTAATAGCCATAAGTTACTATCCTAACGATGTCACTAACCCTAAACAATCCGAGGGATAATAATGGTACTAATACAACATGATAAGTCTTAAGTTAGACTTCGCAAGATAACTCTACTAGGTGCTCAACCTAGACTTACCAGAAGCCCTAAGGATCCTGTTCACAGTCTATCGATCTAAGACCCCGGCAATACGAGCGTATTCGCATGCTACTACCCTAAACTTGGATTTCGTCCACGCTCCGGTCCACGATCAACCTACACCGGTTAAGATCTGACGGTACACGAGGAGTGACTCATCTACAGTCCCTTAGGAGTAAGGTAAACATACGTCTTTAATGATCGATGGCCCCTAGGGAAATGATATCGCCCTAGACGAGCACAACAAACTGCGTACTAGCTAATAAGCTACATATGAGTAAACAAAACACATACAAGCTAAACAAGCTACGTATGAAACCAACAACTACATACGAGCCAGGCGGGCTGTGTATGAGACAGCAACATATATACAAGCCAAATAAGCTACGTATGAGACCAACAACTACATACGAGCCAGGCGAGCTGCGTATGAGACAACAACATACATACGAGCCAAATAAGCTACGTATGATACCAACAATTACATACGAGCTCGACAAGCTACGTATGAGCAAAATAATATATAGATTCAACTATACAGGTATTCTAACAACCTAGAAGCAACCAAACGTTCTTACTAGTAAAACTTGATCTTTTATATATAGAAGCAACAGAAGAATCTTCTAACAGTCTAATATAAACATACTACCAATGAAAACCCAATCTTCGTACGCAAAAGCGGCATAAGAAGCCTTCTAACAACCTAGAAGCAAATAGTGCTACGCTTATCGGAATTCAACAAAATTAGACTTTTTAGAAAGGTGAGAACATCTCCTACAACTTTCTAGTTGAAAACTTTTTCAGATTCCGTAAGGAATTCCAAATCCGGTCCGTTAAACACAACTCAAAACAACAAAACAGCACAGCAAAAGTTAATAGCAAGCTGAAACTTGTAAAGGTCATAAATTTTTCTATACTCATTGGAATTTAACGAAACTGGACATTTTGAAAAGGTGGGAACATCTACTACAAATTTCTAGTTGACCACTTTCTCATATTAAGCAAGTAAGAGGTACAAAAATATCAAGCAATCCAAACAACAAGCATTCAGCCAAAAGCTGGCTGCTGTGTTTTGGAACGGTCATAACTTTTGCACCACTTATCGGAATCTAACCAAATAGGACATTTCGAAAAGGTGAGAGTCTCTACTACGACTTCCTAGTTGATCACTTTTCCAAATTCCGTAAGGAACATCAAGATATAGCCCCTTGAATATATGTCGGTGTTAACCCCAAAAACATCAGATTTCGACAGTAAAGCTGAAGCTTTGAAAGATTGTAACTTTTGCTCTATTTGTCGGAATCTAACAAAATAGAACATTTTGGAATGTTGGGAACATCTACTAAAACTCTCTAGTTGAACAGTTTCCCAAATTCAGTAAGTAAAAGTAACAAAAACATCAAGCAATCAAAACAGCAATTTCTCAGCCAAAACTGGCTGCTGTAAATTGTAAAAGCCATAACTCCTACTCTGCTTATCAGAATCTAACCAAATAGGACATTTTGAAAAGGTAAGAGTCTATACTACAACTGTCTAGTTGAACACTTTCTCAGATTCTACAAGTAAGAGGTACAAAAACATCAAGCAAACAAAATAGCAAGCATTCAACCAAAAAGCTAGCTGTTGTGTTTTGGAACGGTCATAACTTTTGCACCACTTATCGGAATCTAACCAGATAGGATATTTTGGAAAGGTGAGAGACTCTACTACAACTCCCTAGTTGATCACTATCTCAGATTCAACAAGTAAGAGGTACAAAAATATCAAGCAATCAAAACAGTGAGCTTCCAGCCAAAAGCTTACTGCTCTGTTTTAGAATGGTCATAACTTTTGCACCACTTATTGAAATCTGATGAAATAGGACATTTGGAAAAGTGAGAACGTCTACTACAACTTTTTTGTTGATCGCTTTTCCAAATTCTGCAAGGAACATTAAGATACAACCCCTTGAACAGACTATGAAAGTTAACCAGCTGCTGTTTTGGCTAAATTTTCGCTGTTTTGGGGAAACGGTTGTTTCACCCATCAAACTAACTCGGAACAGTCTATAAAAAATAGAGCATGCTAATAACACATATAAGAACCACTAAAATTAATTTGGGTCAAAATTTCATCTTTAGCATATGTAATTAATTCTAACCCTACAACCACAAAGATTGAATCTTTAGGGCTTTCTCTTGTGTTCTACTACTTCAATCTTGTATGTCTTCTATTCTAGTCCATAAACAATCACATGCACATATAATTAGTTCAATTTCTTTAACAATTCTAACAATAATATTAACTAAAACAAGCATGAGTGAGAAACCCACACCCAATCATGTAGGAATAACTTGCTTCGCCTCCTCCTCCTTGCTCCTTGTTTTTTCTCTTCAAAAAAACTTCAAGAAATGGAACCCATGAAATCAACCCCTCTTTTCTTTTGATTCTCTCTTTCTTTTCTTTCTTTCTTAATCCCAATTTTTTTCTAAATAAAATAAGTAAAAAGTAGAAGAAGAATTGAGATGAGAAGAGATGGGGGGACACCAAAAATGAGAGTGGGCTTTGCACTAGGGTTATGGCCGGCCAAATGGGTGTGGGGGGTGTTTTTATATGTGAAGGGGAGTTGGGTTTGTCGTTGAGAAGAGAACACTTGTTCTCATTCTCATGGCTCATCAAATTTGAGATCTATTTGCAAATTTAAATTGCAGTCAAACCCAAAAATTTGCAGTCAACACCCAATCTAATTTCTACCCTCCATTTGATCATGACTGATCAAGAATAAGAGACATTTTCCAAAAATCACATACTACATGATTTCGTACAAACGTACGAAATCGATACAGTAGATATATGTACATATATCTGTCTATACAGATAATTTTCATTCGTTACAACAAATAATCTCTACAAAAAATATTTTCATTCAGAAATAATAATAAAAAATAATTTTATTACCGACTCGGAAGATTACAGTACCAATTTGATACAATACAGATGTATACAGACTGGTATATATATACAAATAATGTTTATTGACAAAACCGGCACCAAAAATATTTCAATTCTGAAAAAATAATAATAATAATAATTTTTAATATCAGCCCAGGATTTTACAGACATTTTCTCAAAAACGCATTTTACAGAATTTTGTATAAGTGCACAAAACCGATACATTACATATATATACTTACTAGTATATATATACAGATAACTTTTTATTAGTAAAACCAAGACATTTCCATAACAATATTTTAATTTTAAAAATAATAATAATACAAATATAATATCCAACCGGGATATTACAACCTTCAGGCACAATGTTCGCCACAGCCAGCTGAAGGCCTCCTTGGTGAAGAAGCCGCCTATTGATTTTTCTGACCTCCTCAATAGGGTCAAAAAGTACATCCAAGCTGAGGAGGCTCTACACCCTGAGGGTCTAAAAGAAACATCAGCCAAAGGGAAGAGAAAGTTCGATGATTCCGAGCCTGTGAAGAAGGATCAAAAATATGCATTCGGTCATAGACGACCACCTCCTATCCTCAGCTTCGCGAGGTTCACTCCGCTGACTCAGAGTGTGTCAGCTATCCTCATGGAAATTGAGGATAAGGGGATCGTCCGCCATCCTCCCCGATCTAACAACAACAACAAGAGGGACCGAAGATTCTACTGTCGGTTCCATCTGGACCACGGGCACGAGACTGATAATTTTCGAGCCCTCAAAGACGATATTGAGACCCTCATCGAAAGGGGGTACCTAAGGAAGTTCACATGAACTAACCCGTGGGCTTCGCCTCCTTCTCGAATAGCCAACAGACATCTAGAGGCGGAACTCGAGCCCGAAGGAACCGCTGGACCGGTCATTCTTCACTGTGTCCACGGCGGACCTATGGGGGGAGACTCGAACACCTCCCGCAAAGCCTTCGTACGGGAGGTTTACTCAGTCCATAACTATTCGCCCCCAAGGATCAAGGACTGGCAGTCTCATTCTCCAAAGAAGACCTAGAAGGCGTCTGGCTGCCTCATTGCGATGCACTGGTAATCAGCCTCGGCATGGCCAATCACGAGGTCATCCGCATCCTCATTGACAATGGTAGATCGGTTAGCATCTTGTTCATGGACGCATTTGAAAAGCTCAAATTCTCTCGCGAGAGGCTGAAGCCGGTCAAGTACACGCTCTGCGAGTTCTCGAGTGTTTCTGTCCAAATTGAGGAAATCGTCACGCTGGATGTCACAGCCAGAACAGCCCCAACCATTCAAACAGAAGCCCTGGATTTCATGGTAGTCACCGCCCAGGCCACCTATAATGCTATCCTCGGTAGGCCTGGTCTCTATTCTCTCTAGGCAGTGCCTTCCGCCTATCACCTGAAGATGAAATTCCCCACCAACCACAGGGTCAGCATTGTCATAGACAAAGAATATGCTCGTTCATGCTATATGGCCACGATGGGGGTGGAGTTTTCCCCCTTGACGCTGTCGAGCTTCCATCTGACAGGAGTCCATAGGGCTCGGAGCCCGTCAACAAGTTAGAGGAGGTCCCCTTCTCTAGGGAAGACAAAACTAAATGGTTTCAAGTAAGCAATTCTCTCGCTCCAGACCTAAAGCTGGCCATTATCAACAGCATCGATCGGAATTCCGACCTTTGCATGGACGCCATCGGATATGTCAGGGATTTTAGAGGACCTCATCATTCATAAACTAAGCGTCCACCCGGACTTGAGACCAGTCCAACAGAAGCACCGTATGTTCGCTCCCGACAGGCAACATGCCATAAAGGGAGAAGTAGACAAGCTCCTCTCGGCTCGGTTCATACAGGAGGTCAACTACCCAGAGTGGTTGGAAAACCTTGTGATGGTGAAGAAACTGAAGGGGAAGTGGAGGGACTGTATAGACTTCACAAGCCTCAACAAGGCCTGTCCTAAAGATCCTTTCCCCCTCTCGAGCATCGACGCCCTGTTAAATGTGACTTTAGGTTACGAGCTCCTAAGTTTCCCCTTCCCGAGCATCGATGCCCTGGTAAATGTGACTTCTGGTAACGAGTTGCTAAGTTTCACGGATGCCTTTCAAGCTATAACCAGATCATAATATTCCTCCGGACATCCCCAAGACTGCCTTTGTGACCGACCAAGGCCTCTATTGCTACCGGGTCATACCTTTCAGGGTGAAGAACATCGGTGTTATGAACCAAAGGCTCGTCAATCGGGTCTTTAAAGAGCAAATATGTCGGAACATGGAGGTATAAGTCGACGATCTGCTCGTTAAGAGTTGCAGACGGAAAGATCATTTCACTGACCTCGAGAAGGCTTTCGAGGTCCTACGATCCCACCACAGGCGACTCAACCCTTCCATATGCGCCTTCGGCGTCACCTCAGAAAAATTTCTCGGATTCGTGATCAGCCAGTGAGGGGATTCGTGGTCAGCCAGTGAGGCATTGAGGTAAACCCCGAAAAGATTCAGGCCATATTGGACATGGCCACTCCAAGAAATGTCAAAGAAGTCCAACAGCTCACAGGTCAACTGGCGGCCATCGGCCGTCTCCTCTCCAAGTCTGGAAAAAAGTCATTCCCATTCTTCAAAGCCCTCCGGGGGGGAGGGGGCAAAAAAATTCGAGTGGGGAGAACCTCAACAGTAGGCTTTCAACCAGCTGAAGTTCAACTTGGCCAACCCCCCGCTCCTTAGCAAGTCAGAGCAGGACGAGGCCCTTTTTCTCTATCTCACCACTTTAGAACACTTGCTCAGTACCGTACTTGCTAAGAGGAAGACGGAGTCCAAAAACCCTTCTATTATGTCAGCAAAGTTCTGCATAATGATAAGCTTCGATACATTAGGATGGAAAAGGTCGCATACGCATTAGTGATGGCCGCTCGGAAACTTCGACCATACTTTCAAGCCCACTCCATCGAAGTCCTGACAGATTAGCCTCTTAAGCTAGTCCTCAACAAACTGAAAAACTCTGGCCACTTGATCAAGTGGTCAATTGAGCTGAGCCAGCATGACATCAGCTACCAACCTCGGACAGCCTTCGAAGGCAAGGCCTCGCAAAATTCATCACAGAATGTATCATTCCCGAAGCATATGAAATATGTGAAGATGAACCCATAAGGGAGATTTATGTCGATGGATCAACCTACGAGGGAAGAAGTGGTGTTGGCATCATACTCTGAGGTCCTGACGATTTCGTCGTCCATTCCTCCCTATGTCTCAATTTTCAGACCTCCAACAATGAGGCGGAATACACAGCAATGATCGTCAGGCTCATGCTAGCCTACAAGGCAGGGGTAGGATGAGTGAGGGCCTTCAGTGACTCTCATCTCGTGGCCAACCAGATCTCCGGGGATTATGATGCCTGTGACACCCGGATGATGGCGCGCGTCAGACATCTCTTAGCAGTCTTCAAGGGTGCCCCTTCAAGCGTATTCCGAGAGAACAAAATAGTCAGTCCGATGCCTTGTCCAAGCTCACCATGTCGTCCTTCGAGGGCCTAGATCACACTATCCTTGTCGTGGTTCTCCTCAAGCCTAGCATCGAGAACCACGAGGTCCTTTGCCTCAAGTCGAACATACAAGCAGAAACTTGGATGGATCCCATCCAGAAGTTTTTGACCAATGGTGAACTCACATATGACTCGGCCGAGGCGAGGAAGATAAGAATTAGATCATAAAGATTCACATTGATTGACAATGTACTCTTCAAGTGCTCATACACTAAGGTGGAAGGGGGACTATCTCCAATGTCTGTGTCCTGATGAAGCCAAGTATGCGCTAAAGGAGTTGCAGGGAGGAATTGGTGGGTGTCATATGGGCAGCAAGTCACTCGCGAGGAAAATATTGATGTATGTCCTAGAGGCCAATTGTGTATTGACATTACTAGTTTACATTGTATCATGACGTTTATTTCATATTTATGCATTTTATTTATTGTGTTATTTATTGTGAATTAAATGAACATTATGAAGTTCTTCGAATAGTAAGTTCAATGTCATGGGATATTAAGTGCATGACTTGATTGTGAGATCCTATTGGCTGAAATCAAAACATTGTTCTTAAATGTCCAACGATAATACATAGAGATTAATGTGTGCGTAGACTGATGACCATTCTCACAGGTCATTGATATGAGATATCAAGTCTTTACATGGGTACATATTCGAATAATAATGTACTTGACTGACCCACCATGAGAACGCTGCATGGATCGGTACGTGAGTATCATAAGCGGTTCTTACAGTGACCATGCTGTACGTAGTCCTTTGACTTGAAGTCACGACGGTTCCCTACAAGAGAAGTTATATGTTTTAATACCGTCAAATGTTGCCTATAATAAGGTGATTATAAAATCAATTATTGGATATACTACAAATCATGCGGAGGGATGTGAGTGACTTAGATAGGATTTAACCCTCTTACATAACAGGAGCGATATATACAGGCCCCTTGATTGAGTGAGACTGCAAAATGCATGGCCTTGCTCAAATGAGTCAATATGAGATATTGATCTCATTTGTTTTAGTAAGTCTAATCGGAGATCAAGAAACCAAAGATTGAACTATACAAGGGTGACACGCTCTATGCCTTATGGTCAATTAAGATATCTGGACAAAAGAACTAGACTACATGGTAGCATTGGTCACGGATAGGTTATGTCAAATCAACGACATTTTCGTTACTTGAGTATCAGTGATGTATTGCTAGATACAGCTCACTGTTTGTGATACTCGAATATGATTTTAGTATCACTGTCAATGTAATGGGAAGCTACAGTGTCACACACTTTGAATGGATCGGAATTGGGATTCAAATTCATAAGATGAATTTAATTAGGGATCCAAGAAGACTGGACTCCTGACATTGGTTGGAAATTTAATTAGATTAAATGGATCGACTAAAGTTCAAAGGCCCTCACACGAATCTGGCTCATGTCAAATTGTTAGCTCAACAACCTCATTATTCTCTTTGAGTTAGTTTTCTGTACATATATATATGATATGTATCTCTGAAAAAGACACACGTGAAAAAACTCCAGCCATCACAGAAAGTGAGAGAGAGGGATCGTGAGGAGGAACATTCCCTTCCCGTAATTAGCACTGCGGTATGAGGGAGAACTGTTTTTCGTTCCGTGCGTGTGGATGTCGTAGAGGCACCTGCAATATTGTAGTGTTGTGATCGGTATACAATGGAGACAGGAGATCCATCTTTAAGGTATAACTCCTAAACACGATTTATGGTTTTCGCATGGATCCATGGCTAGGTTTCGATAATTTTGTAATTTTTCGCTATGTATTTAATATGTGATTGCATTCGAAACCTAACAGAAAGTGCTTAACCACAGGTACTGATATGGCTAAAAATAGGGTTAAATCGGAACCGTCCAAATCAGGCACGAATCTTAAAGCTCAGGGGTAAAATGGTAATTTTTCTCTACAAACGGGTCTGAGATGGGAACTGGGTCTTTTTCCAAAAGACCCAATAACCCACTAACGGATCCGTCTTAACTGGGTGCGGGTTCCAACTCGCAAGAAATCCAGTCCAGCGGGATAGAATTAGGGTTTATGATTGTCCCTAATCAACGGCCCCTGATCACGTCTATCCATTCACTGGAAAGTAGGGATTTGATCTTATCCCGAAACTGGTTCCCAAGGCGGCTATAAATATCCCCATCCCCCACTGTTATGAGGTAATCAATCTTTTGACAATAAAAGCTCTTTCATAATCTTTCTGATTACTGACTAGAGCGTCGGAGGGTGCATCGCCGGAATCAATCCCGGTGTTTTGCACTTTTTGCAGGTCAACGGCGAGAGATCACAGTCAAACTCCGACGGAAAGGTGTTTCAGGTTTGACTATTCAACATTCCCAAGAATCCACAAATCTATCTGTTTGCCCCCACACCGATTTCAGCGGCAACAGATTGGTGCCGTCTGTGGGAAGCAATTCGAATAGCAATCCATCCTCTTCCATCGGTTAAGATCACCTCCAGCCATGCCTCCCAGAAAACTGAGATCCAGAGGGTCCAACTGTGGGCCCACTCCTCCTTAACCGCAACAGGAGGCTCCCCTCCAAACCGTCCAGCAGCAGGGACAACTCCCTCCTCAGCTAATCAGCCCATGCAGCAGGAATAGCCTCCTTTTCAGAATCCTCAGCACCAGCGGGCTCCAGCCGGGCCCCAGAACACTGGTTTTGGGACCTTCCGTCCTTATCCTCAGAAGCAACCTCTTCATCGTGACCATGTCTCCGTACATAACCCTTCAACCGACTCGATGGCATCTCATAACCCTTGGCCTTCCGAAGACCTCCGCAACATCCTCATTAACCGGTAGAAAGAGGTGGACCTTCACCACCGTTTGGATGAAAGGCGAGCCCGAGAGGGAACCTCCCACTCAGAACGTCCAAATGCGCGATCCCCTCACCGCCGCGATTACAGGAGGTCCCCTCTGCATAGGAGGCGGAGAGAGTCCCCTGAGTACCGTCGAAGAAGGCATCATTCTCCCGCTGGTCGGCAGCCCCAGAGGGACGAGAACGGACCTATCACCCGAGCCGAATTCCAACAGTTCTAGGCTACAATCTTGCAGGCCCTCAATCTCCCACCAAACAACAATATCAATGCTCAGAGGATCCCCACTCCTCCGCCAGTCCAAAGCCCTCATCCTCGGTCTCTGAGTCCTCCTTATGCTTCGAGCCACCGCCGTCATATCCCCAGTCATTCCCCGCGTTACCATCACTGTAGCCCACGCTCCCATCTGTACGGAGATGAGTCCAAAGGCTCACCGGGATACCGTCGAAGGGATAATGCAGTTTATCGCCGTCTCCATAAGATGGAAAGGCACCTCGGTCAACTAGACAAGGAAGAGGAGCTAAGAGGGAGAACCCTCCGTCCAAGCAGACCTCCGTTCTCCTGAACTATCATGGAGGCTCCTGTTCCGACAAGCTTTAAGCCCCCGCAGTTCGAGACATATACGGGAGAGTCAGACCCCGTGGATCACATCGAGAGTTTCAAAACTCTCATGATGAACCACCAGGCTTCCGATGCTCTACTGTGCAAAACCTTTCCAGCCACTCTCAAAGGTCCAGCTCGGGAATGGTACTCCCGCCTCGCCCCATCCTCCATCTTCTCCTTTGAACAATTTGAAACCCTCTTCATCACCCACTTCGTGAGCAGCCGCCGAACCGAGAAGACTAGTATTTCACTAGTCTTCCTCAATCAGAAGAAGGGTGAGAAACTAAGAGATTATGTCAAGCGGTTTACCACGGAAGCTAGGTCCATTGCCTTCCTCAACCAATCGGTCGCTGCAGCCGCCTTCCAATCCAATGTCCTCAATTCGAGCCTCCGTTCCTCCCTAGCTAAAAAGCCCTTGCGAGACTTCTCCGACCTTCTTCTCAGAAGTGAGAAGTATATCCGGGCTGAGAAAGCTGAACATCACCCCACATTCGAGGGGTCTTCCTCAGGAAGCAAGAGAAAGGAAACCAAAGATGAGGGAGCTAAGAAGCTCCAAAAGGACAACGGGGGTCAGCGCCGCCCGCCTCCCAGATTTGAGAAGTTTATCCCTCTCAACACCAATGTTTCAACTATTCTCATGGAGGTTGAGAAAGAAGGAGTCCTGCCTCCTGCCCCGAAGATGAATACCCCAGGGAAAAAGAGGGATAAGGAGAAGTGGTGCCGATATCATCGAGACCACGGCCATGACACTAATGACTGTCGGGCTCTGAAGAATGAAATTGAGGCCCTCATTTAGAGAGGGCAGCTGTCCAAGTTTGTAAGAAAGGACCGGATCGATCCTCCTCCTCCCTCTAGGGGGGATAACAAGCGTCTCGAGAGGCACGACGAGACTCCCAAGTTTGAGGAAGAATGCATCTTGCACCTCATCCATAGAGGCCCAATGGGAGGAACCTCCAACTCTTCTCGAAAGGCTTTCATCAGGGAGGTCAACTCGGTGCACAGCATACCCCCTCCCAAAGGTCTCGAAGTCCCGATTACTTTCTCGGATAAAGATCTAGAGGGTGTCCGAACCCCCCATTGTGATGCACTAGTGATTAACCTCCACATGGCTAACTTCAAAGTGGAGAGGATTCTGGTGGATAACGGCAGTTCTATCAACATCCTCTTCCTGGCGGCCTTCTGATGACTCAAATTATCGCGGGATAGGCTCACGCCCGCTGGCTATAAACTCCATGGATTCACGGGAGTGCCAGTGACTATCGAAGGGGTGATAACCCTCAACGTAATCGCTGGCAAAACTCCTACTACCCGAACGGAGCCAATGGATTTCATGGTTGTCGACATCCCAGCCGCTTACAATGCGATCCTAGGATGACCCGACCTAGCTACCCTAGAAGCTGTCCCATCGGCTTATCATCTTAAAATGAAGTTCCCAACCAAAGCAGGTGTAGGGGAAGTGAGGGGAAGTCAAGAGATGGCCCGCAAGTGTTACATGACCTCGACCGGGGGACCTGTCCTTTCCTCGAGACCCTCGAAATTCCCCTGGGGAGCATCCAGCCTATGTCAGAACCGGTAGACGAGCTGGAGGAAGTGCTCTTTTCCGAGCAAGATCCGAACTGCAAATTCTTCGTCAGCAAGACCCTCCCCTCTGCCCTCTGTTCCGACATAGTCCAATGCATCAGAAAGAACCATGACCGCTTTGCCTGGTCAGCTACCGACATGCCAGGGATTTCCATGACCTCCTCGTCCACCACCTAAGTGTTGCTCCGGGGTCTAAACCGGTCCAACAGAAGAGGCGCAAATTCACCCCTGAACGCTAGTAGGCTATAAAGGAAGAAGTGGACAAGCTTCTCAAAGCCCGGTTCATCCAAGAGGTCAATTATCCTGAGTGGCTCTCTAATGTTGTTATGGTTAAGAAGACAAATGGAAGTTGGAGAATTTGCATCGACTTCATAGACCTGAATAAGGCATGCCCCAAGGATCCTTTTCCACTCCCCATAAGCTGTTGACTTCATCGACTTTGATCGACGCTACTTCGGGCCATGAGCTGTTGAGCTTCATGAATGCCTTCTCCGGATATAATCAAATCAAAATGTTCCCCCCGAATATCCCGAAGACGTCCTTCATCACAGATCAAGGCCTCTATTGCTACCGGGTAATGCCCTTCGGGCTCAAAAATGCCAGTGCCACCTACCAGTGCCTCGTCAATAAGGTCTTCCAGAATCAGATCGGTCGAAATATGGAAGTGTACGTTGATGATATGCTAGTCAAAAGTATCCATGGGGCCGACCATGTTGCCGACCTACAAGAATCTTTCGACGTGTTGAGGGAGCATACTATGAGACTAAACCCGAACAAGTGTGCGTTCGGGGTCTTGTCTGGTAAGTTCCTGGGCTTCATGGTCAGTCAGAGGGGGATCGAAGCCAACCCCAAGAAGATCAAGTCATACTGGACATGGCTCCTCCTACAAGTGTGAAAGAAGTTCAAAAGCTCACAGGATGCCTCGCGGCCATAGGACGCTTCCTGTCTAAGTCAGGGGAGAAGAGTCTTCCTTTTTTCAAAGCCCTCAGGGGGCTAAGGGCTTCGAGTGGGGCCAACAGCAGCATGAATCGTTCAACCGACTGAAAGCCTATCTGGTCAACCCCCCACTCTTCAACAATCCTATTCTGGGGAAAACACTCTACCTCTACCTCGCTGCCTCTGAACAAACCCTCAGCGTTGTCCTAGTGAGGGAAGAAGACAAGGCTCAGAAGCCTATCTATTATGTGAGCAAGGTACTTCGAGATGCCAAGCTCCTCTATCCAAGGTTGGAGAAGATAGCCTACGCCTTGGTTTTGGCAGCCAGGAAGCTCCGCCCCTATTTTCAATCCCATTCGGTGGTCGTCCTTACCGACCAGCCGCTCAAGCAAGTCCTGAACAAGCCCGAGACCTCCGGGCGCCTAATGAAGTGGTCGATCGAGCTAAGTCAACATGACATATCTTATCAGCCTCGGACTGCTATCAAGGCTCAAGCCCTCACCGAATTTATAGTAGAAAGCACCATTCCGGAAGTGAGTCAAGCAGCAAATGGGCCACTCATGTGGACAGTGTATGTAGATGGGTCTTCTTGCGCCGAGGGGAGTGGAGCCGGAGTCATTCTGGCTGGCCCAAATGACTTCGTTCTCCAATAATCCCCCTGCATCAACTTCAAAGCTTCCAACAACGAAGCTGAGTATGAAGCCCTAATAGCAGGCCTAAGTATGGCTCGCAAGGTAAGGGCACAACGCATCCGAATATTCAGTGATTCACAGCTGGTGGTCAGTCAAGTCTTAGGAGACTACGAGGCACGAGATGACCGAATGGTTAAGTACTTAGCCAAGGTCCAAAGTCTCATGGCTTCATTCGAAGAGGCACAAATCCAGCGGATCCCTAGAGAAGAAAACTCCCAAGCAGATGCCCTATCAAAACTGGCCTCCTCCTCCCTCCAAGGTCTCGAGCAGACCGTCCTAATCGAAGTACTCCTGAGGCCAAGCATAGAAGAGGAAGCCCCCGACTCATTGGAGTCGCTGCCCGTCCAACTCCGGGACAACTGGATGAAGCCTTTGATAGAGTTCCTCAGGGATGGGACCCTTCCCCAAGATCCTAAAGAAGCCCATCGAATCCGAACGAGAGCGGAGCGGTACACCCATTGTAGAACCCCGTATTTTCAAATATTATTTTATTATTTGAAAATGAATTTAAATGAATTTCTGAGGATTTAATTGATATTTTCTGAAAAGATCTATCTTTTGTACACGTGCAAAACACGTGCAAATGAGTTTTGAGATGCTTGAAAAATTAAGAATTCTTTATGAAAAATCATTATTTATTATTTGGGAATTATTTAGTATTTTTCCATATTTTTCTGAAATTAATTAGTACTATTTGCAAATTTTAAGAAAAGAAGGACCTTTTTGTAAAATTGACATTTTAAGGGCTAAAATGCAAAATTGGCATTCTGGACATTTTGAACAGTATTAGTTAGGATTTAGAATCATATAAATCCTAATTTTAATGAATTATGAAATGAATTTCCAAAAGAAGATATATATATATAATTGTATTTGGATGGATTGTTTTGCAAATGTATTTCCTAAACCCTAATACTTGATCCCGGCCTATATAAGAGAGTTGTAGCCGTCATTCGCTGCACAACTCAGATCTTATTATATTTCTATTCTCTTGGTGATTGAAGAAGGAGTTCTTGGATCTAGCAAGAGGAAGGCTTGTGGATTCTTCTTGATTCTAAAAGGTGAGTGATATAGACTTGTTTGTTTATGTGTATGATTGCATGTTGTTTTGTTTGATGATTTCGTATCTTGTATGAAATCGATGCCATGGTTGTTATTCGTAATATACATGTGAAATCCATGATAGATTAGTAGATCTCGATTGACAATTCTTGATTGCTTGAAACATGTTAAGATTCGATTATGATTATTGAAGATAAGAAATTGGATGGAGGAATCTCTAGACATTGTTATTTACGAGTTGGATTAGATATGAGTAGAGGAAGAGATTTGGTATTTGAGATTGACTCCAGTATTGATTATTGATTTCAGACCTAAATTGTGAGATCTGTAGGCCGACAGTCGACTGGGACTAGGTATCAGTCGACTGGTACGACCCTAATATTGTATCTTTAGTTTTTCTCGAAATTCTCTCGGGTAAGTCGACTTATGTTCTTATAAGTCGACTTATGTTCTTATAAGTCGACTTATGTCCCCTTTTAAGTCGACTTATGTTTTGATAAGTCTTCTTATGATTTTTATAAGTCATCTTATACTTTTGATAAGTCTACTTATGATTTTTATAAGTCATCTTATACTGTTGATAAGTCTACTTATGATTTCTATAAGTCACCTTATATTATTGATAAGTCTACTTATGATTTTTATAAGTTATCTTATACTGTTAGCACTTGGATTGTTTCTTGAGAATTATTGATAATTATCTCGGGTAAGTCGACTGATGGTTGGTTAAGTCGACTTACTGCACTTGTTATAATCTTGACTATTAGTTCTCGAGGCAGTCGACTTATTACGGTATAAGTCGACTGGTTCTGATGAGTTTTCATGATCTTGAAGGTTCTTGTTATCGTTAGTTTACTTGTAGATGAATATGTTCGTCGGTGTAATAGTCACCATTGGTGATGCATGCCGGGTTCGTATTCTATCTATACCCTCTTTAGTTTGTTTGTAGATGAATATGTTCGTCGGTGTAATAGTCACCATTGGTGATGCATGCCGGGTTCGTATTCTATCTATACCCTCTTTAGTTTGTTTGTAGATGAATATGTTCGTCGGTGTAATAGTCACCATTGGTGATGCATGCCGGGTTCGTATTCTATCTATACCCTCTTTAGTTTGTTTGTAGATGAATATGTTCGTCGGTGTAATAGTCACCATTGGTGATGCATGCCGGGTTCGTATTCTATCTATACCCTCTTTAGTTTGTTTGTAGATGAATATGTTCGTCGGTGTAATAGTCACCATTGGTGATGCATGCCGGGTTCGTATTCTATCTATACCCTCTTTAGTTTGTTTGTAGATGAATATGTTCGTCGGTGTAATAGTCACCATTGGTGATGCATGCCGGGTTCGTATTCTATCTATACCCTCTTTAGTTTGTTTGTAGATGAATATGTTCGTCGGTGTAATAGTCACCATTGGTGATGCATGCCGGGTTCGTATTCTATCTATACCCTCTTTAGTTTGTTTGTAGATGAATATGTTCGTCGGTGTAATAGTCACCATTGGTGATGCATGCCGGGTTCGTATTCTATCTATACCCTCTTTAGTTTGTTTGTAGATGAATATGTTCGTCGGTGTAATAGTCACCATTGGTGATGCATGCCGGGTTCGTATTCTATCTATACCCTCTTTAGTTTGTTTGTAGATGAATATGTTCGTCGGTGTAATAGTCACCATTGGTGATGCATGCCGGGTTCGTATTCTATCTATACCCTCTTTAGTTTGTTTGTAGATGAATATGTTCGTCGGTGTAATAGTCACCATTGGTGATGCATGCCGGGTTCGTATTCTATCTATACCCTCTTTAGTTTGTTTGTAGATGAATATGTTCGTCGGTGTAATAGTCACCATTGGTGATGCATGTCGGGTTCGTATTCTATCTATACCCTCTTTAGTTTGTTTGTAGATGAATATGTTCGTCGGTGTAATAGTCACCATTGGTGATGCATGCCGGGTTCGTATTCTATCTATACCCTCTTTAGTTTGTTTGTAGATGAATATGTTCGTCGGTGTAATAGTCACTATTGGTGATGCATGCCGGGTTCGTATTCTATCTATACCCTCTTAGTTTGTTTGTAGATGAATATGTTCGTCGGTGTAATAGTCACTATTGGTGATGCATGCCAGGTTCGTATTCTATCTATACCCTCTTTAGTTTTGTAGATGGATATATGGGTATCCGATCTATGGTATTATTGGAGATCGATTGTTGGACATACATCGTGGTATTGAGATTTATTGATAGTTGGGCATGATCAGAGAGGTGAGGATTATTGTTGTTCTGATCAGTCGACTGGTCCTTTGAACAGTCGACTGTACCGTACAGTTGAACTGTACATATTTTGAGAGAGATTGATTGATGGATACTTGATCGTTGGTATTGTTTCTCGACTTGGTTCACTCATGTACTGGCCTATCGCTCTTGTTTCAGATTACATGTTCAGTTTATGTATTTTTGTTCAGTACATGTTGATTGAGAATTTATGTTTATTTGTTATTTATGTTTGTTGTTTATATCACTCACACCAGTTATGGCTGACCCCGTAGTTTTGGGGGTTAGGGTTCAACTCTAGCCTCACATGTTGCAGGTTATTGCTTAGAATTGGAGGCTTGGATGCTTGGGTTAGCTTTAGAGAGTATGAGTGAGATGATAGAGCCATGTGTAATTTTGTAAAGAATAGTGTTGTAAAAGAATTATTGTAATGTAAGGTGTTTGTATTTCCGCTGCTATTTGAAAGAAGTTGTTGTAATAAAGATTTGGAATAAAATGACTTGAGTTTTTGGTCTATGTATATTGTTACATTGAAGTGGATCACTGGGAAAGTGCCACATATTTTCTAAAGTTTCGTATTTAGAAATTCGGGGCGCTACAGTTTGGTATCAGAGCATGCTTCAATAGTAATAATAGACATAGTATGAAAACCAACCTAGGTGTGGACACTAGAGAGTGAGTACCTAGGTGTGGACATCAGAGTGTGAGTATCACATAGAATTAAAATATGATGCTTTGTTTGAGGTCATGGTATGGTTATAGTTTTGCCATAGGATATGGATGTGAATGTGAATTGTGTTTGAGGTGGCTATCCTTAGTCATGTCCTTTCTAAGGAGGGAGTGGCCACTGATTCTTGGAAGGACGAAGCAGTTGTGGAAGGTCAGAGTTGGATGCAGGAGTTCAGTAGTTGTTGCAGCGTGGCTTCCGATGACAAGTTATCAGAGTCGCGCAGCGGAAGATTGTCTTTTCTGAATTATTTGCATGATTTGTTTCCTATGTGTGATGTGTTTGTTCTGTTGGAATGCATTCTTTTACGTGATTGTATTTCCTAAAGTTATATTTCTATCTGTGAGTTTTCAATCGTTATTAGTGGGTTGTTCGGACCTCATTAGCCGTAGTTCTGAGGACAGAACTCTTCTAAGGAGGGAGTGATGTAGAACCCCGTATTTTCAAATATTATTTTATTATTTGAAAATGAATTTAAATGAATTTCTGAGGATTTAATTGATATTTTCTGAAAAGATCTATCTTTTGTACACGTGCAAAACACGTGCAAATGAGTTTTGAGATGCTTGAAAAATTAAGAATTCTTTATGAAAAATCATTATTTATTATTTGGGAATTATTTAGTATTTTTCCATATTTTTCTGAAATTAATTAGTACTATTTGCAAATTTTAAGAAAAGAAGGACCTTTTTGTAAAATTGACATTTTAAGGGCTAAAATGCAAAATTGGCATTCTGGACATTTTGAACAGTATTAGTTAGGATTTAGAATCATATAAATCCTAATTTTAATGAATTATGAAATGAATTTCCAAAAGAAGATATATATATATAATTGTATTTGGATGGATTGTTTTGCAAATGTATTTCCTAAACCCTAATACTTGATCCCGGCCTATATAAGAGAGTTGCAGCCGTCATTCGCTGCACAACTCAGATCTTATTATATTTCTATTCTCTTGGTGATTGAAGAAGGAGTTCTTGGATCTAGCAAGAGGAAGGCTTGTGGATTCTTCTTGATTCTAAAAGGTGAGTGATATAGACTTGTTTGTTTATGTGTATGATTGCATGTTGTTTTGTTTGATGATTTCGTATCTTGTATGAAATCGATGCCATGGTTGTTATTCGTAATATACATGTGAAATCCATGATAGATTAGTAGATCTCGATTGACAATTCTTGATTGCTTGAAACATGTTAAGATTCGATTATGATTATTGAAGATAAGAAATTGGATGGAGGAATCTCTAGACATTGTTATTTACGAGTTGGATTAGATATGAGTAGAGGAAGAGATTTGGTATTTGAGATTGACTCCAGTATTGATTATTGATTTCAGACCTAAATTGTGAGATCTGTAGGCCGACAGTCGACTGGGACTAGGTATCAGTCGACTGGTACGACCCTAATATTGTATCTTTAGTTTTTCTCGAAATTCTCTCGGGTAAGTCGACTTATGTTCTTATAAGTCGACTTATGTTCTTATAAGTCGACTTATGTCCCCTTTTAAGTCGACTTATGTTTTGATAAGTCTTCTTATGATTTTTATAAGTCATCTTATACTTTTGATAAGTCTACTTATGATTTTTATAAGTCATCTTATACTGTTGATAAGTCTACTTATGATTTCTATAAGTCACCTTATATTATTGATAAGTCTACTTATGATTTTTATAAGTTATCTTATACTGTTAGCACTTGGATTGTTTCTTGAGAATTATTGATAATTATCTCGGGTAAGTCGACTGATGGTTGGTTAAGTCGACTTACTGCACTTGTTATAATCTTGACTATTAGTTCTCGAGGCAGTCGACTTATTACGGCATAAGTCGACTGGTTCTGATGAGTTTTCATGATCTTGAAGGTTCTTGTTATCGTTAGTTTACTTGTAGATGAATATGTTCGTCGGTGTAATAGTCACCATTGGTGATGCATGCCGGGTTCGTATTCTATCTATACCCTCTTTAGTTTGTTTGTAGATGAATATGTTCGTCGGTGTAATAGTCACCATTGGTGATGCATGCCGGGTTCGTATTCTATCTATACCCTCTTTAGTTTGTTTGTAGATGAATATGTTCGTCGGTGTAATAGTCACCATTGGTGATGCATGCCGGGTTCGTATTCTATCTATACCCTCTTTAGTTTGTTTGTAGATGAATATGTTCGTCGGTGTAATAGTCACCATTGGTGATGCATGCCGGGTTCGTATTCTATCTATACCCTCTTTAGTTTGTTTGTAGATGAATATGTTCGTCGGTGTAATAGTCACCATTGGTGATGCATGCCGGGTTCGTATTCTATCTATACCCTCTTTAGTTTGTTTGTAGATGAATATGTTCGTCGGTGTAATAGTCACCATTGGTGATGCATGCCGGGTTCGTATTCTATCTATACCCTCTTTAGTTTGTTTGTAGATGAATATGTTCGTCGGTGTAATAGTCACCATTGGTGATGCATGCCGGGTTCGTATTCTATCTATACCCTCTTTAGTTTGTTTGTAGATGAATATGTTCGTCGGTGTAATAGTCACCATTGGTGATGCATGCCGGGTTCGTATTCTATCTATACCCTCTTTAGTTTGTTTGTAGATGAATATGTTCGTCGGTGTAATAGTCACCATTGGTGATGCATGCCGGGTTCGTATTCTATCTATACCCTCTTTAGTTTGTTTGTAGATGAATATGTTCGTCGGTGTAATAGTCACCATTGGTGATGCATGCCGGGTTCGTATTCTATCTATACCCTCTTTAGTTTGTTTGTAGATGAATATGTTCGTCGGTGTAATAGTCACTATTGGTGATGCATGCCGGGTTCGTATTCTATCTATACCCTCTTAGTTTGTTTGTAGATGAATATGTTCGTCGGTGTAATAGTCACTATTGGTGATGCATGCCAGGTTCGTATTCTATCTATACCCTCTTTAGTTTTGTAGATGGATATATGGGTATCCGATCTATGGTATTATTGGAGATTGATTGTTGGACATACATCGTGGTATTGAGATTTATTGATAGTTGGGCATGATCAGAGAGGTGAGGATTATTGTTGTTCTGATCAGTCGACTGGTCCTTTGAACAGTCGACTGTACCGTACAGTTGAACTGTACATATTTTGAGAGAGATTGATTGATGGATACTTGATCGTTGGTATTGTTTCTCGACTTGGTTCACTCATGTACTGGCCTATCGCTCTTGTTTCAGATTACATGTTCAGTTTATGTATTTTTGTTCAGTACATGTTGATTGAGAATTTATGTTTATTTGTTATTTATGTTTGTTGTTTATATCACTCACACCAGTTATGGCTGACCCCGTAGTTTTGGGGGTTAGGGTTCAACTCTAGCCTCACATGTTGCAGGTTATTGCTTAGAATTGGAGGCTTGGATGCTTGGGTTAGCTTTAGAGAGTATGAGTGAGATGATAGAGCCATGTGTAATTTTGTAAAGAATAGTGTTGTAAAAGAATTATTGTAATGTAAGGTGTTTGTATTTCCGCTGCTATTTGAAAGAAGTTGTTGTAATAAAGATTTGGAATAAAATGACTTGAGTTTTTGGTCTATGTATATTGTTACATTGAAGTGGATCACTGGGAAAGTGCCACGTATTTTCTAAAGTTTCGTATTTAGAAATTCGGGGCGCTACACCCATGTTGAAGGAGTCTTGTACAAACGCTCCTATACCCAAGTAGATGGCAGACCCTACTTAAGATGCCTCTCCCCGGAAGAAGCCTTGTATGCCTTGCAAGAACTCCACGAAGGTATAGGCGGAGCCCACTCGGGATCATGGTCCCTCACTAGGAAAGTTTTGAACAATGGATACTTCTGGCCTACCCTACTTCGAGATGCCGAGCAACATGTCTGGCAATGCAGCCCTTGTCAGCAGTTCTCCAATATCTGCCGCCTACCCCAAGCACAACTCACATCTCTCTCGAGTCCAATTCCCTTTGCAATGTAGGGGATGGACTTGCTGGGTCCGTTCCCACCAGCTCCAGGCTAACTTAAGTTCCTAGTCGTGGCAATCGACTATTTCTCTAAGTGGATCGAGGCCGAACCATTGGATACTATTACTGAGAGCAAAGTGCTGCAATTCTTCTGGAAAAATATGATCTGTAGGTTCGGCGTACCTCGGGTCCTAATAACAGATAACGGAACACAGTTTACAGGGACAGTATTTCGATCTCTGTGTGAAGACCTCGGCATTCAGCAACGCTTCTCCTCCGTCTCCCATCCTCAGTCTAATGGTCAAGTAGAGAACGCCAACAGGCAGATCCTCTCCGGCATCAAGAAGAGACTAGATAAGTCGGCCAAAGGCTTATGGGCGGAACAACTTCCTAACGTATTGTGGAACTACCGCACTATGAAACGGACCCCCACAGGAGAGTCGCCCTTCAATCTCACCTATTGGTCCGAGGCCGTAATACCCTTGGAAGTTGGTTTGCCATCCCCTCGCCTTATTGCCTATGATGAAGAGCAGAACGCCAGAGAGCTCCGGGCGAATTTGGATCTTATTGATGATCTCCGTGAAAGAGCTTCGATCCGCCAGCAAAATTATCGGAGAAGAATCGAGCAGGCCTACAACAAAAGGGTCCATCCCACAGATCTCCAGGAAGGGGACTTAGTCCTCAGGAAGCAAGCTATCTCATTCCCCAGCCAAAAGAGTAAGCTAGCCCAGAATTGGGAAGGACCGTACAAGGTTTCTAAAGTAGTCCGCCCCGGAGCGTATCGTCTTGAAGACCTTGAAGGTAGGGAGATACCAAGAACTTGGAATGCCGACCACCTACTGAAGTACCAAGAGGGTGTTTGAACGCCTCTCCGAGTACCTTCAAGTGTCGAGCCCTTCCTTTTTTTTTTATTTGTACTGGCTTCTGTATTTTCTCATTGTAATAACGACCTGCAACTTAGAAGCGGCTAATTAGCAGTTATCAATAAAGAACTTCTTTCCCCTCATAATTCTCTTGTGATTATTTTATCTCTCTGTTTAAGGCCTTTAATGACGCTTACTCAAAACGAAGCGTTCGGAGTCCAAAACATGGCTTGATTCTGCTTTGCAAGCTGCTCTTAAGCGAGCTAGAAGTGGTTCGCCATTCGGAACTGTTCCCACAACCGTTGAAACTTATTCAAACGATGCATTTGGAGACCAAAACATGGCTCGATTCCCCTTCGCAAGCTCGCTCTTAAGCGAGCTAGAAGTGCTTTGCCATTCAGAACTGCTCCCACAACCGTTGAAACTTACTCAAACGATGCGTTCGGAGTCCAAAACTAAGTTATTTTTGAAAGTATGTGCATATAGAACTGCAACTAAGTTAAAAGTTGTATTTTTGAAATTTATTTTGGACTAAGAAGTAAGGTATGATGAAACTCTCCCGTAACCAATTGGATTTATATATATATATATGGAATCCATACAACTGTTTCGTTCAATTGTGGTTCGTCATATTCTTTTGACCGAACTATTTTTCAAGGTTTGGGTTGTGTGCAGGAGGCAACTCTAAATTGTTTGTTTGAATACACCATCTGGAGCATCAGCTTCGAGCAAATTACAGGAGAGAATCCTAGAAGTTTGAAGTAATGATCGTAGGCCATGCCCTATTCTAATGAGGGAGTGGTTACTGAACTGCAAGGGATCGAGATAAGTGAAGGATTGACCTCAGCCAAAGACCGTAAAAGAAAGCAAGAAGCTAGATGATGAGATCAAGCAAGCCAGTATTAGGGTGATTACTCAAGTTTAGAGCTCAATTTGACACAATGGGAGCTGCAACCGAGTCCAAGTGAGCAAGTCAGAAGGCTTAGGCAGGAAATGCAAGGATTTAAGCACTGAAGCGACAGATTTTCCAAGATCGGCTTATGATTAAGCAGCCACTAAGAGCACGCCATGGAGAAAATCTTGCTCAGACAGAGGGCAATCGTGTTAACAATTCAGTAAGGTCACCAAGAGGAGCTGCCCAGGGGCTGAAGCAGCAATGTGTGACTTCGTCCTTTCTAAGAAGGGAGTAGTCACCAACTAACATAAGTCGTAATCAAGGAGTGAATCAACATCACTTGTGGACAAGGGTAGAGCAAGGCAATGCAGCCACTGTCTACTCTAGAGCAGGAGCAGAAGAATGTCACCATCAAATTCATGGTGGGCCTGTCCAAGAGGCGGAAGGACAACAGTTCAACTTGGTAAAAGACCAATTTTCGAGAATATCACTCGAGGAACTGAAGATGGTTCAGGAAAATATCTCGTGAACCATTGATGTTTGTGGTTGTCTTCCTCTCCACTAGCAGCGTTCTGAGGACAGAACGATTCTAAGGAGGGAGTGATGTAACGACCCGAAAAATAGCATATGGCTATTTTGCATCGAAATGTGTGCGCGATTGAGAATTTCGCGCGATCATGGATTTTCTGATAATAATTATTTTAATTGAGAAATATAAGGTATATTGTCTATTTTATATTATTATTATTTTCAAGATTAAATTATTTTTTACGGATTATCTACAAAGTAGTTTTAATGTATTTTGTATTGTTTGGAATTATTAGAGTAGAGAGTTGGGCTTATTTGAAATGTGTTAAGACTAGAGGGCTTATATGCAACATTCCCCTAGATATTTATCAATCTATTATTAATTATTCCCCTTTTTTACAAAAACCCCCTTCTCTCTCTCCTTCCCTTCTCCTTCTTCTTCCTTCTCTTCTTCTTCACGGTTCCGATCCCAAACCCATGAAACCCTGGGTTCCCCCACCCCTTCTCCTTCACCTACTTCCCTTCTCCTCCCGTTCGTCCACGCCGGAGATCGAAGAAACCCCGACCCCCACTCCCGTTCCCTCCTCCTTCCTGGTTCGATCCCGAACCCAAAGAAGCCCCGACCTCCTCTCCCTTCCTCCTTCTCCCGTTCGCCCCAACCGATCGAAAAGAACCCCGACCTCCATCTCCTTCTTTCTCCTTCTTCTCCTTCGTTCCATTTCCCTTCCGATCGAAGAGAACCCAAACCGAGAACCCATTCGATCGATGCTCCCCACCTCAAATCCACCCCTATTCTTCGTCAAATCCAAATTAAAGTGAGGAGTAGACTAAGTGAGGGATTCTCTATATGGTGGTAGCGTCGGATTTTCAATTGGATTTCGGAAGGTAAAACCCTAACTATTTTATTGTATAGAATTTAGTTGGGTTAATTTTATTGAGTAGGAATGTTAGGGTAGAGAGATTTTGAGATGTTGGAAATTGTAGATGGGAGAAATTAGTAGGTTATTAGAGAAATTGTGAGTTGTTAGTAAATTAGGGATTTGAGTTTGTAAAAGAGAATTATATGAATATGGATTAATTCTCGGATAGTAGTAGAAATCATAGTTGAGCTACTAGAATATTTTAGAGGCGATTTGGTAATTATTTGGGGATGAAAATACCATAGGCATTAGATCATCACGTGCATCGCACGTGTATATCCCAAGCATTCAATAAGCGCTTGTGGGATATTTGGGATAGCGATTATTTACTCTTGTGATTAGTTGAATTATTTGAGTTTTAATTGCTTGAAATTTGGTGATAGGATATATTCACGACCTTGGACGTGAGGTGGCACGGCGCTTGGATCTTCGCAAAATATGTGAGTTAATTTATTGTGTGTTTTCGTGTGTTAAAGATATATGTGAGTTATATTATTTATATATTTTTCACGGTTTAAAGATATATGTGAGTACTAATTTATTATATGTATTTTTGATTATAAAAATATAGTGAGTCAGTATATTTATATATTTTGTGGTTTGATGAATATGTGAGTTGGTTTATTATATATTTGTGTAGTTTGGAGGATATATGAATGTTAATTTATTAACGTATTCTTGTGTGTTAAGAAATATAGTGAGTTTAATTTATTTATATATATTTTTGTGTTTTAAGAAATATAGTGAGTGTAATTTATTTATATATTTTGGTGGTTTGAAGAATATGTGGGTATAAAATTATTCATGTATTCTTACGTGTTAAGGAATATGGTAAGTATCGATTTACTACGTACCTTGTGATTGTAAGAATATGGCGAGTATGATTTATTTATGAAGTGATGTTTAAGGGATGTTGAATAACATATATGTGTATATGGGGATGAGTTACAATCATATGAGGATATCAAGATATGGGGTATATGGTTCTATATACGTAATTGATATTTTAAAGAAGTTGGATGAACTGAAGAGGTGACATGGTTTATGGATGAGGCGTATGGGGAAATTTACTATCCTTGAGTATATAAAACCTATATAATGGATTCGTTATGTATGTGAGGATTCTCTACTTCTTAGTTAGTTGCTTGCTTTCCTTATCTACTTATGTATGTGTAGAAAGAACCACCCTTAGGATACTGCTTGTGTAGGTGAAGAAAAGAACCCATTTTGAGAGTTGAGCAAATTGTGGATGCTAAAAGAACCCAACTTGATGATTATGTTAGTTGTAGTTTGATAAAGAAACAATCTTTGGATGTTGTCAGTGGTAGGGGGTTAAAAGATCATACCTTTTGTGGATTACGTGCTGTAGGTTGAGGAAGAACCCATTCCTAGGGCTATACTAATTGTGTATGCCAAAGAGAACCCATTTGAGTTGTTAGTAGTAGCGAGTAAAAGAACCCACCCTATGGATTTAGATTGTTGTAGAGAAAAAACCCACCCTTGTGGTATAGTAAGAATCCATGCTTGAATTGTTATAGAAAGAAACCCATGGGTTCAGTTGTAGTAGAACAACATGCTTGAGTTGTGTGAAGAACCCATTCATGCCTATGTGACGTTCCAGTAAAACCTATCATGTTTGAGTCGATTTTAGAAAGAAACTCATGTTGAGTTGATTATAGTAGGTATGCCATGATGGGTTGATTGTAGAAGAAACCCATGCTAAGTTGATTTTAGTAGATTCTTCTGTTGCTTATAATTATAGAAGATAAAGTTTGCTAGTAAGCACGTTTGGTTGCTTCTAGGTTTGACTACCTTAATGGTTGTTTGTATGTGGTTTTGCTCATACGTGGCTCGACTGGCCCGTATGTAGTTGTGGGTCTCATACGCAGCTTATTTGGCTCGTATGTATGTTGTTGTCTCATACGCAGCTCGACTGGCCCGTATGTAGCTGTGGTCTCATACGGGGCTTATTTGGCTTGTATGTATGTTGTTGTCTCATGCGCGGCTCGACTGGCCCGTATGTAGCTGTTGGTCCTATACGTAGCTGTTTAGCTCGTATGTGTTTTTGGTTACTCGTATGTAGCTTCTTAGCTAATACGCAGTTTGTTGTGCTCATCTAGGGTGATGTTCTTACCCTAAGGGTCATCGACCATCAAGACCACATCCTACCCCCTTAGAGTGAAATGGATAGATCTCACCTCGGGCGTCGACGGATCTTAACCAATGTAGGTTGACCGTGGGCCGAGAGTGTTGGTAGAATCCGAGTTAGGGGTAGGGATGAGTGAGAGAAATATTATTACCAGAGTCTTGGATCGAGGGACCATGAGTTGGACCATGATTGGAAACTATGCAAGATTGCATAGGAATAATAACCTCATTAGGATAGTGATTTATAAAATCATTACATAGACCCTTGCCGGAAGAGAGGAGTCGGTTGTAGGGGGCACCTTATGACTAACTTGTCCCTGGAGGCAGACTAGGTGGTGTGATTGGGTTGCGCCTTCTTGTCAAAGGGATACGTACGGTGCCGTCTCACAAGTTGAGGACACGGGTTGCGTATCTCGCGCTGTTAATTCCTGAAGTACCGTGGCTGGGGTGCCACAGGATGCATTTGGGCAGTCCTGCGCTTGCGATACCCCAGAGGGTGCCACAGGGTAGGCTTCGCGCTACCCTGCGCTTGCGAAACCCTATGGTTTGATTTTGGAACGATGCCCGATATACTGGGATCGAGTGAGGTCCGGCATGCCGGGTAGTAGTGGAAAACGGAGACACCATAAGCAGACTGCATAGGGGGACTTGACCCCTTCTGCAACCTCACAGAGTCATGGAGTATTGTCAGGAACAGGTTGAATGCAATTAGAATTCATAACGCGGGTTCAATCCCTATATATGGAGAAACGGCTTGAGATGGGGTCGCATGTAGTATGGGCTGCATGTTGCTTTCGGAGACTTGCTGGCATTAGGATATGAGCATCCTGGTTTAGTTGACATGACATTAGAATAGGAAGCATCCTAGTTCTAGTTAAATATCACATTAGAGTTAAGTCATAACATACACTGGCACATAAATTATATGTACACATGTCTTTTCCATTTAAGTTGATTTGCGAGTGTGATATGTTATTGCCAAACCATGTTGGCAATGCGGAGTCTATTGTGATGGAATGCATATAAATGGTAATGTGCAATGAGACGTTAGATTGGACATGAATGAATGTGGTAGTATGCAAATGAATGCATATGCCTATGATGTGATATGTGATATAAGGCAATAGGATAAATATTGGTATTATGAGAGGGGTTATTCATATGATTACTAAAGATAAGTATGTTGTGAGTGGGTATGGATATATATACAGGTGATGACTCAGAGAGTATTGGATGTGAATTCCCATTTATGAGGTTACATGTTCAGATGTCAAGTAAGATTTGTTGATCTTGATATTATGAGTTCGTTATGTTTTTACTTGTAAAGTTTAATTTATTTGCTTATTTTAATAAATTATACTCACACCAGAAATGGCTAACCCCTTAGTATTTGGGGGTTAGGGAGTCCATGGACTACCCTAGGTCCCTACTGTTACAGGTCTTTAGCAGTGCAGGGGTGAGGTGTAGGTACAGGTTTCCGTGGAGTGGAGCTTTAGTTATAAATTGTTGTTATGATTTAATTGTAAATAGTAAAGATTTATGCTTTAAATTGTATTTTTGATGTATAAGCATGTGGATGATGATGAAAAGTAGAGCGTGAGGCGGCAGGATATGGTTTTGACCCGTAACCATTTCGTTGTGGAGTGCCGGGCGTCGTGGTAGGTTTTTACAGGTTATTTTCTAAAAACTTACTACGTTTTCTAAAGGATTTATGCTTTTTAATTGATATTTGTTAAACCGTTATGAGTTTGGCCCCCAGAGCATATATATATATTGCCTGTGTGATGATGCTCATTTTGGCCTGGGGAGCCCGTATTATTATTGCCTGTGATGTAAGCTACGGAATTTAGAGCAAAATTCCGTAAGCTTTTCTGTGTTTTGGGCAAAAAATACAAAGGAGACTCTGCCCAATTTTTCTTTGAAACATACCTATTTTAGTTTATGTTTAAAGTGATATAGAAATTGGAAGAATTGTGTTTGGAGTCAAAAAGGAAAAAGGGCAGGCGCTACAGTTGGTATTACAAACTGATAATTGTAATTACTGCGTGGTAACTCTGTATTGAATAAAAAAGTTTTAAATTTCCAGCATTTTGTGTATCGTGACTAATTGAAGGAAAGATCTTGGCATGTGACATGGTTTCCCATGTATATGGAAATCGGGGCGCTACATCTAGATCCTTCAAGTTGAATAAACCAAGAACCCCTAAAGATTCCTGTGTTACAAGCTATAAGCACGAGATACGGGTCGTCTCTATGCTCATATAACAGATTCAGATTTATAATACGCAAACTTGATAATCTCAGGTTCTGCATGGCAGTCGACTTGCTGTCACTCTCAGTCGACTGCTCTTAGAACTTCTGAACAAGTTTGATTCATATTATAATTCTATACCCATATAATCAGGTTTAATCAATAAGTAATAGAGTAGCATTGAGAAGAATATAAGCATTACATGACTACGGTTTCAATCTACCCAACTATGAAATTAGTTCCACATAATAAGACTTTTATTGACTAACAATGTCCAATACATGATTTAAAATAAAAACTAGAAAGAGAAGAAATAAACTGATGATGTTCGGCCCGAGAAGTCGACTTGCTGTCACTCAGTTGACTGGATCGCTCCTTTCAGTGTACTTGATCTCCTTCTTTCTTCGATGCTGATAGAATAATGCCTGTTTGTTGACGATTGATGATTCAGAGATTCAGTGATACTCTCAACTCCTTATTCTAGACTTTTTATAATTTCTTTTGCCCACATCTGCAGATTTCAATTCTATCTCTTTACACGTCGGATATAGGTCTGAGTCGATCTTCTCACTTGCCAATCCTGGTTCTCTAACATGATTAATGAAGAGTTGTTACACGCAGACGACCTGGGTTTGGATAACTTAATCTTGTTTCGGATTTGGATAAGGATGAATCTTCAACTGTTCTTATCTTCTAACTCTGCTGAATACCAGTCGACTGGTTTTGTAATCAGTCGACTGTGCCGAGACATCAAGTCGACTGTCTTTGGAGTAAGTCGACTGTACCGAGCAGCTTCAACCTCTCTGTCCAGTCGCCTGTTTGAAGAACCAGTCGACTTATGCTCTGCAGTTTCTATGTATCATCCTCAAAATCCTGAATCTGCTTCGTTTTGCTGTTTTAGGCTGTTTCCTATGGAAAAGAGAAAATAAGAGTAAAATACCACATATAGAGCATTTAAATGTCCAATTGCATTAAGATTATTGCTCCTAAATGTGAATATTATTGGGTTCATCAAATACCCCCAAACTTAGCTTTTGCTTGTCCTCAAGCAAACTAAAGCTACAAGCATTACTTGAACATCTTGACCCTTTCAACATTTACCTCAGAAAACTCACTACTTTTGGTGTCAAGTTTAGAACAAGCATTAAGATAGGTCTAAAAAGTTTTAATTCAAATGTTAATCACTTATTCACACGAATACTCAACTTGAATATCAAATAGTAGTGTGGCCAACGCCTAAGCAACATAATCATGATTAAGGTTAGCAAGCTCAACTATATTTCAACTCCAAATTCTCACCATGGCATACACTCACAAAAAAAAAATATAGCTCTCATTGACATGGGACATTCAAGTTAGATCTCGTGACAATTTATCATTACTTGGATGAAACCATATGCTTGATCTTGCTACTACATCTTCACACCATTGATTTGCATGTTACTTGGATCAAAAGGTCTTTTATAGGTTGTAATGGGGCCATGGGTGAGGGTTTAAACAATTGAAGGGAAAAGGAATACAAAATTCTAAAGGATTAGTAGAGCAACTTGCATTGTTCTAAGAGATTTTTTTTTTTTTTTTTCACATCCTCCAAATTTTTAAGGCCATATATAACAGGCCTATACTTTATTTCTACCAACACCTTTCCCCCTTCCATAACTCAGCAATTTACAACTTTTCATTTTTTCTTATGACAAATCCTCCAACTCTTCTTTATATTTTCATCCCCTTCATCTTGACATACCACATCTCTTTTACAATTCTTGCTCTACTAACTCAATAGATATAGGTAAGGTGACCTATTCATCTAGTCTTTGGTTAAGGATGATGTGTCTTACAAAAATAAGGCTTTTATAGGCTTCAAAGGGGCAACTAGTGAATAATTGATGTTGGGTAGGCTATTTGTCTTTGGTGATAGAATCTTAGGTGCCTTAATCATTTCCAAGTTTTTATGCAAAAACCAAAAATAAGTTTCGAAAAGTAGCAAAAACAAGTTCTAGATCATCTCAAGAATGCAGTCAACTGAGATCTTCAAGTGTATGACTCTCTCAAAAGAAATAAATAAGGCTCAAAACTCACAATTTGTGTAGTTAAGTTTACTCACAGTTGAACTTGCTATTCTCTTTCACAATTCGTTAAATTGACATAGCCACATGAATGAAAGTTTCAAGTATGATCCATATGATAAGTTATTAACATTTTTAAAGATAAAGACCGCACTTAATACTTGTTCTCCACTCTCTACCTATAGTAACTGAGCTCATTTCTCATCATTGTGGTTAGAAAAGACTCAACATCAAGAGACTCCAAATGTGAATAACTACCCCCAAACTTAGATGGAACATTGTCCTCAATGTTTGAAATAAAAATTTAAAATAGGCATATGTTACCATCTAATTTGAAGGAAAGAAACTGAAAATAAAAGATGAATAAAGACATAAAAAAAAAATAAAGAGAAAGTGTAAGTACTCCCCTGAAAATTGGGTTGCCTCCCAATAAGCGCTGTGTTTCCTGTCTTCAGCTAGACTTGATGAGTTCATGCAATGTATTGAATGGTTTGAAGATTCACATCTTCCTCTTGCGGCTCACAACTCATCTCAATATAAGGTTTTGCCTTGTGCCCGTTCACCCTGAATGTTTGATTTTTCTCTTTGCTATGAACCTCCAATGCTCCATGTGGAAAGACTTTTGTAACAATGTACGGGCCATACCATCGTGACATAAGCTTGCCTGGAAAGAGTCTTAATATTGAGTTGTATATCAATACCTTCTGTCCTTCATAAAACTCCTTCCTTGCTAGCTGTTTATCATGGTATATCTTGGTCCTCTCTTTGTACAGCTTTGCATTTTCATATGCATCGTGCCTCAATTCTTCAAGCTCATTCAGTTGCAATCTTCTTTTGTCACCTGCTTGTTTCATATCAAAATTAAACTTTTTAATGGCCCAATAAGCTTTGTGTTCCAACTCCACTGGAAGATGACATGCTTTTCCAAAAACCAGACGATATTGTGACATGCCAATGGGTGTCTTGTATGCGGTTCTGTAGGCCCATAATGCATCATTCAAGCGTAGCGACCAATCCCTTCTACTTGTATTTACTGTCTTTTCCAGAATGCTCTTGATCTCTCTGTTGCTAATCTCCACTTGCCCACTGGTTTGAGGATGATATGGAGTACCCACTCTATGTGTAATCCCATATTTCTTCATCAAAGAAGCAAATGAAAAATTATTGAAGTGGCTACCTCCATCACTAATTATTGCTCGTGGTGTACCGAACCTGGTGAAGATGTTTTCCTGTAAAAACTTGACAACAACTTTGTGATCATTAGTTTTTGAGGGGACAGCCTCGACCCATTTAGACACGTAATCCACACCCACAAGAATATATAAATAACCAAATGAGTTAGGAAAGGGACCCATGAAGTCGATTCCCCAAACATCAAAAAGCTTGATTACTTGGATGTTTTGCAGTGGCATTTGATTTCTAGAAGAGATGTTGCTTGTCCTTTGGCATTTATCACAAGTCCTGCAAAAAGAAAAAGCATCTTTGAATACATTAGGCCAATAAAAACCAGATTGTAATACCTTAAGTGCTGTTCTTTTTGGTCCAAAGTGTCCTCCACATGCATATTGGTGGCAATGTTGTAGAATACTCATTTGCTCTTCTTCCGCCACACATCTTCTTATAATTTGATCAGGGCAGAATTTGAACAAATAAGGATCATCCCAATAATAGTGCTTGCACATGGCCACCAATCTCTTTCTTTCTTGACTTGTCATGCCTGGAAGGAAAACATGAGCAGTGAGATAATTTACAATATCTGCAAACCATGGAAGTTGTATATTTATTTCAAATAAATGTTAATCTGGGAAGTTTTCATTCAGTGGGGGCACAATTCTTTCTTCATCATGCAGTAATCTGGACAAGTGATCTGCCACAACATTGTCACTTCCCTTCTTGTCTCTAATCTCAAGATCGAATTCTTGAAGCAACAGCACCCATCTGATCAACCTAGGCTTAGCATCCTTTTTAGCAAACAAATATCTCAAAGCAGCATGGTCAGTGAAAACAATGACTTTAGATCCAATCAAATATGATCTAAACTTCTCTACAGCAAAAATGACAGCTAACATTTCTTTTTCAATAATGGAATAATTAAGTTGTGCATCATTTAAAGTTCGAGAAGCATAGTAAATAGCATGGGGTACCTTATTTATTCTCTGACCTAAAACAGCTCCCAAAGCATAATCACTTGCATCACACATCAGCTCGAAAGGATGGTTCCAATCTGGTGCCATGATGATAGGTGCAGAAATGAGAAGATTTTTCAATGTAATGAAAGCATTTGTGCATTCTTCTGTCCATGCAAACTCAACATCCTTAGCTAACAATCCACGAAGGGGTCTGGAGATTTTGGAGAAATCTTTTATAAATCTTCTATAGATACCTGCATGTCCAAGAAAACTCCTTACACCCTTGACTGTAGTAGGAGGGGGTAGCTTTGATATGATGTCAATTTTTGCCTTGTCCACCTCTATGCCCCTTTTTGACACCACATGTCCCAAGACAATACCTTGTTTACCATAAAATGGCACTTTTCCCAATTCAGCACTAAATTGCATTCTTCACATTTCTTAAGTACAAGCTGCAAATGGTTAAGGCATTCATCAAAACAAGATCCAAAAACAGTGAAATCATCCATAAATACCTCGATGAACCTTTCCACCATGTCTGAAAATATACTCATCATGCATCTCTGAAATGTAGTTGGTGCGTTGCACAATCCAAAAGGCATCCTCCTGTATGCAAAAGTACCAAAAGGACATGTAAATATGGTTTTTTCTTGATCTTCTGGGACAATAGCAATTTGATTATAGCCATTATAACCATCTAAAAAACAATAATGACTATATCCTGCTAATCTTTCTAACATTTGATCAATAAAAGGAAGAGGGAAGTGATCTTTCCTGGTTTCGTTATTCAACTTCCTGTAGTCAATGCATACCCTCCATCCTGTGGTCATTCTCGTAGGGATAAGCTCATTCTCTTCATTCTTCACCACTGTGACTCCACTTTTCTTAGGCACTACATGTATAGGACTCACCCACTTGCTATCTGAGATAGGGTAGATGATGCCAACATCTAGTTGCTTCAAGACCTCTGTTCTTACCACTTCCTTCATGTGTGGATTGAGCCTTCTCTGTGCTTCCCTGCTAGGTTTTGCATTGTCTTCAAGAAGTATTTTATGCATGCATTTGGATGGACTTATTCCCTTGATGTCTGCAATGGTCCATCCTATTGCACCCTTGTGTTCTCGCAGTACCCTCAGCAGCTTATCTTCTTCTTACGCACTCAAGTTTGCAGCAACTATCACAGGTAGCGTCTGGTTCTCACCCAAATATGCATGCTTCAAGTGTTCAGGCAGTGGCTTAAGCTCCACGTCTGGTGTCCTGGTAACAGAGGAAACAAAAGTGTTATCAGACACAAGATTTTCAAATGCAGGTGCAAGCTTACCTGAATATGATTTTGGAGTTTCGAGGTAATGTGCTGTCTCTGCAATCCTCCATTCATCGTATTCCTGTTCAACATGAGACAATGTTAGAGATTGTGTAATTGCGGCTTGTAGTGGTTCAATGCTATGTACCTGAAATGTTTGATCGACAATCTCCTGTACCACATCAATATTATAACATTCATGATCATCATGTGGTAATTTTAGTGCATCAAACATTTTAAATTCAACATTTTCTCCATTTATTTTCATACTTATAGTACCCTTTTTAATACAAATTTTTATATCAGCCGTACTCATAAAGGACCTACCTAGAATGATCGGTAAAGAAGATGGCATTGAAGAGTCCTCCATATCCAACACAACAAAATTTGCAGGCAAAATGAAGTCGTTTACCTGAACTAGGACATCTTCCAAAATACCTCTAGGTCTCCTGATGCTGCGATCAGCCAACTGCAAAGTGATGGATGTTGGTTTGAGTTCCCCCAATCCTAGCTTTTCGTAAACAGAGTATGGAAGAAGATTTATGCTTGCCCCCAAGTCTAGCAGTGCCTTTTCAAAAAGTGCTCACCAACCCTGCAAGGAATGGTAAAACTACCTGGGTCCTTCAATTTAGGAGGTAATTTCCTTAACAATACGGCGCTCACTTCCTCTGTCAAAGCCACATCCTCCCTAACCTGAAATGTTCTTTTGTGAGTACAGCATTCTTTCAAAAATTTGGCATAAGAAGGAATTTGTTTAATAGCATCAAGTAGGGGAATATTAATTTCTACATTTCTGAGAGTTTCAAAGATATCAAATAAATGTTGTTCTTTCTTTTGCTTGACTAACCTTTGAGGGAAAGGTGGCAATACTGCCCCTTCTTTTTCACTTACCTTGTTGGAACCCAAAGCTTTTGATGGTTATGTATCTAATTTGTCTGCGTGTGTTCCAACCTTGCTGTCAATTATCTTACCACTTCTTAAGGTCACTGATTTGAGCTGTTCTTGGCCTCTAGGATTTGGTATAGTTTGTGCTGGGAGTTCTCCTACCTTTCTCTCACTCAACTCCTTCGCAATTTGCCCGATTTGGGTTTCCAATTTCTGAATTGCCTGCCCTTGTTGGTTGCTTGTTTGTTGCTGTTGGAACAATTGAAGAACGGTGGATTCAAAATCCAACTTCTTCTGTTCTTGTACTGACCGATCAAACCCACTTCCCATCTGGAAGTTCCGTGCATGTCCTTGCAAAATTTGAGTGCCTTGATTGTTTTGATTATTGCTCCATGCAAAATTTGGATGGTTTCTCCACCCTGGGTTGTACGTGTTCGAGAAGGGGTTGTTCTTTGGTGGAAACACTCCTTGTCCTACATAGTTTGCATGCTCCTGATCTGTGAAAGAAGACATGGGACACGTATCAGTCGTATGATCAAAATGTGAACAAATTGTACAAATTTCTTTTGTTTGATTTTTTACACCACCCATCGTCGACATTGCATTAACAAGCATATCAATTTTTTTGTTCATGTTTACCATTTCTAATTGTATGTTATTACTACTAGAAATTTCGTAAACTCCCTATTTTTTCGAAATGCCTCTTCCCCTTGTTGAGAATTACTGTGAGTTCTCGCTGAGTTCTTCAAATAGTTCGATGGCCTCCTCACCACTTTTCCTCATCAAGATTCCGTTGCAAGCTAAATCCACAATTGCCTTGTTAGTATCATTTAAACCCTCATAAAATGCTTGTACCTGATCATCCTTAGGCATGTTGTGCGTAGGACACTTGAGAAGCTTGTTCTTGAAGTCCTTCCATGCTTCGAAGAATAAATCTCCATCTTTTTGTTGGAAGAGTTGAATCTCCCTTTTTAGTTGTTTGGTTTTCTGGGCTGGAAAGAATTCTTTCAAGAACTTTGTTGCCAATTGCTCCCATGATTGAATTGATCCTGGTTCCAAAAAATTATACCACAATTTAGCATTAAGTTTTAAAGAGAATGGAAACAAGATTAACCTGATTTGTTCAGGGGTAAGCCCTTGGACGCTTTGTGTTTTGCAAAGATCAAAGAAATCTTGCAGATGGAGGTGAGGCTCTTCGTCAGGTTTGCCACTAAAGTGAGGAACCATACTAAGTAATTGAGGAGATAGATGCATGTTCCCTGTGACATTAGGTTGATAAGCAATGCCGGAAGGTTGTTCAATATTCTTAGGCGTGAATTTGTCCTGCATTGGTACTCGATTTGGTACTTCCTCACCCATTGTTGCTTGTGAATTGGGTCTCTGTGCAGTCGACTTGTTCCTTGCAACAGTCGACTGGTTTGTTGCAGACAGCCGACCTAGTCTGTGCAGAGTGCGTTCTGTTTCTTCGTCAATCGGTAGTAGCTCTGGATAAAGTGATCGTCTCCCGTGCATTCACCAAAATCCTGTAACCTAAAAGAAAAATATTTATTAATAAAAGAAAAGAAAAAGAAAAAGATTTTACTGATTCGTAAGTTAAAATACTAAACAATCCCCGGCAGCGGCGCCAAAAACTTGTTGTGCAATCCAGCTATCTAAATAAATAGATAAACTAGACACAAATTAAAAACCTCGCAAGTGTACGAATCGTTTATAGAAGCGTAGTGACAAGCAAGGGTCGATCCCACAGAGATTGTAGAAATTAACTTACTAACCAATAAAACAGAAATAAGAATCTTAAAGTGTTGTTCTAAAAGAAATGACATGATTAAAACTAGATCAAGTAGTTCTGAATCACAAATATCTACTAAGTAGTTGGGCTTTGATTTCCACCTATAGTCAATAATGCTAAGTCACCTTCTATACGACTCTAATTACTCATGTTTGCTCCTTTAAGGGCATGGTATCTACTCCTTAAAGTTCATGTTTCCCTAGGCCAAGAATTAGGCATGGTATCTACTCTAATTCATTTCTCTCCCTAAGTATTTAGCATGGTATCTACTAAGTTGCACTTAAAGAAAACATAGGAACAATGGAAACGAACAAACACTCGAATTCTAGAAATTGGTATCAGATCTAGATCCTTCAAGTTGATTAAACCAAGAACCCCTAAAGATTCCTGTGTTACAAGCTATGAGCACGAGATACGGGTCGTCTCTATGCTCATATAACAGATTCAGATTTATAATACGCAAACTTGATAATCTCAGGTTCTGCATGGCAGTCGACTTGCTGTCACTCTCAGTCGACTGCTCTTAGAACTTCTGAACAAGTTTGATTCATATTATAATTCTATACCCATACAATCAGGTTTAATCAATAAGTAATAGAGTAGCATTGAGAAGAATATAAGCATTACATGACTACGGTTTCAATCTACCCAACTATGAAATTAGTTCCACATAATAAGACTTTTATTGACTAACAGTGTCGAATACATGATTTAAAATAAAAACTAGAAAGAGAAGAAATAAACTGATGATGTTCAGCCCGAGAAGTCGACTTGCTGTCACTCAGTCGACTGGATCGCTCCTTTCAGTGTACTTGATCTCCTTCTTTCTTCGATGCTGATAGAATAATGCCTGTTGGTTGACGATTGATGATTCAGAGATTCAGTGATACTCTCAACTCCTTATTCCAGCCTTTTTATAATTTCTTTTGCCCACATCTGCAGATTTCAATTCTATCTCTTTACACATCGGATATAGGTCTGAGTCGATCTTCTCACTTGCCAATCCTGGTTCTATAACTTGATTAATGAAGAGTTGTTACACGCAGACGACCTGGGTTTGGATAACTTAATCTTGCTTTGGATTTGGATGAGGATGAATCTTCAACTGTTCTTATCTTCTAACTCTGCTGAATACCAGTCGACTGGTTTTGTAATCAGTCGACTGTGCCGAGACATCAAGTCGACTGTCTTTGGAGTAATTCGACTGTACCGAGCAGCTTCAACCTCTCTGTCCAGTCGTCTGTTTGAAGAACCAGTCGACTTATGCTCTGCAGTTTCTATGTATCATCCTCAAAATCCTGAATCTGCTTCGTTTTGCTGTTTTAGGCTGTTTCCTATGGAAAAGAGAAAATAAGAGTAAAATACCACATATAGAGCATTTAAATGTCCAATTGCATTAAGATTATTGCTCCTAAATGTGAATATTATTGGGTTCATCACAATGCCCACACGTGAGAAAAAACTCTCGCTTTGGACTTTGGCACATCTTGTCGAGCGCTCTCATAAGCGATTAAGAAGTGGCCCGCCCTTCAGAAGTGCTCCTACAACCATAGATGACTAACAAAACACACAAGTCCAAAAGAGGGAACAAGCCTCGCTTCTATAAAATTTGGGAACAAATCAAATTACAAGACTAGTACTTTTCTCTACAACGAAGTTACAAGAGTTAAAAAGCCAAAATTACAAGACCGACTCCTCGTACTTAGACAAGATTCAAAATTTGGAAAACAAAAGACTACTTCAATGCCTCCTAGGCGCAGGGATGTTCCGCTTTAAAGACACTTAGGGACGGCGGCGCCTATCCTCGGAGCACGTCCCTAGACCGGCAAACTGAGATGTATCTTCTGTGCTACTTCTGATAGTCGCACCAACGGACGCTCCGCTCGATGAGATGGCCACCCCACTTTGGGCATCACCTGGACTTTACCGAGCAACAGGCGAACGAGTCCCATGCTCGTAAAATAAAATCCCTCGCCTGCTCTCTTCACGGGTACACGAAGTGCTTCTGACGTTGATCGGTCCCAAATGGGGCTTGAGGCGAGCAACCTCCGCCTCTAGCTCGACCATTTGTTGCTTCAGAGAGTCGTCCTTCACAGCTATTTTAAAGCGAGGGGGCACAGCGGAGTCCGTGGCACCAGAGCTGTCGGCAATAATTCGGCGGAGCTGAGTAACCTCGATACTCTTGTCGACCGTAACCCTCTTCAACTCGTCGACCTCCACCGTCAACTCATTGCGCTCGGCCATCAACTTGCCCACCGCCACTGTTAATTCTTCTTCCTCTGCCAAAAGCTCTTTTTCTACTATCCGCAAGTGGTGGATTTCAACTAATAGTTCGTCTCTCTCCGTTGTCATCTTCGACAAGGAGTGGCGGAGACACTTAAGCCTCAGGCCTAGACTAAAGGCGGTTGATGAGCCATCATCATCGCCTTTGGGGGTCATCTCAGCAAGCCTCCCTTCTAGTCTTCGAATCTCGATGTCTCGGCGGCCTACAATTAGTTGCAGATGATTTCGTTCACTTTCGGCTCTGTGCAGCCCCAAGTCAACTTCATAAAGGCACTCTCGGCACCTAGCGAGGCCCAACTTCGTCGCCCCTAAGCTGACCTCGAAACCTAACTCCTCTGCCACATGAGTTGCTTCGACAAGCTGGGTCACCTCAACGAGCTGAAAAAATTAGCGAATTTGGTTAACACAAAGACAACTCCTGAACAAGACAACGTGAACACTTAGCCAAATTTCAAGAAAATTTTTGTAAACTCATTGCCAAGGACTCACAAACATTTAGCCGATCTCAAAAAGATGGATTTTTCATTCATTCCAAAAAAAAGTGCGGTGGCCAGTCCGCAATTAGGCAATACATCAAAAAGTACAAAAGAAAGAAGAAGCAGAAGAAGTCAGGGGGCGACCTCTTTCCCAGGGTGACGGGATTGGACGGGGTCGGATTCCCCTGAAGGTTGGACCATTGCTAGCAGAGTCACCTCGGACCCCTGGCGTTCACCGACGATCTTGACCTCGCCGTCCTCTTCATCGTCCCCTACATCCCCCTCGGACTCGTCATCGAAGCTGTCGACGTGATCAGGGAAGAGTCGCCATCCGGAGCAGTCGACTTCAGGGTACCACTCCGACACTTGCTCAATGGCTTGAGCATAAGCCTTGGCCATATTGGCCACGAGAAAGCCCTGCGCATTCTCCATCGTTGCAGCTTCGGCCTCCTTCGCCGCCACAACCTTGGCAGCTTCCACAGCCTCGGCCTGCTGCTTGGCCGAATCCTCCCTCTGCCAAAGCAGATCGCCCTCGAGCTTCGTGACGAGGCCTTCGAAATATTCCACCCTCATCGTCTTCCTCTTGTCCTTGACCTTCAATTGCTCGAGCTCGTTGGCGAGACGAGCTTTTTCAGCTCGAGCACGGTCGACCTCCTTCTTGAGGTCCTTCTCGAGCTCCATCATCTTCTCCATAAGATGACCGAAGTGGACGGTTATCTGCAGCCGAACAAAAAAAAAGGGAGTTAGAAAAATATATGTGTAAGTTATCTACAAAAAAGAAATCGACACTCACCGATACCGCCGAGCGAGCGATCTCGAGGGCATCATCACCCACGCTGCCGGCATCCATGGCTGCTCAATCTTTCGGCATTGCCAGGTGTATGACCGCCTGCATGCTCGACATCGAGTCGCCGAGGAAGCCGTCCAGCTTCTGAACTTGCCAGTCAGGAACAAATATCTTCTTGTGCTCCTCGGTGAGGAACACCTCGGCGTCCGCGTCAATGGGGGTGCCTCCATCCCGAGCGCAGTGGCCATCGGGAACTCACCACCCTCGGCCGATGCCGAGGTCGCTGCTGGTGCCCTCCTCGGAGTCATAGTTGCCAAAACCTCCGCCTCCTGAACGGCAGCATCAACGGTCTTCGGCTTCTGCGCGGCCACCTTTGTGGCGACCCTCTTGCGCCTCCGAGGTGCCTTGCTGCTGAGGGGCACCCTCTGCGCCAGAATTGCATCGTAGTCCATAGTCTCTGCAACGAAAGAAAAGTTCGGTCAAAACAAGTTATGACTGAATTAGAAAAAGAAACAAAACAACAAACAGGTAAAGCCGCGTACTACGATCTACGTGACAGAGCCCTCCCCTGAAGAGTGTGTCCTCCGTCAGATCCCTCTAATCAAACTTTGGCCGATCAAGGAGAATCTGAACCATCCCCTCCTCATCGGGGTAGAGCACCAGTGACTCCCTTACTTTCTTCGACACCTCTTCCACCCAATGCAAGGGTATGGGCCACGATTCGCCACTCTGAACTATGAAATAATTGTCTCGCCAGTGCTTTATCGAGTCGGAGTAGCTGACGAGCCGAACACCATGCCTCGGAGCCAAGCAGAACCTGAACCCAAACTTGTGCTGCCGATGAAGCCGATAAATTGTTCGGAGCACCCTCAAGTTCGGCTCGATCTCTGCTTCCTGATAGTGGAGCGCGAACCCGTTGATGACCCTCCACGCGTTCGGCATTAGTTGGATAAGGCTGACCCCCGAACCACCTAAGCACTTGAATGGCGAACGGGTGGAGAGGAAGTTGCGCCCCAGCGATGAAGGCGTTGACCGGCCAGAAACACATGTTTACTAGCATCGGCGAGTTGGCCCTCACCCCGAGACCCGGCAGCATCAACTCATACTCCTCCAAGATATGAAAACACTTCCGGATCGCTGCCAGGTCTGCCTCGTTAAGAATGGAGACTGTGTCGTCCGCTTCCGAGGTCTCTCTCGCTGCGTTCTCCTCGAAGCTCCGCCCCCGGCCATATACTATACGCTCGGCATGTTCCTCCGGAAGCTCTCAAACCCTATGGAGCCCCGTCAACACGCGTGGCATTTTGCCGAACTCCCTCATACGCTTCGGATCTTCCACTATGGTGTCTCGACCATCAACTCTCTTGCCCTTGTCGATGCGGGGTCTCTGACTAGGAGATGGCTCTTCGCCAGCGGAGGGGGAGGGCTTCGAAATAGGGGAAAGAGACAATTTCTACTTGAAATAAACTAAGTATAATTTACCTTGAAGTGACACATGCGATCGGAAGGTTCACCGGAGTGCTGTCGACGATCGCCGGAATCTCTCTCTAGTGAAAATAATCGCCTAAGTGAAAATTTGGAGAAGTGAAAAATGAGAGGGGGGGTGAGACTTATAGTGGTTGGCACATACAACGAGGATGATGGGCTTCAAAAGACCAACAATCAGGCCCATTTACACAAAACTTCAAAAGTTGTACCGTCGCATTAATGACTAAAGGTCAAAATCGTCAGAAGATCAACAGGCAAAAGGCCAGCTGTCATCTCCAAGCTGTCAAACTTTCGAGTTGGACTTCGGCACACCATGCCGAGCGCTCTTGGCACCGACGCCCAAATGTGAAAAAAAATCTCGCGTTGGACTTCGGCACGCCTTGCCGAGTGCTCTTGGCACCGACGCCCAAACATAGAAAAATTTTCGCTTTGGGACTTCAACACGCCTTGCTGAGCGCTCTTGGCACCGACGCCCAAACGTGGAAAAAATTCTCGCGTTGGACTTCGACATGCCTTGCCGAGCACTCTTGGCACCGATACCCAAACATGGAAAAATTCTCGCTTTGGGACTTCGGCACGCCTTGCCAAGCGCTCTTGACACCGATGCCCAAACATGAAAAAATTCTCGCTTTGGGACTTCGGCTCGCCTTGCCGAGCGCTCTTGGCACCGACACCCAAACATGGAAGAATTCTCACTTTGGGACTTCGGCACGCCTTACCGAGCGCTCTTGGCACTGATGCCCAAACGTGGAAAAAATTCTCGCGTTGAACTTCGGCATGCCTTACCGAGCTCTCTTGGCACCGACGCCCAAACATGGAAAAATTCTCGCTTTGGGACTTTGGCACACCTTACCGAGCGCTTTTGGCACCGACGCCCAAACATCGAAAAAAATTTCGCGTTGGACTTCGACACGCCTTGCTGAGCGCTCTTGGCACCGATACCCAAACATGGAAGAATTCTCACTTTGGGACTTCGGCACGCCTTGCCAAGAGGTCTTGGCACCGATGCCCAAACATGGAAAAATTCTCGCTTTGGGACTTCGGCACGCCTTGCCGAGCGCTCTTGGCACGGACACCCAAACGAGGAAAAAATTCTCGCGTTGGACTTCGGCACGACTTGCCGAGCGCTCTTGGCACGGACGCCCAAAAATGGAAAAAACTCTCGCGTTGGACTTCGGCACGCCTTGCCGAGCCTCTTGGCACCGACGCCCAAACATGGAAAAATTCTCGCTTTGGGACTTCGGCACTCCTTACCGAGCACTCTTGGCACCGACGCCCAAACATGAAAAAAATTCTCGCATTGGACTTCGGCACGCCCTGCCGAGTGCTCTTGGCGCCGACGCCCAAAAATGGAAAAAACTCTCGCGTTGGACTTCGGCACGCCTTGCCGAGCGCTCTTGGCACCGATGCCCAAACGTAGAAAAATTCTCACTTTGGGACTTCAGCACGCCTTGCCGAGCGCTCTTGGCACCGATGCTCAAACATGAAAAAAAACCCACTCCGGACTACGACAAAGACTCGCCGAATCCCTTTTTTTTACCTGTGTTGCTAGCCGAGGTATCTCTACACCTCCGTAGGAGATCCCGAACCCCCCTGGACTTTGGCCTCCTTCCTAACATGTATTTGAGGGGGTCGGCAACGTCGCTGAAGCAACTTACCACCAAATGAAGAGAAATACACCTTTTGAGCACCCACAGGAGTTGGATCTCCCCGAAACTCGCGCCCAATACTGATGGAGAGCCCAGATCGTGCCACGTCATAAATGGTATTAAAAATTAATTCTTTATTTATTAAAATTGAATTATTTATTTAAAAATTGCAAAAAAAATAATTAAAAATTCAGGAAAATTAATTTAAAAATCTAAAAAATAATTATAAATTCAGGGGAATATTTTTGAGCCCCTGGGTAAATAATTATCGCTTAGAATAATTAGTTAATGTCCCCGAACAATAAACTGCCACTTCAAAAAATTAAATAAGTGGTCCGAAAAATAAGTAAGAATTAAGAAAAATCACCAAGAGTCCAGGAGAGCTCAAGAACAACCTTGAGCGCACAACTAACTCTGAAAACCACCATAATATCTCATATAAAGATTCGACACCCCTCATTTGGACTCCGATACAACTCCGCTAGTCATTAAAACAGTAAAACTACTCCTCAAAGACTAATCACACTCAGTCTTCGGGAGTGGGGGGCTCGTGATATGGCTAAAAATAGGGTTAAATCGGAACCGTCCAAATCAAGCATAAATCTTAAAGCTCAAGGGGTAAAATGGTAATTTTTCCCTACAAACGGGTCTGAGATGGGAACTGGGCCTTTTTCCAAAAGGCCCAATAACCCACTAACAGATCCGTCTTAACTGGGTGTGGGTTCCAACCCGCAAGAAACCCAGTCCAGCGGGATAGAAGTAGGGTTTATGATTGTTCCTAATCAACAGGCCTGATCACGTCTATCCATTCACTGGGAAATAGGGATTTGATCTTATCCCGAAACAGGTTCCCAAGGCGGCTATAAATACCCCCCATCCCCCACTATCATGAGGTAATCAATCTTTTGCCAATAAAAGCTCTTTCATAATCTTTCTGATTACTGACTAGAGTGTCGGAAGGTGCGTCGCCAGAATTAACCCCGGTGTTTCGCACTTTTTGTAGGTCAACGGTGGGAGATCACGGTCAAACTCCAGTGGAAAGGTGTTTCAGGTTTGACTATTCAACATCCCCAAGAATCTAAAAATCTATCTGTTTGCCCCCACACCGATTTCAGTGGCAACAGGTACTATTGGTCGACCATACTGCAAGATGACCATGATCTTGTGAAAAAATGTAGCCCCTACCAGAGATTCTCTTTGATCAGGCGCAAGCCACAAGCTGAACTCAATTCACTTTCGAGTCTAGCCCCCTTTTCCATGTTATAGTCGACCCCTTCCCGAAGGCCACTGGCCAAAGGTGCTTCCTCATTGTGGCCATCGACTATTTCACCAAGTTGGTCGAGGCAGAACCCTTGGCCACAATAACCAAGCATCAAGCCCAACAATTCTTATGGAAACATATCATTTGTCGGTTCGGCATCTCACGCGTGCTCATCACGAAAAATGGAACCCAATTTGCCGTTCAAAATTTCTGAAAGTTCTGCGAAGACCTTGAGGTCCAGCAGTGGTTCTCATCGATATCACATCCCCAGTCGAACGGCCAAGCCGAAAATGCCAACCACCAAATTCTTGAAGGTCTCAAAAAATGGTTGGACAAATCTTCAAAGGAACTGTGGGTCGACGAACTACCCAGCGTCATTTGGTCGTATCGAACAACCAAGAGGATCTCCATGGGTGAGTCCCCATTCAACCTGACATATGGGACAGAGGGCTCCCTTCACCTAGAATCATGGGTTTTAACGAGGAATCAAATGCGAGCGATCTCAGGGCCAACTTGGACCTAATTGACGAAATTCGTGAAAAATCCAACATCAGAAGAAGTATCTATCAGCAACAGATTGAAAGGTTTTATAACAAGAAAGTCCGTTCTACCGACATCAAGGAGGGTGACCTCGTACTTAGAAAGCTTGCTATTTCCAACCCTACTAAGAAAGGAAAATTGGCCCCAAACTGGGAGAGCACATACAAGGTCTCCCAAGTGGTACGCCCAGACACCTACCGACTCGAAGACCTAGGGGTAGGGTAGTCAAGAGACCATGGAATGCAGAGCATCTTATCAAGTTCCATGAGGGGCAAGGCCGATATAGTAGTCAATGATGGTAGCAAGCGCTACCCATTTTATGTACCTCCTTTTACATAACCAAGAAAGTAAAAGCAGTGAATTTTTTTTTTGAGTCAGAACATCTCGGCTTTACTTCTCCAAATGAGGGATTCCTCAATCTCTCAGGTCCTCGCCACTCGGCATCGACCTCATTCACTAACGAGAGATTTCTCAACCTATCAGGTCCTTGCCGCTCGGCGTTGACCCCCAAATGCCAATGAGAGTTTTCTCAATCTCTTAGGTCCTCGCCGCTTGGCGTCGACCCCCAAACATCAATGAAAGATTCCTCAACCTTTCAGATACTCGCCGCTCGGCGTCGAACTCATACACTAACGAGAGATTTCTCAATCTCTCAGGTCCTCGACGCTCGGCGTCGACCCCCAAACACTAATGAGAGATTTCTCAATCTCTTAGGTCCTTATCACTCGGCGTCGACCTCAAAGCCTAACGAGAAATTTTTCTTAGGCCGTCGCTACTTGGCTTCGAACCCAAACCTAGGAAAGTTTCAATTATATTTATGGTCATCGCCTTCGGTAAGCACCTGGAGCTCCATGCCCCGAGTTGGTCTCTCTTCCACCCGCTGACAACTAAGGATAGACAAGCCTTGGAAAACAAAATGTCCCATATTCCAAACGGACAGTAGGTCCGCCTCGACAACACAAGCTAGGAAAAAGTCTAGATCGAAGCCGAATTCAAAAAATGGAAAGTCTCATTTTATTAAGAAGAACTCTACAAGATTACAACATATACATGTTCATTAATACAGCCGGTGAGGCCGCATGAGTTATGATCACTACAAAGTTAGAACTGATACAAACTCAGCCTACCCCACCGCTTGAGGGGCCTTAGAACTGGCGCAACTAGTTCGAGCCCAATTGAACGTGTTTGTTCTCCGACGAGCCCATCAAGATCCCTAGGAGTCGCTAAGGTGAACACTCCAGCAACAGACTGGTCTCGGTGGCCCTAACCTTAGGGTCGGAAATGGGCCTCCAACAGAGGGTCAACCGCTCCCGAAAGAACGAGTTCAGGATCCACCCACTCCTAGCATCACCTTCAATCTCTGTATCTCCAGTTCCTTCCCCATTATCATCTTGCGAAGGAACGACCCTAAAGTAGGGCATTGAATGGAAGCGAGAGATCTCAACCACCCAGACTCAGCGGCATCCAAGCCTCGGTCAGAAATCGTCCTCTTCATACGGGTTGATTCCAAGCTCAGCTCTTTTGACCTAATCATGAAGTAAGTGAGGGCCGCTTCTCGGTCTCTGACTTCTTTGCAATAACGCACCAAACTAGCCTCAAGGGATTTCACGTGATCCCTAAGGTGTTCGAGCTCTGCATTACGAAGGGTGATCAAAACAAGGTCGACCATCTAGCATAAAAGTAAAAGAATCATTCCGAGCCTCATTAACTTGGACAAATCACAAAGCGTCTCCAACGAAAAGATAAAGAGGTTGGCCCCAAAAAAAATTCCTTCCATTCATTTAAAATCAATACAAAAAGTGTGGTGGTCAGTCCGCATTCAACAAATACAAAAAGCAAAAATAAAAAAGGAAAAGCTACTGCTGAGTAGAGGGGGGCACCTCATCGTTCCCCCTGGCGTCGGCTTCGGGGTCGACCTCTGGTTGTTCTTCCCTCTCGCTAGGATGGCAACCATCGTCGTCCTCTTTGTCTCCCCCGAGAGTTGGCAGAGGCTCTTCGAACTTTCATCAAATAGTGAAATTTCTCGAGGTCACACTAGGGATACTTGCGTAGCACGTGATCAATAGCCCGATGGTACGCTTTGTTCTGAGACTCGATGACCTTGTCCATAGCGGCAGTCCTCACCTCCTTGAGATTCCTCTCGATCTCCGCCTCCATCTCCTTTTTCCCCTGAGCTTGGCTTTCGACAAGGGAGGTCAGTTCTGCCTGAAGAGCTCTCCCGGGAGCTTCGACATTATCAGCTCGTATTTTTTCTCCTTCATGTCGTGCTCATAACATTGGGCATTCTTTACTTCCCGCTGGAGCTCGAGAGCGTGCAGTCTCCTTAATTGGGCCCCTGCAATTGTTGCATGTAAACGAGGGCACAAGACTTAGAAATTTAAAGGAGAAAAGGACTTTTGAAATTATGAAACTTGTTAGCACTTACCACCATATCAGCTTGAGCCCATCTTATGTAGCATGATTCAGTTAACTCGGTGGCAAAGCCCTCACGAGGCATGGCGAGGTGCTCCATTGCCTCAACTACTATAGGTCCCTCAGTCAGTGAGTCTGCTACCTTCACTGACCAGTCAAGGGCCCACGGTAGGACCCCCGCATTGCCCACGATCTCCTGGGCCAAGGGCTTGAGGGGCAGGATACCCTTCATCAATAGCACGAAACCTTAAGGTTCCTAGCGCTCGGTACCATCTTTGTTGATCTCGAGGTCCCTAGTACCGTGGAGGCCTTCGACTTCTTAGACTTCGGATCGGATGTCCCTTCGAAGCCCCCCTATGGTGGCATCTTTTTCTACTTCAACTGCTGAGCTACCTTCTTTTCCAATTGGTCCTCCTCCGTTCAATCTTGGCGTCGTCCATTGCTGCAAGAGAAAATTGAAGTTGTAAGAACGAAGTAAAAAAGATGCAAAAAAAATGAAATGAAAAACATACAGGGGTCGGCAGGGTTTAGTCCGATCCGGGCTAAGTGCCTCTCGCGCATGGTCTGCCAGCGAATAATCTTGCTCCCGGCAACCCGTTTCACGTAGACCCACTTCTCTTTCATAAGCTCCTTGTCCTTTAGAGGCTTGAGGTTCAGTTTGTAGAATGCTTATATGGTCGGAATATCCCATTGAGTTGGACTTCCAATGATGAAGTACTTATTCTTCCAACCCTTAATAGAACCCGGGTGACCATGAATGACCTGGTTATGGGGCCAAGGAGAGACATAATATATGCACTCGTGCGTCGACGAAGAGCTCACACAAAGGGCAGCTCGGAAATACTTCAGCTTTAGTGGCACCCCTCTTTTTTCGCTAAGCAATATTTAGCATACAAGCTGTTTCCAAGAATTAGGGCCGTACTGCATCGGACTTAGATCGGCCCAGTTTAACACCTCCTTCATAAATGGATGTAAGGGCAGCCTCAACCCTGAATCGAATGCATCAAACAAAAACATACAAAACCATGGGTACAGGGTATCAGCGGGTTGAAGCCCAGCGTTCGACACCATCAACTCATACTCTAGGGGAATGAAGTATCTCGCCCGTATCAGGGGAAGTTTGGTGCTTTCCACTACGCTCTGCTCATCATCAATCTTCAGTTTTGGTCAGCTCAAAAAAGAGGGCTACATCCCGTACTAAACATTATCCTCAAGATCGTCCTGGTACATCTTAATCGAACCCGGTTGCTAAAGATAAGGAACATCTAGTCCGTGTTCCAGGAGAAATTCGGGTGGGTCCTCAGGGCTGTCTGCAAGGGTCCACTTTAGCTTCTTCCTTCGGGTAATCTTCGGAGCGAACGGTTTGGTTTGAGATGCCGGTGAAGAAGTTCTATCTGAAAAATCACCATCTTCCTCAACACCCTTATCCTCCTCCCCGTCTCCTTCACCCTCGTCATCCACTTCTCCCGCGCCAACCGCATCCTCTTCTTTGACCCCTTCCTCTGATTCATTCGACTCCACGACGAAGGGCTTGCAAGTTCAAAGCGGCTCGGGATTTTATACCTTCTTACCCTATTAAAATGCTTCCCTGTCCAAGGACTCATTGAGACGATCGTCGGAGCTCTGGTTAGACGTGAAGGCCAAGGAATTGGACTGAACCCTCGACATAATAATAAATATATTAATCTATTTACCAGTGCTGGAGAATACACTAAAGAACTAATCGCCGGTGACTGAACAGTGCCTAGAAAGAGAAGCTCTAGAAGTTAGAGAGAGAAAGCAAAGTGAAGAATAAGATGGGGGTGGAGGTATATATAGGCAAATGAAAACAAATCGAAGTCCACAAACCATCTCAACCTACTGATCTTGATTCAACGATGGATGAGATTTTGACGCCTCGGTTTCCATAATCGTGACGTCATCGGCCCACGTGCTGAACACGTGCCAACTGTGGCCAAATTTCATCTAAAAAAGTTCCCAAGCGTAACTTGCTCGATGCTCGGCATCAACCTCGGGCCAACCCCAGTCTCTCACACTAAGCTCGGTGCTCGGCACTCGACCGTAACTTCAAGCCATCTCCTGGCTTAAGTTCCAAGCTCGACGCTCGGCGCTCGATTTTAATCTCGAGCAAGCTTCTAGCTTTCATACAGACTTACAGGGCTCGATGCTTGGCATCAACCTCGAGCCAACCCCTATCTTTCGTGCTAAGCTCGGTGCTCGGTACTCAGTATTAACCTCGAACAAGCTCCTAGCTTTTATACAGACTCACAGAGCTCAATGCTCGGCATCAACCTCGAGCCAACCCCTATCTCTCACACTAAGCTTGGCGCTCGGCGCTCGACATTAACCTCGAGCCAACCCTTGTCTTCCGCGCTAAGCTTGGTGCTCGGCACTCGATATTAACCTCAAGCAGGCTCCTAGCTTCCATACAGACTCACAGAGCTCGACGCTCAGCATCACCCTCAAGCCAACCCCTGTCTCTCATGCTAAGCTTGGCGCTCTGCACTCGACATTAACCTCAAGCCAAACCCTATCTTTTGTGCTAAGCTCAGTGCTCGGCGCTCAATATTAACCTCGAGCAAGCTCCTAGCTTTCATACAGACTCACACGGATTGACGGTCGACATTAACCTTGAGCCAACCCCTATCTCTCGCACTAAGCTCAGCTCTCAGTGCTCGACATTAACCTCGAGCCAACCCTTGTCTCTCGTGCAAAACTCGGCGCTCGATGATCGATGTTAACCTCGAACTAGCTCCTGGCTTTCGTGCTAAGCTCAACGCTCGGCGTTTGACGTAACCTCAAGCCAGCTCCTGGCTTTCACGCAATGCTCGGCGCTCAGCACTCGACATTAGCCTCGAGTCGACCACTGACCTCTTACATGGCTTATGTCACGCCCTGCTTCCCAAAATACGGAATACAAGTACGTTACGTAAGCCCAGCGAATGATTATACATCATCCATAAGTTGTACCAGTCTAACTCAACAATATACAAGATAATACAACCACGCAAGAAAAGAATAACCACATAAACAAAGAATAAACTCCAAAATAATCATGAAATAAATTCACCAAATAATATCCAACATCTAGGAAAAAGTAAACTTCGGGTCATAAAATCCCGAAATACAAAGTATGATAAAAATAATAAAATAAGCAAATAACAAGAGATATCTATAGTAGCCTAATAGTCCAGCTCTGATCTTCAGAGAGTTTGCTCACCAAGTTCTTCTGGTAGTGTTCCTTCAGTACCTGTAAATTCTTGATCTAAAAAGAGAAAAAATAATGTCCGTAGAGAAAGTCATGGACAACAAGTAGACAGGTATATCAAAGAAAAAGGACAGGATCAAAGTCAATAACAAAATCAAAGATTGGCAATAATATCAAAGGCCTAGATTTAATCATGCACGTAATGAATGATGTCAATTTAAACTCTATATTGATGACGATATACATGATCAAACATGAAATGTCAAATGCAGGTTGTTAATCATTTTATTAATTTATCTAGTGTACGTACTACTGCGTCCCATATGTTCCATACCACAATTTCGGTGCAAGCAAACAGTGAACATTTTAGACTGAAGGTGAATTTACGAATCGTGTACTCAGTGTCAATAACGATAATTTACAATCAATAATTAACAATAAATCATTTGCGATCAATTCTCCTACCAATCAATATTTCTCCACCTTCCATGTCAAGTGTTCATCTGAGCAAGAAGGCCTTTACCGAGACAGTTTCCGATCGTTCACTACCAAGTCCACCCATAATAACCCGGCTTGTTAACATTTTATTTCATCCTATGTGAGCATGCAAGAAGGTGTCAATGTTTTATTATGCTAGGTGTGACTAATTCTACTCATTGCATACAAAGCAAGAAGTAAACATATCAATTAAACACAAATCACACAATCTGGAAAGCATGACGTTGCTGTACAAAAACACAGATTACCGCTACTACAGAAAAGCAAATCTGGATTCATCAGAAACTCTACAAACTAGACTCTCTACCAGTTCCAGCGAATATACACACGACATATAAAAATTACAGAAACTAGGGTGAAAATCCTATTCCTTTCAGATTTTATGTTCAGTGAGTAGGTTGTAAATTGTGTAAATACATGTGAAACAGATCAGAAAACTCATCAATTAAATCTACAAAACTTCAGGGTGATTCCTATGCATGTATAGTTTCAGCAAAATTAATTTCATATTTTTATTTACTGTTAACATGTTCTATTCAATTATGAAACAGAAATATATGGATGAATTTGTGAATCTGGAAATTCAGACGCAGTTGTACTAAAAATAAGATATCTCACAAATTATAACTCAGAATTCAGATCCGTTAAAAGTTCTGGAAAATAGACTCATGGGGCTATAAATCATATTCAGAAAGTTATTTCAAATTACAAAAGTAACGGGATCGAAAATCTGATACAAAACGAAACAAACAGCAGGCCAGAATATAGTTTGATATAAATAGGCAATAATTTCATCATACAACCATATAGTTCATGCTAAATTAATAATCAAAGTGATGCTAGATGTTTAACATGCATATTTCTAGGTTTAAGATGCAATTTTACAGGCATGGTAATCAATTTATTAAATCAAATTCAATCTAATATATTCAATTCATCAAGTAATCTATAACACATGTATCTAGTTATTTTTCATGTAAACGTGCATATGCAATGTGCAAGAGGAACTAGGTTTTAGAATTCGTCAGAGCTAATTTCTGTGATGTAGGAACGATGTTAAGAATACATCGGGTTTGCTCGTGTAAACCCTCAATATACTTAACGGAATTCCAATAGCAGTATGATAAAAAGATTTGGATCTACTTGCAGAGATCAAAGAATCTTGAACAAAACAATAAACAAGTTCAAGAAGAGACTTGCTTGTTAGATGATAATTTTGAATATATTAGAACAACGAGATGAGAATCCCGGGCGACGAACCACGAACACGAGAACACAGAACTACGTGCGCTCTATGTGCAACACAACACAACAACACAATTCCCTTCCTCAACAGCAAACACCAACTCCCCCACCAACAGCATACACCAACTCTCCTACAAACATCAAACAGCAACTCTCCCCTACCGACCACCAAACAGCGACACGGCAACGGGGAGAAAGAGCAACAACGGGGATCTACGGCAACTGCAGTGCACTTAAGGGGGTGTTGACTGCGACGGCAGCGACGAAGGATGGCAGGGGAAAGTGGTACTCTGTTTCTCACCGAAACAGAGGAGGAAACAGCGGGGGGTGCTTGGGGCTCTGGACGACGACGAGGACGAAGAAGGGAGCCGCCGGTGGTTGCGGGGGACAGCGGAGGGGATCAACGAGGTCGATGAGGCAGGATAGCGGCAAGGTGGATGGGTTCGAGCGATGCGGCAGTGATGGGTTCGATGGATGGCGAAGACGACGGGATGAGGGCAGGGGCACGAGGGGCTAGGGTGAAGACGGGGTGGCGACGAGGTGGTCAGGACAGCGGGGCTAGGCACTGGCTTTGACGAATGAGGGCAGTTGGTCAGGGGTCTTCGGAAGCAGAGAAAGAGGAAGAGGACGGGTGATTAGTTTAGAATAGGATTAGGGTTAATTAATAGAGATAGATTAGTATTTATAGGGAATTAGAGATGTAGGGTTATTGGTTTATTGGGTCTTAGATCCAATATATAAAATTAGATTGGATATGAATATAATGGATCAACATTAACCCAAACACAAAAGAATAAGATATCCGATAAAATATGATTTATAACAAAAATATAATTTATATTACATCACATATATTATTTGAAACAATTAAAAACACAATTATTAAATAAGAATGGATTTTTTTTTAATAATCAACTGAAGGAGATAATAATAATAACAATAGTAATAATAAATAATCACAATAACAATAAGAATAATAATAATAACCATGACAACAAATAATATTAACAACAACAATAGCAATTATCAGAATAATATCATTATATAAAAATAGGAATTTGGTGAAATAGTCCAAATAGTAATAATATTTTTTAGGGTTAAAATGTGAATAGTTGATCAAGTAGAAATGGAAACAAAGTTTATTCGAAATAAATATAATTATCGATTAGAAAAATATTTTAATATAAAAGCAAAAACGATTTTAACAAATAATGAATTTATAAATATCAAAATACATAAAATATTCAAAAAATACGTATGTGTGGGAATGGGGGTTACAGCTCAGCTCGGCGCTTAGCGTTCGGCTTGGAACTTCCTCACAGGAGCTCGGCGCTACCGACTCCGAGGCCGATTTCATGGATGCTCAACGGAGATTCGTCACCCTACTCTCGGACACACTTTTTGGCTGAACTTTTCTCTCGTGAGATTAAGCGACTCCTTGAAGGCAGGAGCACCTAGCCCTCTAGAAGTGAGGGAGCTATAATATGGGTAAAATTTCAACCCAATCTAAGTCGTTTGATCTCATCGAGATGCGTGAATCCCATTAAATCAGGCCCAATTACTTACTGGATCACCTGCTGGTCTGTTTTTTCAACTAGGCCCATAGGGGAGGGTTAACCCGGCCAATAGGGTTCCCTCTCTCTGCCTATAAATACCATGTATCCATCCCTATTGTGAGGGTAATGTCATTTTAGCCTTTCAAACCCAAGCTTTAATTTGCTCAAGTGACTGAGAAGATCGTCGGAGGGCCTGTCGCCAGGATCTCTCCCGATGTTTCTCGGCATTTTGCAGGTGTTCGAGGTGGCCAACAACCAGCACTACCACCTCTCCTGCTCCTCACAAAACCCTCATCTCAGATTCAGATCTGTCTCTCCCACTACAAATAATAAGAACTCACATCTGTTGCTCCCACCACTAAATCAACAGCATGAGGAAGATATACCCGAAAAAATGGACAGAAATTATCACGTGATCACACATGACTACCAATTTGGATATAGGTTGGCAAACCACAAGTAATTTACCCTGATAGTATATGTAACACCCTGTTTTGTACGATACCTGAATATATGCATTTGTGTATGTATATTATTAGTATGCGTGCAATTGATTGTAGTACTATGGGTCAATTTTGCTAGCATGGTGGATTGTAACGACCCGAAAAATAGCATATGGCTATTTTGCATCGAAATGTGTGCGCGATTGAGAATTTCGCGCGATCATGGATTTTCTGATAAAAAATTATCTTAATTGAGAAATATAAGATATATTGTCTATTTTATATTATTATTATTTTCAAGATTAAATTATTTTATACGGATTATCTACGAAGTAGTTTTAATGTATTTTGTATTGTTTGGATTATTAGAGTAGAGAATTAGGCGTTATTTGAAATGTATTGAAGTTAGAGGGCTTATATGAAACATTCCCTAGATATTTTTCTATCTATTATTTTCTATTCCCCATTTTTAAAAAAAAACCCCTTCTCTCCCTCTCCTTCTTCTCCTTCTTCTTCCCTTCTTCTTCTTCCACACGTTCTCCATCCCGAACCCATGAAACCCCACACCCCCCGCCGACCTCCTCCTCCCTTCTCCCTCTCCGTTCGCTTCCAACCGACGACCCCACTCCCGTCCTCTTCTTCTTCTCCGTCTTGTTCGATGCCGAACCCAAAGAACCCCGACCACCCTTCTTCTTCCTCCCGTTCGTCCACGCCCAGCCGAATCGAAAGAAACCCCGACCCATTCCCATCTTCCTCCTTCGTTCTTCTTCTTCATCCCGATCGAAACAAACCCAAAAAGAACCCATCGATCGGACGATTACCCACCCAAAATCCACCTCTATTCTTCGTCAAATCCAAATTAAAATTAGGGGTAGACTAATGGAGGGATTCTCGACATCGTAGTAGCATCGGATTTTCAATTGGATTTTGGAAGGTATAAACCCTAACTATTTTATTGTATAGAATTTAGTAGGGTTAATTTTATTGAGTAAGAATGTTAGGGTAGAGAGATTTTGAGATGTTGGAAATTGTAGATGGGAGAAATTAGTAGGTTATTAGAGAGAATTGTGAGTTGTTAGTAAATTAGGGATTTGAGTTTGTAAAAGAAAATTGTAGGGATATGAATTAATTCTTGTATAGAAATAGAAATTTGTAGTTGGACTATTAGATTATTTGGAAGCGATTTTAGTAATTAATTGAGGATGAAAATACCGTTGGTATTAGATCATCACGTGCATCACGCGTGTATATCCCAAGTGTTCAGTAAGCACTTGTGGGATATTTGGGATAGCGATTATTTACTCTTGTGATTAGTTGAAGTATTTGAGTTTTAATTGCTTGAAATTTGGTGATAGGATATATTCACAACCTTGGACGCGAGATGGCACGGCGCTTGGATCTTCGCAAAATATGTGAGTATGACTTATTATGTGTTTTTGTGTGCTAAGAAAGATGTGAGTTAATTTATTATGTATTTTTGGTGTGTTAAAGAAATAAGTGAGTTAGTTGTTTATATATTTGTATATTTTATGGTTTAAAGAAATAAGTGAGTTGGTTTATTATATATTTTTGTAGTTTGATGAATATGTGAGTTATATTATTTATATATTTTTGTGGTTTAAAAATATATGTGAGTTAGTATATTAATATATTGTGTGGGTTAAAGAATATGTGAGTATTGATTTATTTTACATATTTTTGTGATTGTAAAAATATGGTGAATTTTAACTATTCATGAGCATATAAAAACCTATATAATGGATGAGTTATTTTTAGATGATGATATCAAAATATGGGTGTATGGTTTATATACGTATTTTGATGTTTTGAAGAAGTTCGAATAAACTAAAGTATTGATATAAGAATTTATGGATCAAAGGGATCCTATAAAAAGTATGAATGGTAGAACTTGAGAAAATAGCATAAAGATGAGTGTTGTCTATGTCAAAAAAAAAAAAAAAGGGAACCCATTCATGCTATGTGACATTCTAGTTGACTTATCATGTTTGAGTTAGTAAGTAGGACTACCATGCTTGAGTTGTATTAGATCCATGCTTAAATTGTTGTAGAAAGAAACCCATGGTTAAGTTGTAGTAGAATATCATGTTTGGGTCGATTTTAGAAAGAAACTCATGTTTGAGTCGATTATAGTAGGTATGCCATGATGAGTTGATTTTAGAAGAAACCCATGCTAAGTTGATTATAGTAGATTCTTTTGTTGCTTCTAATTATAGAAGATCAAGTTTGCTAGTAAGCACAGTTGGTTGTTTCTAGGTTTGATTACCTGTATGATTGTTTGTATGTGGTTTTGCGCGTACGTGGCTCGACTGGCCCGTATGTAGCTGTGGGTCTCATACGGAGCTTATTTGGCTCGTATGCATGTTGTTGTCTCATACGCGGCTCGACTGGCCCGTATGTAGCTGTTGGTTCCATACGTAGCTGTTTAGCTCGTATGTGTTTTTGGTTACTCGTATGTAGCTTCTTAGCTAATACGCAGTTTGTTGTGCTCGTCTAGGGTGATATCATTGTCCTAGGGCTATCGACCATCAAGACGTGTGTTTAGCTTACTCCTAAGGGACTGTGGACGAGTCACTTCGCGGGTGCCGTCAGATCTTAACCGTTGGTTGATTGCGGACCGGAGTGTGACGAAATCCAAGTTCAGGATAGTAGCATGCGAATACGTTCGTATTGCCGGGGTCTTGGATCGATAGGCCATGAACCAGATCCTGAGGGATTCTGGTGAGTTTAGGTTGAGCAGCCTAATAGAGTTATCTTGCGAAGTCTAATTTAAGACCTAGCATGTTGTGTAATGTTGTCATTCCTAGGATTGTTCAGGGTTAGGAACATCATTAAGGTAGTGACTTATAAAGATCTTTTTACTGCGACCCTTTGCCGAAAAGAGAGGAGTTGGTTGTAGGTAGCGCCTTACGACCAACTTGTCCCTCGAAGCAGGCCTTAGGTGGTGTTATTGGGTTGTACCTTCCTGTCAAAGGGATACGTACGGTGCCTTCTCACGAGTTGGGAGCATGGGATGCGTATCGCACACTGTTAATTCCTGAAGTGCCATGATAAGGCGGCGGAGCTAGGGGAATGGACCCCGGAACTTCGTCGGGTCCTTGGCCAGGAGAGAGCGAACAGGCCATAGATCACGGTCTATGAGTTAGGGGCGACACAGGATAGGCTTTGTATGCTATACTGCGCTCGGAGAGATCCCGTGTTCGTCTGGTTTTTGAGTGAGGTCCGGTGTACCGGGTAGTAGTGGCAAACATAGACACCATGAGCGTACTGCATTGGTGGGACTTGACCACATTTGCAACCTCATCAGTCATGTAGTATCTGTCAGGAACAGGTTGTGTACAATTAGAAATTCATAACGCGGGTTCAAATCCCTATATATGGAGAAACGGCTTGAGATGGGGCGCATGTATTTATGGGCTGCATGTTGCTTCGGAGACTTGCTGGCATTAGAATAAGAGCATCATCGCATTAGTAATCTTGCATTAGAATAAGAGCATCATTGTATTGGTAGTTTTGCATTAGAGTTTAAGTCATAAGGTACACAGGCACAAATCATATGTACACGTGTCCTTTCCATTCGAGATAAATTGCGAGTGTGATAGTTGGAGTAGATTAATAACCAAGCTATGGGCTTGGGATGTGATTGTGTTATTACCGAACTATGTTGGGATATGGGGTGTATTGTGATAAAATGCAAGTAAATGGTAAGGTGAAATGAGATGTGAGGTTGGACATGAATGAATGTGGTAGTATGAGGACGAAGGCATATGTTTATGATGGGATACATGAGATATGGAAACAAAATCAATATTGTATTATGAGTGGTTATTCAAATGGTTACTAAATATAAGTATGTTATGAGCGGGTATAGATATACATACAGGTGATGACTCAGAGAGTATTTGATGTAAAATCTCATTTATGATGTTTACATGTTCAAATGTCAAGTAAGATTTGTTTATCTTGGAAATTGTGAGTTCGTTATGTTTTTACTTGAAAGTTTAATTTATTTACTTTTAATAAATTATACTCACACCAGAAATGGCTAACCCCTTAGTGTTTGGGGGTTAGGGAGTCCTTGGGCTACCCTAGGTCCCTACTGTTACAGGTCCTCAGCAGTGCAGAGGTGAGGTGTAGGTACAGGTTCCGTGGAGTGGAGCTCCAGTTATAATTTGTTGTTATGTTTAATTGTAAATAGTAAAGATTTATGCTTTAAATTGTATTTTGGATGTATAAGTATGAGGATGATGACGAAGAGTATAGTGTGAGGCAGCAGGATATGGTTCGGACCCGTACCCATTTCGTTGTGGAGTGCCGGGCGTCGTGGTAGGTTTTTACAGGTTATTTTCTAAAAAACTTACTACGTTTTCAAAGAAATTTATGCTTTTTAATTGATATTTGTTAAACCGTTATGAGTTTGGCCCCCAGAGCATATATATATATTGCCTGTGTGATGATGCTCATTTTGGCCTGGGGAGCCCGTATTATTATTGCCTGTGATGTAAGCTACGGAATTTAGAGCAAAATTCCGTAAGCTTTTCTGTGTTTTGGGCAAAAAAATACAAGGGAGACTCTGCCCAAATTTTCTTTGAAACATAACTATTTTAGTTTATGTTTAAAGTGATGTAGAAATTGGAAGAATTGATTTTGGAGTCAAAAGGAAAAGAAAAGGGGCAGGCAGTACAGTTTGGTATTACAAACTGATATTTGTAATTACTGCGTAGTAACTCTGTGTTGAAGAAAAGTTTTTAAATTTTCCAGCTTTCTGTGTCTCGAGACTAATTGAAGGAAAGATCTTGGCATGTGTCACGGTTTTCCAGCAACGGGGAGATCGCGGGGCGTTACAGATGGTATCAGAGCTGACTTCAATTTACAGTCCAACACAGTAGGAAAATTAAACTTGAATGCCCTTTAGGAGTCGGGATTTAGCTAGTTGTTGATAGTTATAATTCATATTGTTGGTTCCTTCAACTTATGTTTTATAATTTTTCTATATCCGGACTAATCCTAGTGTATGTGTTACCATCCTTTAACCACATGAATGGTGTTCGAGGAAGGACACTCAGATAGATATCCATACATGTTACAAATGTGGAAGGATTGGTCGTATCCGACCAGATATTCCCTAGCTTCACCGGAGGAATGGCAGATCAACCTCGAAGATGAACAATAAAGGAAAGGAGCCTGTTCACCAAGGGTAGAGTTCGCACTTACTACCAGCCAGCTGTAGAAGGCAGGAGTGCTAGTACTGGTATGTGCATATAGAACTGCAACTAAGTTAAAAGTTGTATTTTTGAAATTTATTTTGGACTAAGGAGTAGGGTATGATGAAACACTTTCGTAACCAATTGGATTTATATATATATATGGAATCCATACAACTGTTTGGTTCAATTGTGGTTCATCACATTCTTTTGTCTGAATTATTTTTCAAGTGTTGAGATGTGTGCGGGAGGCAACTCTAGATTGGTTTGTTTGAATACACCATCTGGAGCATTAGCTTCGAGCAAATTACAGGAGAGAATCCTGGAAGTTTGAAGTAATGATCGTAAGCCATGCCCGATTCTAAGGAGGGAGTAGCTACTGAACTGCAAAAGACCGAGATAAGTGAAGGATTGACCTCAGCCAAAAACCGTGAAGGAAGCAAGAAGCTAGATGACGAGATCTAGCAAGCCAGTATTAGAGTGATTACTCAAGTTTAGAGCTCAATTTTGGCACGAGGGGAGTAGCAACCGAGTCCAAGTGAGCAAGTCAGAAGGCTTAGGCAGGAAATGTAGGGATTTAAGCACTGAAGCAGCGGGGTTTTCCAAGATCAGCTTATGATTAAGCAGCCACTAGGAGTACGCCCAGGAGGAGATATTGCTCAGACAGAGGGCAATCGTGTTAGCAATTCAACCAGGTCACCAAGAGGAGTGACTCAGGGGCTGAAGCGACAATGTGTGACTTCGTCCTTTCTAAGGAGGGAGTGGTCACCAATCAACAGGAGTCGTAACCAAGGAGTGAATCAACAACACTTGTAGACAAGAATAGAGCAAGGCAATGCAGCCACTGTCTACTCCAGAGCGGGAGCAGAAGAATGTCAGCATCAAATTCATGGTGGGTCTGTCCAGAAGGCTGAAGGACGACAGTTCAACTTGGTAGAAGACCGGTTTTCAAGAATATCACTCGAGGAACTGAAGATGGTTCAGGGAAATATCTCGTGAACCATTGATGTTGTGGTTGTCTTCCTCCCCACTAGCAGCGTTCTGAGGACAGAACGATTCTAAGGAGGGAGTAATGTAACGACCCGAAAAATAGCATATGGCTATTTTGCATCGAAATGTGTGCGCGATTGAGAATTTCGCGCGATCATGGATTTTCTGATAAAAAATTATCTTAATTGAGAAATATAAGATATATTGTCTATTTTATATTATTATTATTTTCAAGATTAAATTATTTTATACGGATTATCTACGAAATAGTTTTAATGTATTTTGTATTGTTTGGATTATTAGAGTAGAGAATTAGGCGTTATTTGAAATGTATTGAAGTTAGAGGGCTTATATGAAACATTCCCTAGATATTTTTCTATCTATTATTTTCTATTCCCCATTTTTACAAAAAAACCCCTTCTCTCCCTCTCCTTCTTCTCCTTCTTCTTCCCTTCTTCTTCTTCCACACGTTCTCCATCCCGAACCCATGAAACCCCACACCCCCCGCCGACCTCCTCCTCCCTTCTCCCTCTCCGTTCGCTTCCAACCGACGACCCCACTCCCGTCCTCTTCTTCTTCTCCGTCTTGTTCGATGCCGAACCCAAAGAACCCCGACCACCCTTCTTCTTCCTCCCGTTCGTCCACGCCCAGCCGAATCGAAAGAAACCCCGACCCATTCCCATCTTCCTCCTTCGTTCTTCTTCTTCATCCCGATCGAAACAAACCCAAAAAGAACCCATCGATCGGACGATTACCCACCCAAAATCCACCTCTATTCTTCGTCAAATCCAAATTAAAATTAGGGGTAGACTAATGGAGGGATTCTCGACATCGTAGTAGCGTCGGATTTTCAATTGGATTTTGGAAGGTATAAACCCTAACTATTTTATTGTATAGAATTTAGTAGGGTTAATTTTATTGAGTAAGAATGTTAGGGTAGAGAGATTTTGAGATGTTGGAAATTGTAGATGGGAGAAATTAGTAGGTTATTAGAGAGAATTGTGAGTTGTTAGTAAATTAGGGATTTGAGTTTGTAAAAGAAAATTGTAGGGATATGAATTAATTCTTGTATAGAAATAGAAATTTGTAGTTGGACTATTAGATTATTTGGAAGCGATTTTAGTAATTAATTGAGGATGAAAATACCGTTGGTATTAGATCATCACGTGCATCACGCGTGTATATCCCAAGTGTTCAGTAAGCACTTGTGGGATATTTGGGATAGCGATTATTTACTCTTGTGATTAGTTGAAGTATTTGAGTTTTAATTGCTTGAAATTTGGTGATAGGATATATTCACAACCTTGGACGCGAGATGGCACGGCGCTTGGATCTTCGCAAAATATGTGAGTATGACTTATTATGTGTTTTTGTGTGCTAAGAAAGATGTGAGTTAATTTATTATGTATTTTTGGTGTGTTAAAGAAATAAGTGAGTTAGTTGTTTATATATTTGTGTATTTTATGGTTTAAAGAAATAAGTGAGTTGGTTTATTATATATTTTTGTAGTTTGATGAATATGTGAGTTATATTATTTATATATTTTTGTGGTTTAAAAATATATGTGAGTTAGTATATTAATATATTGTGTGGGTTAAAGAATATGTGAGTATTGATTTATTTTACATATTTTTGTGAATGTAAAAATATGGTGAATTTTAACTATTCATGAGCATATAAAAACCTATATAATGGATGAGTTATTTTTAGATGATGATATCAAAATATGGGTGTATGGTTTATATACGTATTTTGATGTTTTGAAGAAGTTCGAATAAACTAAAGTATTGATATAAGAATTTATGGATCAAAGGGATCCTATAAAAAGTATGAATGGTAGAACTTGAGAAAATAGCATAAAGATGAGTGTTGTCTATGTCAAAAAAAAAAAAAAGGGAACCCATTCATGCTATGTGACATTCTAGTTGACTTATCATGTTTGAGTTAGTAAGTAGGACTACCATGCTTGAGTTGTATTAGATCCATGCTTAAATTGTTGTAGAAAGAAACCCATGGTTAAGTTGTAGTAGAATATCATGTTTGGGTCGATTTTAGAAAGAAACTCATGTTTGAGTCGATTATAGTAGGTATGCCATGATGAGTTGATTTTAGAAGAAACCCATGCTAAGTTGATTATAGTAGATTCTTTTGTTGCTTCTAATTATAGAAGATCAAGTTTGCTAGTAAGCACAGTTGGTTGTTTCTAGGTTTGATTACCTGTATGATTGTTTGTATGTGGTTTTGCGCGTACGTGGCTCGACTGGCCCGTATGTAGCTGTGGGTCTCATACGGAGCTTATTTGGCTCGTATGCATGTTGTTGTCTCATACGCGGCTCGACTGGCCCGTATGTAGCTGTTGGTTCCATACGTAGCTGTTTAGCTCGTATGTGTTTTTGGTTACTCGTATGTAGCTTCTTAGCTAATACGCAGTTTGTTGTGCTCGTCTAGGGTGATATCATTGTCCTAGGGCTATCGACCATCAAGACGTGTGTTTAGCTTACTCCTAAGGGACTGTGGACGAGTCACTTCGCGGGTGCCGTCAGATCTTAACCGTTGGTTGATTGCGGACCGGAGTGTGACGAAATCCAAGTTCAGGATAGTAGCATGCGAATACGTTCGTATTGCCGGGGTCTTGGATCGATAGGCCATGAACCAGATCCTGAGGGATTCTGGTGAGTTTAGGTTGAGCAGCCTAATAGAGTTATCTTGCGAAGTCTAATTTAAGACCTAGCATGTTGTGTAATGTTGTCATTCCTAGGATTGTTCAGGGTTAGGAACATCATTAAGGTAGTGACTTATAAAGATCTTTTTACTGCGACCCTTTGCCGAAAAGAGAGGAGTTGGTTGTAGGTAGCGCCTTACGACCAACTTGTCCCTCGAAGCAGGCCTTAGGTGGTGTTATTGGGTTGTACCTTCCTGTCAAAGGGATACGTACGGTGCCTTCTCACGAGTTGGGAGCATGGGATGCGTATCGCACACTGTTAATTCCTGAAGTGCCATGATAAGGCGGCGGAGCTAGGGGAATGGACCCCGGAACTTCGTCGGGTCCTTGGCCAGGAGAGAGCGAACAGGCCATAGATCACGGTCTATGAGTTAGGGGCGACACAAGATAGGCTTTGTATGCTATACTGCGCTCGGAGAGATCCCGTGTTCGTCTGGTTTTTGAGTGAGGTCCGGTGTACCGGGTAGTAGTGGCAAACATAGACACCATGAGCGTACTGCATTGGTGGGACTTGACCACATTTGCAACCTCATCAGTCATGTAGTATCTGTCAGGAACAGGTTGTGTACAATTAGAAATTCATAACGCGGGTTCAAATCCCTATATATGGAGAAACGGCTTGAGATGGGGCGCATGTATTTATGGGCTGCATGTTGCTTCGGAGACTTGCTGGCATTAGAATAAGAGCATCATCGCATTAGTAATCTTGCATTAGAATAAGAGCATCATTGTATTGGTAGTTTTGCATTAGAGTTTAAGTCATAAGGTACACAGGCACAAATCATATGTACACGTGTCCTTTCCATTCGAGATAAATTGCGAGTGTGATAGTTGGAGTAGATTAATAACCAAGCTATGGGCTTGGGATGTGATTGTGTTATTACCGAACTATGTTGGGATATGGGGTGTATTGTGATAAAATGCAAGTAAATGGTAAGGTGAAATGAGATGTGAGGTTGGACATGAATGAATGTGGTAGTATGAGGACGAAGGCATATGTTTATGATGGGATACATGAGATATGGAAACAAAATCAATATTGTATTATGAGTGGTTATTCAAATGGTTACTAAATATAAGTATGTTATGAGCGGGTATAGATATACATACAGGTGATGACTCAGAGAGTATTTGATGTAAAATCTCATTTATGATGTTTACATGTTCAAATGTCAAGTAAGATTTGTTTATCTTGGAAATTGTGAGTTCGTTATGTTTTTACTTGAAAGTTTAATTTATTTACTTTTAATAAATTATACTCACACCAGAAATGGCTAACCCCTTAGTGTTTGGGGGTTAGGGAGTCCTTGGGCTACCCTAGGTCCCTACTGTTACAGGTCCTCAGCAGTGCAGAGGTGAGGTGTAGGTACAGGTTCCGTGGAGTGGAGCTCCAGTTATAATTTGTTGTTATGTTTAATTGTAAATAGTAAAGATTTATGCTTTAAATTGTATTTTGGATGTATAAGTATGAGGATGATGACGAAGAGTATAGTGTGAGGCAGCAGGATATGGTTCGGACCCGTACCCATTTCGTTGTGGAGTGCCGGGCGTCGTGGTAGGTTTTTACAGGTTATTTTCTAAAAAACTTACTACGTTTTCAAAGAAATTTATGCTTTTTAATTGATATTTGTTAAACCGTTATGAGTTTGGCCCCCAGAGCATATATATATATTGCCTGTGTGATGATGCTCATTT